>WEIV01001416.1:0-129095 GCA_013390005.1 Calyptomena viridis
GGAGCGGGAGCGGGGCTGGGGCTGCCCGGGCTCCTTGAGTTTATTTTAAACGTTCTTGTGTCTGAACCATCTCCCCTTTCCTCCCCGCCACCGTTTCTTCTGGAAATAAGTGCAAAAAACCTCATCCCGAATGATAGTTAAAAACAGCTCTGCGGACGTGAAAGTGGAACGCGCAGGAATTTCAGTAAGGATAAGGGTTGGTTTGTTCCTGGATTTGTAGTGTGCTTTTAAGAGTCTGGCTTACTTAAAAGTGCTTTTTATTTATCAAAAACACTATTTTCACGCATTACGTGTGATAATAAAGAGAAGCCGTTTTATTGAAGTTTTTATAGCTGCCTTTTGTGCTGTCTTTGTAGCGGGAAAAGGGAACTGTATTTTATTCAAGACCGCAGGTATGGATAAAATAAAAGCCTGATGATCACCTCTGCACATAGGCTTCATCTGGGGCCTTACAAGTGCTTTGAAGAAAGTAAAAATGTCTTTCTTTCTCTTTAGGGTGTCAGCAAACAGAAGTGAACTGAAACCTGTGGTACTTTTTAACTCCAGCCAAGATGAAGATCCCTTCTTTGCTGCTGAGATTCCCTCATTATTTCTCCAGAGGGACTTACTTCAAGAACTTTCCCTTCACTTCCAGAGCGGGTTCCCTGTGCATCGACTCTCTTGTGCCAGGACACCGGTGTCGTACAAAATGGATGTGTTCATCAAGTGGTTTGAGGAGAGAGCTGTGCCAACAAGTAGCCCCTGGCCAGCAGATGGAGGGACTTTCTGAGAGAGAACAAAGACTCGTGGACAGACTTTACAATGGACTAATCCAGGGCCAGAGAGCCTGTTTAGCCGAGGCCATTACACTTGTAGAATCAACTCAGAGTAGGAAGAAGAAAGTAGCCCAGGTGCTCCTTCAGAAGGTATTATCCTACCACAGGGAACAAGAAAAGTTAAATCAAGGAAAGCCACTTGCCTTTAGAGTGGGTTAGTCTTTTTATGTCTGTCTAGTAGTTGCTTACGTGGAATTACAGTCCTCACCTTTCATTATCACTATTATTTGTGGTCTGTAGTCTTGGATTGTTGGGTTTACGTGGTTTGTGGCCAATCTAGATCACTTCTGTTGTCCTGGCTTGGAATGAGAAATGCATTTGAAAAAACTTTAGAAATTATTCTTGTTTCTTGGGAGTGTTATTTGGGGTGTTTTTTGTAACTATTATAGGCAGAAATGCTAGGTACCTTGCAGCTATTATCTACAATTAGGGAAGGATGTAGTTAAGCTGATCTGGTCGTGTCCTGAAAGAGGGTGTTTTTGTGAATACTTCCTGAACCCCTTTTTTAGTCTACAAAAGGAAAAACATGTACCTTCCTGTTTCATGGCTGCTTTCTTCAAAGCAGCCAGCTTTTCAGGTGAAAGAGACTTGAATCTGGTTCTCATGGAAACTATAAAATATTTTTCCCTTGCAAAGAAATGGACTAGTAACACATGCCCAGCTGTCATCTCTTGTGTCTGTACAAAGGTAGTACCAAGAACTTGGGCATGGGACTGAGAAAAGTTTGGTGCTAATTTTAGTTTTTGAGCTTTGATGTGCAAATAAACGGCCTCATTTTTTTTAAATAACAGCTCTTCAAGGTAAGGGCTTTTGCTTTTAGAGTGTTTTTTTTATGAATGTTAGGAAATATGAAAAACCCAGGTTTAGGATATAATGTTTTGAAAGTTGTGAAGGATAAGTCAATATAAGTAATTGTATTTGGAGGGGAGGAAATAGGTGTGGGTAAACCCAATGTTCTGTTGGTGTAGGTAGGGTGAGAGGTGGAGAAGTGAGTGCTGCTGTATTGAGTGAACCAAGATAGTGTATTTTGTAGTTTTGGCATAACTTTGGTTTGCCTTTGTTGTGATACTGTGTTAAGAATGATTTGTTATCACCTAAGGTTGATGGCGTTCATGTGATGTATTATTTATTTAACAAAATGTTTTTTTTCTTCCTAATATCTTTAGGGTTGTCTGGTCCTCCTGGTGCTGGGAAATCAACTTTCATAGAGTGCTTTGGGAAAATGCTTACAGAGAGAAAACACAAAGTGTCTGTGTTGGCTGTAGACCCTTCTTCTAGTACAAGTGGTGGTGAGTGTGAATTTAAGTTTGAATCAGATTTCTAATACCTTGTCAACTAGAGGAGGGTCTCTTTGGGCCAAATGGAGGAAAATTTCCAGCCTATTAAAAAAATATTAAGTGTATCAAGATTTCATTTTTTCCCCATCTGATATGAAACTGGGAAATAGGTCCTAATTAGTGTCCTAATTTTATCAGCTTTCCTCTTTGCCAGTATTGGAATGTTGCCTTACATTTTTTTTGTTTGGTTTTTTTTCTACCTTTGAATTTCTTTTGAAGTTGCGTGACTGTAATCTGTCACTCTCAAAATATTATAGGGAAATTATAAGCTGATCATGCTTGATTCCTGGTATCTTTGACATATAATAGACTCTTGATTTTGATCTTTTTCTAATGGAGAGCTGCCTGAGAACATCATCACTTTTTCCAGCTTCTGCACTGTTAGAGAAGATGCTGCGATGTGAAACTATTTATAAAGAAAAACCAGAACAAATTCCTGGTATTTAGTAGCAGCAATGTCTGCTTATCAGGCCTTTCCAGCAGAGCCAGGCAGTAACTTCCTAGTCCTCAGCAAAGTCTTGAGCAGCTGTTACTGGGATATTCTGATTTGACTGACTTAGCCCAAAAGATCTGTCCTTTCTCAGTCTTTTATTGGCAGGGGGAAGAAGGGGAAGTTCGGCTCTGTTGCACTTTTGAAATAATTTAACATTAAATGTTTAAGGTTCCCTGTTGGGTGATAAAACACGGATGACTGAGTTGTCAAGAGACATGAATGCATACATTAGACCATCTCCAACCAGAGGGACACTGGGAGGTGTAACAAGGACCACAAATGAAGCCATCCTGCTGTGTGAGGGAGGAGGCTACGACGTTGTCCTTGTGGAAACAGTAGGTGTGTGCTTAATTATCCTTTTAATTATCCTGTTGTGATATCTAAATAAGGCCTGTTACTAATTGCATACTTTCATCTTTGATTTTGCTCATGTTTTTGTGCATGGTCACTGGTTGAAATGAATGCCCATTCTGTCTGTTTTCTACTCCTGTATGTCTTTTACAAAAATTTCCTGTTTCCTGTTGTCTTTGCTTTGTTAGTGGGGTTTGTTCGTGGTGCAGTGCTGGGACCTGTCATAATCGCTGTCATTGATGTGACTGAAAGTTTGCACTAAATGATGAACTCTGAATTTAATTTTTTAGGTGTGGGACAGTCCGAATTTGCTGTGGCTGATATGGTTGATATGTTTATACTACTGCTACCCCCTGCAGGTGGAGATGAATTACAGGTATTTTTCAGTTTCTCTTATTGATTACTACCTAGGACTAGAAAGAAACTTAAATCCAAGATGCAGTATCTGTGCAGAAAGTCTCTATCAGTAATGTTTTGTCCATTGCACTGCTGCTATTGAATTATTTTTGGTGTCATCAGTTAATTGCACAGTTAAGATCTGATAATCTCCCCTGATTTTGGAAGTACTAGGTTGTAACATTTTGATACTCTCTGATTAAACTTTAACCTATTTACTAGTTACATAACATTTTTGTATTATAGGAAAACAGAAATTAATATAAATAGGCTTGGAAACTTGGCCGTGTTTTGGTTAAACCTGAGTCTCTGCACATGAAATAGGTTATCATGTAAACTCTGATATCTATATGCACTGTTCTTGTGTCAGAGCAGTAACTGGTAATGACAGAGTAGTTGGTACCACTCTTGCTTTGGCTGCTGCAAACACACACACACACGAAAAAGTCAGTAAGAGCCACCTAACCAAGAAACTACCATGGCATTTTGAGCTGCTGTTTGTGATAAATCAGCATGTCACATTCCTTCTGGGTGTTCACGATTTGCCTCTGTGTTCCATTTAGGGCATCAAACGGGGTATAATTGAGGTGGCAGATCTGGTTGCTATCAATAAAGCTGACGGTGACTTAGTTGTGCCTGCACGGAGGATACAGGCTGAGTACATCAGTGCAATGAAGCTGCTTCGCAAGCGTTCCAAGGTTTGGAGACCAAAGGTTCGTGTACTCCACTCTGGTTTGTGGGGTGCTTTGGGTCTGGCTTTGGTTTGTTTGGCTTTTCTTGGTGTGTTTGGGGTTTTTTTGGTTCCCCCCCCCCCAGCAAAAGTGCTGAACAAGTTAGGATTGATACTGCCCTGTCTGGCTCCTTGAATCTCCCTGGGCTCTTTTATAAAAGTTTCAGTTTGTTGTTTAGTTTTACACTGTGCTGGAGAGCTGACTGCTGCTGTTCCTGTGTCACCTCTGATCTCAAGGTGTGAAACACTGTGCAAAGCCAGTCCTCCTTCCCATGGTTTCTGTCCTGAGTTACAGTCTCAGCACTGGCAGACCTACATCAGTAGTGGTACAAACTTTACTTGCTTTTCTTAAAATGTGCATATCTTAAAATGTCCTGTAAGCCATTTCCCCCTCATGATTATCTTTGTTCTTTCACTGGTTCTTCCTTTGCTTTAAACCTCTTGGGCAAGAACCTCATTTTGTTGTGTATGCAACATCTAGATTATTGGAATTCTCATTCTGTGGGTCTCCAGTTTTAATGCTGATTTTCATCTGTTAAAAGGTTATGGTAAATTATTTAGAGGAAGATTCAGTACCAATATTTAATATGTCTGTATAGAATAAGACATACACACTCCCACTTCTTTTATTTAAATCCATGTATCTATAAAGGAGATTTGCTCTACCCTGGTATTGAAATCGATACATTGAGTTAAGGTTAAATCAGCTGGGCCTGAGGTTTAGCCATCCTTTTGTAAGTGGGCAAAGAGAGAGAGACATGTTTTTAAAAAAAGTTCCGTTTAAGAGACTATGTTGGAATGTTATTGGCAAAATTAATTCCTAGTCTGGAAAGCAAAAAAGAAGTTGAAATACCTCGTTTCTGGCATATTTTAAGTGCAAAAGAATAGCTATCAGAATATGTATTTAACCCGACATGTAAGCAAAAGAGCAATAATGTACCTTTTGGCTGAAGGACTCATTAAAAATTATTCTCATTATACAAGCAGTTGTGCAAGGCCTATTTATCCCAAATACTGCAGGTCTCAGTTTGTACTTAGAATTGGTATAATTCCAATATTTAGATCTTTTTTTCCCCAAAAATGAAGATCACAAAACCATCTGAGCCTCGTGAAGGGAAGGTATGAAGGAAGCTTGCCTTATGCACGTCTCAGTTTTCATGCAGTCTACTTGTTGCAGTAATTGAACCCTCAAGCCTCGTAGCTGCTTTTTTGTGAATCCAACAGGTGATGCGCATCTCTGCCAAAACTGGAGAGGGTGTCTCGGACATGTGGGACAAAATGACTGAATTCCGTGACCTCATGCTCACAAGTGGGGAGTTGATTGCCAGGCGACGGAAGCAGCAGAAAGTGTGGATGTGGAATCTCATTCAAGAAAACATGTTGGAACATTTCCGGAGCCACTTGGCAGTCAAGGATAAGATTCCACTTCTAGAAGCAAAAGTCCTCAGTGGAGTCTTGTCTCCTGGACTGGCAGCTGACCTGCTACTGAAAGCATTCAAAGATGGTCTCTAAGCATTATTTTCTACTCTCTTCTTGCTAAGTGCTTTATGTAAACATGGACATTAAATACACTTTTTCTATGTGTGGATTCAAGTGTTTTACTACAGAATGCCTGTCCAATACTCTGCAAAGGAATACCTTTGGATTCTCTGTATGGGATGATCATGACAAATCCAAACACTCAGAATTAACTACAGACTACAATGGAAAAAAGTACACGTCCAGATCTATTTGTATGTAGATCTGTTGACAAAAAGTATATGCCTATGTGAAAATGTGGCTGGTTTTGGGAGGGTGGGAGGGTAAGGTTTCTGGTGGTGCAGGGTTTTATGCTGGTTATGGGGTCATCTTAAGAGCAGTTGACAGTGCAGCTTTCTATTCTAATATAGCTATTCTAATTTCTATTCTAATATTTCTATTCTAATATAGCTGTTGCCAGAATGGGTTGCATTTTCTTTCCTCACCTTGAGTGACAGCAGAACACTGGACTGCCTGACAGCACCTGACCACAGTCTTAGTCTTAAATAAATTGTATGTGTGTGAATAGAACACTGTGGTGTTTGGTGCCTGTTTGGAAGCTGCAGTTACCTGTACACTGTGCATTAGGAGAAGGGAATTTTAACCATCCCAGTTTCAAAATTGATCTTCTAACACAAAAGCAAAATTTAGTTTGACTTTTTTAAAATGCAAACATCAGATGGAACCCGTGTTACCCATGACATTTTAGTAGCAAATTTCTTTATAATGCAATGTGTAAAGAAGTGCATATAATACATATTATATAATGTAATAATTGATCTCTAGACATAATGATTTGAGGTTTTCTGATCTGACTTACGTTTTTTGTATTCAAACAAAAGGGCCAGTTGTGTTTGGTTATTTTTTCTCTCTCTTGCAGAAGACATGACTGCTTACAACCAAAAGCACTTTTATTTTTTATTTTCCCTTGAGAAGAATCTGGAGGAAGCATTTCCGTAAGTCATGATCTAGAAAGCAGAGCTCGTCTGGAACCTACTAAACATGAAGGATAAAGTGGAAAAGCACTGATTTTTGGAGACCTGACAGAAAAAAAGAGTAAAATAGGAGATCCTCTTTGTGAGTCTATTGTTGCTTAGGTGAATTAACTTTTTAAAACTTATATTGGAAGTGGTGCTTTTCATAATTTTGATTTTCTGGACTTGTACATAAAAGGTATGATGTCTTTAGCTCAGTATTATCTATTTGGCTTCTGGCAACCAAAATCCAGCATAGGAGTGAACTGGTTTACTTAGATCCTCTTTTTTCCTTTATTCCCCTCCCCTTCAGCCCTCCCCAAATATTTTTTCTCTTCTCTCCCCTTGTCCCAGTTGTTATTTTGTGTTCCCAGCTGCCACAAATTACACAGACCAGAATATTGCACAATGCAGTTATTGTACGATGGTGTCTGTGTTAATAGTTCATATATTTTTATTTATTACTAGAAAGTAATAAGCANCGTCTTGCTAAGTGTTTTATGTAAACATGTACATTAAATACACTTTTTCTATGTGTGGATTCAAGTGTTTTACTACAGAATGCCTGTCCAATACTCTGCAAAGGAATACCTTTGGATTCTCTGTATGGGATGATCATGACAAATCCAAACACTCAGAATTAACTACAGACTACAATGGAAAAAAGTACACGTCCAGATCTATTTGTATGTAGATCTGTTGACAAAAAGTATATGCCTATGTGAAAATGTGGCTGGTTTTGGGAGGGTGGGAGGGTAAGGTTTCTGGTGGTGCAGGGTTTTATGCTGGTTATGGGGTCATCTTAAGAGCAGTTGACAGTGCANCTGGAGGAAGCATTTCCCTAAGTCATGATCTAGAAAGCAGAGCTCGTCTGGAACCTACTAAACATGAAGGATAAAGTGGAAAAGCACTGATTTTTGGAGACCTGACAGAAAAAAAGAGTAAAATAGGAGATCCTCTTTGTGAGTCTATTGTTGCTTAGGTGAATTAACTTTTTAAAACTTATATTGGAAGTGGTGCTTTTCATAATTTTGATTTTCTGGACTTGTACATAAAAGGTATGATGTCTTTAGCTCAGTATTATCTATTTGGCTTCTGGCAACCAAAATCCAGCATAGGAGTGAACTGGTTTACTTAGATCCTCTTTTTTCCTTTATTCCCCTCCCCTTCAGCCCTCCCCAAATATTTTTTCTCTTCTCTCCCCTTGTCCCAGTTGTTATTTTGTGTTCCCAGCTGCCACAAATTACACAGACCAGAATATTGCACAATGCAGTTATTGTACGATGGTGTCTGTGTTAATAGTTCATATATTTTTATTTATTAATAGAAAGTAATAAGCAAACTGCAAGACAAAAATGCTCATCAAAAGTTTAAAAGCAATGATCCCCACGTATGTTTTCAGTGAAATACTAATGTGGGGCACTGTGGTGTTTCGTGGGACATATAGCTGGGGCATTTCTTTGTTCAGAAATCTTGCACTGATATAGCTGGTATTGGTTTCCACCACATAAATTGTCAGAACTTCAGAGTTCTGACCCCTTGTTTCTATTTCTTAATCAGTAATTTGGGATTGCTGGGATGGATGACACAGAAGCAGCTAAAGGGAGTGGCAGAATCACAGGGGCTTCATTATGGCCATGGTGAGGTGTGAAAGAAATGTAGTACTTACAGTTTCTTTTTTATGTAGACAGCCTCTCTTGAGTATGACAGAGAGTGCCCCAAACCAAAAGTAATGTCTCATGTCCTTTCAGCTTTAAATATTGACTGTTTCATGGTACCTAGCAGAAGAAATGACAGTCAGGTGGAAAATGAATTAATGAGAGCAGCAGCATTTTAACCAGTGAGTTCTCAGCTTTCTGATAGTCCATTTGTTTCAAGTGGCAGTTCTTGAGGTGACCTCATTTGTGTTTGTCTGTTAGATCAAACCCTTATTATTGTCATTATTACTACTTCTGTCAGGGACTGCTGTTTGCATTGCCTGTTATACATGAGCTGCCAAGCAATAGAACCTGCAGCTTTGTTTAAATGGCAGCTGCTCAAGCAGAATGTGTTTTATCACCTCCTCAGTATTTGTTTTCTGGATGCAGAGCTGTCAATCTGCTCAAGCCATGGGCCACTGTTATTTTCTTGTTTTGTCGCTGCTTTTAAAGTATCATTAACTTACTAATGAACTCTTAGAAGTGCAATGGCTTAAGCAGGTTCTTTGAATGCATTTTCCTCTTAAAGCAGAGCATTAAATGAAAATCAGATTTGCCTTCTTTATCTCTTCATTTGTGCCTCATGCCTCAGTAGACAGAGAAATACCCTTACACTGAGAAAGGTCTTTGGAAATGGAACAGTAAATGAGGGTCCCTGCTTTGTTTTTCAGTGATTTCCCTACCAGACTGAAAAGCTATACTGTGCAAACTGTGAACCGAGCCTCCCCTGTGAGAATCAAATAGTTTGTTTTATAGCTTGTAAAATTTTGCTGTGACATGTTTTGGAGTCAACTGCTGTTCAATTAATCGTGCACTTTTGTTCCTGTCCTCACGGGCTGCATTGTCTTTAGAAAGGCTGCAGAGCTTCAGCTGGTAGGCTACAGTAAACAATTCAGTATTTCCCAAGATAAGGAAGAGCATTTCCAGCTCACCATTTTTAGCTCTGTGGGATTAAGTTGGCTAAAATGCATTAAAATATTGTCATTCAAGTAAACACGCTTCTTAAGAACTATAGTAAACAAATCTGTTGAGCAGGATGTCGACATATTCTTAGTTTTTAGGGTTGTTAAGTTGCTCTCAAGTTAACATTTAAAACCACAGTTACTGTAGAATAGTATGGGAAAATAATAAAACTTTATGAGAAAACAATAACAAGATAAAGTTGGTAGCTGGAGGTGTGATGAACTGTTAGACAAATTAGTAGGAGAGGTAAGGAATTGACTCTTCCAATACATGAACTCGTTTCCTCTGAAGTCTTGCACTTGTCTGTAAGAGTGAAACTTTTCCCCAGGTCCCTGTGTAGTAGATGTTGCTGGTGTTTCACAGCTGGAAAAAACAAGTGTGATGAGATCAAGTGATTTACCAGGACTCTGAAACAGGTCAGTAGAGTATAAGGGTTACAGTTCAATAGTCTTTTTACTCTGAGCCCCGTGTATATTTACAGCCATGTTACTTAAGGTCGAAAAAATGCTCTTAGCAAGTTCATGCTCTTAGTGTGACTTATTCCTTTCATTTCTAATCTCTGTTTTCAGTGACAGGACCCAGTGACCCCTTCTTGACTACTGTTCTGTTGTAATGTCCTGCTTTAAGTAATAAAAAACTTCCCTGTGATTTTTAATCTGCCCTCTCCTTTTGTAAATGTGTTACTTCCTGTTCTGCATGCTTGCTCAGTCTTTATATTCTCCTCACATATATTGTTTCTATATTAGTGAAATCTGCAGTGTGTTGGCTATTTGTGGGTCTTGAGATTTTTGGGGATGGGAGTGGAGCAAAACTGAAGAGTACAAATGATCTTTAATTTTTTTTTAACCATAGGCAGCTCCCTTCCTAAAGTTTTCTTTCTTAAAGCAATCACTTACTGACTTGCTTTTACTGTTGCAAACATACTTATTTCCCCTTTACTTTTCCTTCCTTGGTGTTGTCTGTTGCTCTCCCTTGGATGTACAGTCAATAAATATCATTATCTATGAGCTAAAATGAGAGACATTTTCATGGAACTTAGTGCTTCTCTAACTATTCCTGCTGGGCTCTTATAAGACATGTAATTTGAAGAATGATTAAACAGAAGTTGATAATAACATGTATTTAAAAAAAAATCAATATGTTTATGTTTCCCTGGAATTTAGGATTTGGACAATCATCAGTGCACAGGCTGACTAGCAACAGGATTCCCTTTCCAAAAACTAGTTCAAATACTCCATGATCACATTCCTTACAGTTTATTTAAAAATAGCCCACCCACCCAATGATAGAATATTAGCGAAATTGATGGGTTGAGAATAAAAATGTCAAAATGAAAAATTCATAAGCAGTTAGAGTACATATTTGTAGTAGAAGGATGACAGAAATGCTGTGTTCCCTACTGCCATACCAAGGAATGGTTCAGCTGGTGAACAAGCAAGGAAAAGAGGAAAAATTATGGCAGTGTGTGGAGAAGGCATGTTATGGAGCAGCAAGAAGAATGTCTATTTTTCCTCTGTTTTACCTCCCATGGGAGCATGAGAATCATCTTGAATAATTCCCTGGCAAGCCACAGAAATGGATGTGATCCACGGTGTTTGCCAACAAAAATGATAAATTTAATTCCCTTTCCTATCTTTTGGATTTGTAGGTTGGATGGGACCGGTCTGATGTGACACTTGTCCTTTGGAACTGGGTGGGTTTGTTTGTGATTGTGCTCTGGGTGGGGAATAGTTAGAAGTTCTAGTAGTTGAATAAATGATTGTTTACTTGTAACAAAGAAGTCAGAAGCTTCACTTTTCAGTGTGCGTGATGAGATTCCTGTATCTTTCCTTAAAACACTGTGGTAAAGTGAATTTCTGCTCTGTTACTTACTGTGTCTTCATTTTCTCTTACATCTTTCACTGGTAGAGCAGCTTTTAAGCTTTAGTTACGCACCTTTTAACGTTATTCAAATATCCACAGAGTTAATCAGGGATTAACAACACTTTTGCTTTGTTTCTTCCATTGAAAGTGACTGCTATAACCTAAAGTTTGTAACACATTGTAAGCCAAGGGCTGTTATAACTTCAGATGGCTGTGCTGACCTGCCCTGTGCAGGCTGCAGTGCCTGGGGATGTGTAATGTGGGCTGTGAGGCTCACACAGTCACACTGCTAAAGGTTTCTCTTGGCCCTGAATCTGTGATCCCGTTTGTACTTCTCTAATTGCAACCAGCAGAAGACAAGAGTAATGTTAGTTTTTGTGGCTTGTTGCTTAGCAGCATTGATCAACAAAAGTACAACCTTTTCTTTGCCTGTAACCCTGGCGAACCCAGGCTTGGATGGAGCTCACCAGCAGGGAACAAGGGGTTCTGAAGTCGTGTGAAACTGTTGTTCAGTGTCTGTTAGCAGTGTCTGAGGGAAACTGCCTCTTCTTGACCTCTTCGTTACCTTTGCCCTTTAGTCTTCCTTCTCTCTCTCGTCAAATCTTACAAGAAAGCTGGCACCATCCTGGGGAGATGTGGAGGATGGGAAGTTTTAGAGACAAGTCAACTATGCTAGGATGTATCCTGCCACTTTTTGGGGAAAAAGAGCCGAGCTGGTTCCCTCCTCTTGTGGAAGGAGAAACAGACTTCAGCCATCACAGTAAGGCTTATTGTTATTTAGAGAAGCTTTCCTAGTGTTTTGGAGTAGGCAAAATAATCCATAGAGGACAGGGAAATTAGGGTGCTAAGCATTTCTTGGTTTTCCTCTTTTTAGAAGGGATTTCACAAACTGAACTAGAAAGGATATTATCTTTGAAAATTATTAGGGATTTGCACGGAATGCGTGTTTTTATCAGATCAAATCTGGCAAAGCCTGTAAAATAAATGCAAAGCCTAAGCTGCTTGTTTCACCTTAATTCTGTAAATTGTTAGTCTAACTGGACCAAAGCTCTTCAGTGACATCACAAGCTGCAACAATTAATGTGCCTCACGTCATCTCTTGCTTCTGGATCTGACTACGAAACAGCTAAGTATTTGTATAAGTTTTCTGCCCCAAATATTGTGATCCTGAGACACCTATAAGCTTGTGGACAGTGTGTGGAAACTAATGCCTTGTCAGTGTGCTGGTTTTCTCCTTTCCCCCCCTCCCTGTCACCTCCACTACTGATTTCTCCCCTTTGTTCTTTGGTAGCTTTTAAGAGCAGTGCAGGTCAACATAATAAAAGGTCATGTGTTTCACACGCCTGTTATGCTGTGGTGTCCCTTCACTTTTGAAGTTCAAAGAGAAACTCTGCTGTTCAGCTCTCCCAATCTCATAAAACCCGTGGGGAGAACTAATACTGCTGTGATTGCACAATTGAGAGCAGATATTCATTCCAAAACAGGCAGCCACGTAAGAAACTGGTTTTGGTCCTAAGTGTCCTGTCAAAAGCATAGCAAGTGCACAGTCTGTGGCAAAGCTCAATCAAGTAAAACAAATAACAAGTGGGAATGTGAATTACCTTGCAAATATTACTCTTTTTTTTTTTTTTTTAAGGTGCATTAATCTTTAGAAAGTGATTTACCCCATGATTTCGTGTCCTTGCTTGCTGAACAGAGCAAATTGTGTTTACCAAAACAGGATTTCTTTATTTTGAGCTATGAATATGATTTGTCTGTCTTCACTGAACAACAGCTGCTAATATTTGATACCTGCAGGACTCAAAACAAGTAGCTGAAGTCATGTTCTTAACTGCTGATTTATAGGAGAAGTAGAGAACTTAGGTCAACATCAATAAGCTTTTAAAAACAGTTTCAGTAAAAGTAGAAAACCCTTTTTTGTTGTTTTTAAGTGCTGTGGTGCAGCACGTACAACCTGACTGATACTTTCTGTGTACAGTGGCAACAGAACCTGAGCAGATTTGAAAATTTGTTTCAAACTGTAAGTAAATCAACTCCTTTACTTTATCTTTTACTTTTTCTTTTCACTCTCCGTTAGAACGTGGGAAGGTGGCATTCTTTTCTAAGTGAAAAAGTCTTTACTGTGGGACTCTCTAGTGCTGTCATTTCCACATCTGCAACAGCAGGGCAGGCCATGCCCAACAACTAAAAACCACTGACTGTTTTATTTCTGTCCCAAGATTAACCAGTTACTTTGAATTACGACGCATCGAAAGTCCCGGGTCCGTGTCTTGCACAGTGCACGTGGCTTTCAGTTTAGCTGGAGATGCTGTTCCACACACCCACTTCCACTGCACACAGTTCCTCTCTGTGCACTTCCTTAGGTCAGAAATGCTGCTGATCCTCCGTGCCCCGAGGTCAGGAAAGGTCAGCATTTCAGCATGTGCCTACCCGTGATTGAGTGAGGGTCCCAGAGAACAGGCTGCCTGAGTTTTGTCCCTTAGATGAGTCGGTTTTCCATCTTTGGGGGGAGTAAATTTCATATGCAACGAGACAGGAAATTTCAGAGGGAAACGGGCATAATTAAAATAATCTTTTTTGGCCTGTTGCCAGTTCTTTCATCTTAGAAAACATTGCTGTGGAGACATGCACAGGTCCTGTAAATTAATCTAGTCTGGAATAGCTCTCATCTAACATTTTTGAACGTTTGAACCTTAGTGAATGTCTAAGGTGCAAGGACATTTCTGTGGGACAGTTTGAATACTTTTGGTTTCATAATTTTCCTTTTTCCTTTATTGGCTCCTCCTTGAGATTAAGGCTGGACTGAGGTTAATGTGGCATTTCCTCATGTAGTTTGCATCACAAAATCACCCCAGAAGAAGAAATTTTTATGAGCAGGGCTTGTATAAATTATGAAAAAAAAGAACTTTGCATTGAAAAGCTGGATAGAATTAAGGCTATTCCTTTTTTTTGGTGTGTGAATCCAAAAGCTCTAACATTTTCCCTCCTCCTGTGTTTAATCTAGGCTGTTTGTAATAAACCACCTTGCTTTCATACCAAGAAACTGCCCCAGAGAGAAACAAAATTGCTACCGATGACAAAGGGAAATCTTGTTATTATTCTGAAGATTACTCCTCAGCCAGCTTTCTGGAACCGCTTTTTCCAGGAGATGCTCGATGAGACGCTGACAGCGATTCACGGGGTAAACAATTGCTCAGAAAGTTTTGCTGTGCCGACAGCGGTGCGAGGGTGCAGTGGGTGCCCGGGAGCGGCCGCAGTCCATAGGGCTCAGTCCATAGGTGCCCTCAGCAGTACCTATAGCGAGCCCTTAGATGGTGCTGTACAGCAGCGCTCCGCTGCCGTAGGGATGGGTGTCTGAGCCCCACCTCGGGGTGGGCTTTGATGTGCTGCCAAAAGGCCTCCTTAGCCCCACCTCGTCTCATCCCCCCCCGATCTGGGGCTACGGATGAAATTTCAACTCTCTTTGGTGAAGTCGATGGTTTAAAAAAAAAAAAAGAAAGATGTTGCAGGAATAAGTTGTAGCAGCAAAAGTGGCCCTGAGGACCTGCGTGTTCACATCGGGGTGTTCCATGCAGTCAAAGCTTTCTGCCCAGGAGAGGAAGTGCCCCCCTTTGTCTCCTAACAGCGATACCCAGCCACTAAGTGATGCGTATTCCTGTCCTTTGTTTTCTGTATATCCGTGGATCTCTAGCCCAGGTCTGCAATTTTGGCATGGTTCAGCCTGAAGAACCTGACAAAGGTGTCTCTGGGCACTGTTAACTAGGATCAGTAAATGAACTCTGTCAGTAGAGACGTATTAAATGCTGAATTCAAACATGGATTTCAGTAACTGCTATAATTTAATTCTTACAAAACTTGAATCATGCCATGCTTGAACAGTCATCTCAAATATATTGCTACCTCTCTGTAAGACAAAGTGCTTTTCAAACAATGGTTTTTCAGGGTATCTGAGGGTCATCATGATGGAAGAATTGTGCTCACCTTGGGAACTTCCTCACATAAATATGGGTGTGGTGGTGTGGCTTTCAGGTTAAATCTTCCACGATGTGAAACTTGCTTTATTTCTGAAGAGTTAGGGATGCAGATGTAGGAATTCGAATTGTGCTGTCAGTTCCAAAGGAATTGAGATGGAATTTCCTCCAGCAGGATGGGTTTCAAGCCACAAAGTAAATTTTATTTGGAAGCTGTTGGTGAAATTATTAAAGAGAGTTATTAGACAACTCTCAAATACTCTTGGTATCTAGACTTCTTTTTTGTAGCAAGGCAGAAGAGGAGCGAGATGTTGAAAACAAATTGATCTCAGCCCCTTGGAAAAGAGTTATGTGGTTGTTTTTTCCTAAGTTGGGACTATAGCTTTCCTATAGTTTCACTGTGTGCTCATGCACATTTCTGTAATTTGTAAATACTTCCCACCTGTTACTGCAATTTGAAGGGGTTAAGCCTGGGAATATTCTGCCAAAGCAAATGAAATATGCCTATGAAATAATTCATGTTTTCAGAATGACTTCATTTAGTCATGACTTTTATTTATTTAGAGAGAGGGAAAGAGAAAGCTGGTGTTGTTACAGTCTCTGCTCTATTTTTTTAATCTCTGTAACTTCCTATAACCCAGCTTTTATTATTCTGGCATTTGAAATATCCCAGGCTGTGTAAACTGAGTATCTTCTGTGCGTTCCACTCGTCCCCGTGATTCTCATCCTATGGTCTCTGCATGCTGTTATTTTAGGTGTCTCCTTTGCCTTTATTTGGATTGGTAACATTACCCTGAATTCTGTTGCCAGGTAGGTGGAAACAAGTGCTGAGATTTTTCCTTCTTGTGTGTTGAGAAACTCTGTAGCTGAAATCACTGTGACAAGTTCAATGTTACTTGGTGGTGACTTGTAGCCTAAAGCTCGTGGCTGTAAGTTCTCACCTGTGCAAAGGGAATCTTGTAGCTCTGCACAATATGTTCCTCCAGCTGCAGCTGCCTTTTTTTCTGCTGTGTCAAACTCCTTAAGCAGCTGCAGCAGTGTGTCACACTGATCTGGCATTTTGCATCCTCAAAGCTCTGCTCAAATATTTGAACTGAGTAAGGCACTCCACCGAGCTGGGAGGGTGTCACTACAACTTCACAGAAAAAGAAACAGCACCTGGGAGGTTAAAGCCACTTTTCTTCATCATGCAGCAAGTCAATGGTGGGGCTGGAATTACAGCCCGGGAGGTTCCTGGCTTGTGCTACACCACACTGTGGAAAAAGGTCATTTCCCAAAATAGTACAGAAGGTTTGTTTTTGATAATAGGGCAACAAGGGGCCTTAGATATATTAACAGGTCACTGTACACTGCCCTTAATAATCCATAATTTAGCAACCTTGCACAATGGGCTATATCATATTTTTCTGCAGCAGTATCACTTTCACAGTAAGTTCGGTGTGCTACACTCTGGATAGGTATTTTTGTCTTGGTTCTTCTAACAGGGCTTCATTCAGAGTAAATTAGGGACATTTACACAACAGGCATAAATAGCCTCCTGATTAGCAGTCACATTAACTGCAATATCCAGCTCACCTTTCAGATCAGTGCAGCTCCTCTGCTGGGATGAGGAGAATGTGGAGGTGACAGAGGACGTGGGTGGCAGCGCTGTCCCTGTGTTTGTGAGACAGAGATAGGGCAGGAGCTGAGGTGCCCACAGAGCTGCCACATTTGGTCTTTAGGCCTTCCAGGGAGAAAGGCAAACCACATCCCCACCCAGTGGGACAGAGGAGAGGATGCTGAATACTTTTGAAGAGGTTTTCCTTGAGATTTGGTCCCAGACATTCCTCAAATGACCTTGGGGAGGGGATATTTGGTAGTCATTGTTGGATCTTGTAAATTTTTATTTTAGTCTGCCTTCTATAAAACGCTGTCGATGCATTTTGAACTTTTTTACTTCAGCAGTGTACTTTCTGTTTCTTCTCAAAATGGAATGTGTGAACTGCTAGGTTATTTAGCAAATTCAGAAGTGGTAAGGATGCAACGAGTTTATTTTTTTACTGAGCACCTAGATCTTCATCTGCAATTGAAAAAAAACCAAAATGGTATTTTGTCTTAGCCAAGTCTGAAGAATTGCAGTGAATAATGGTAGGAAGAACAACATTCAGAAAGCAAATAGGTGTCAGATCAATGTACTCAGCCCTGTGTTGGTTTGAGTTTGGGCAAAGTGTTTTCAAACAGGCAAACACCGGGAGAATAAAAAGTGGAAAACAAAATGTGCAAGGAAAGTTAAGAAGCAGAGCACGTATAAGATACAGAAATGGCAAGAGTGCTGTTCTCTCATCTTTGTTTCTGTGGGTATATGTATTTGAATTAATGAAGCAATGGGAGCTTTATGTGCTGCATTTGCTGTTTAATGCTTGTTGGTTGAAGTAATTGGATGTATTGTTGTGGGCACTGGGAATGCCAGCTTGTGTCTTACAGTCACTGACTTGTGAACATGACCTTCTGGAGGTCAAAACACTGGAGAGCTTGCTCTGTTTAGTTCTCAGAGGTACAGTTATAATAGTTATTGCTTTGAAAACATAATGTAGATGTTCCCTGTCTCTAGTTTGTCATTTGTACTGAATTGTGGCGTGTTTTTTGTGGTGTTCTTTTTTTTTTTTTTTAACTAATTCATCTCTTTGACTGTTTCCTAGTGGAATCAGAGTTTTTGAGGTTTGGCTTTTTTGTTGTTGTTTTGGTTTTTTTAAACCACGGTTGAGTTTTCACAATCAAAGTTGATTGATCAGAGATTGAATTGTAAATGTTAGTGGTTTTGATGTTTCGTGCTTGATCAGACATTCTGTATTCATTTGTCCTGATGATCAAGTCAGCCAGATATAGTCAAACAATTCCACATAGGAAAAACAGTGCATTTTCATGGAAAGAGGAAAAAAAAATCTCGTGGTTGATGCCAAATGATTCATGGCAAATGCTTATGGCTCCATAATTTCAGCTTGACTACATTTGCCTTTCCTCCTAAGGCAACTCTAGAGAGACCTGAATAAAACATCCTACAAAAAGAGAGACAAATGATCTCTTTAAGGATCTCTCATTCCATCCTCCTGGTCTTGCTGTTTGGGCAGTGCAGAGCTTGAGTTCTTGTGGCAGAAAGGGAGGTTTCAAGGTCTCTGTGGTTTGTATTTTCTGGCATCAGATGGCTTTGTGATTCCTCTTGGTATGAATCCCTTCCAAGAGCTAGGGGAGTTGCTGTCAGCCCTCAACTTTCCTCATCTGTCAAAACAGACAGTGTGTTAACACCATTTTAACACATGAAACAACCCATAGATTTTGTGGTCCATCACCAGACCTGCCAAGCAATCATGGCAATGGTGATTAGATCACTTACTGTGTAAACTTTATGTTCCTGGATGGTTCACAGGGGAGTAGTTGTACTTCCTCAGAACTTCTTTATTTCTCCCTGAAAACTCACCAAGATACAGCTCTCATGTTGCCCCTATCAAAGACTCACTTTGAGCTCATTTGAATGTGTGTGGGGTTTCTTTCCCAGTCTTGGTGAACCACACTGCTCCTCCAAAATGCTCGTGTTACCAGCTGAAATCTGCTTCTGCTGTAGGGCTGTTTGGGATCTGTGTTGGCTCATTCTGTCTAGGTAGAGGTGATGTTTTTCTGGAGTTAGGAGAGTTTAGACCTCCTTAAAACTGGACTCCTACTTACAACAGATTTGAATGTTTTTATGTCCTGCTAGAGAGCCTTATTTTTTCCTGCTGCTCTGTGGCTTGACTGGGGCGAGCAGCACGCTGTATATCTGCCTGCTCTTGTTTGGAATTGATGTGGTGCACTGTGTGTTGTACTCAGATTTGCAGCCAAGGTAAAATGAACCACTGCTTGTCATCATCTCTTTTTTCCCCTCCTCAATATGTCAAGCTGCTCCATGGTCCCCAAGAACCGTGTTGGGCTACTCAGAACCAGCAAAAATATGCTAAACAGTGGTGAGCAGAGTCCTAAATCAGTTGTCTCAGGTCCAGTTCCTTCGAGGTTCTTGCACTTCTCACTTGTTTTTGGCAAGGGCTTTTTCACTGCTTTGTGATGGGCAGGAACTGCTGAGGATATAAAATGTTTCATAGCTGGAGAAGATGTTGCTCTGGAAAATTAGGAGTCCCAGCTCTTGTGTAAATAACTTTAAGGGCATAACTTTTTTAAAGAGGTCTGTTTGTGGTTAAGTAGTTCAAGGCACTGCTCTCAGTAAGGAAACCTGTTTTCTGTAGCCCAAACAGATTAAAATCCATTTGGATCCTTCCCCCCACCCCACTTTTTTTTTCCTTGATATCTTCTGTTTGCATGGTATGGCCTTGCTAAAACTATCCGTCCCTCAAGAATTCTTTCTGCTCATACTTTTAGATTCTCATGAAGGTGTCATTGTACAATTCACACAGTGAATTGTACTGTGTGTTGTTCTCCTTTTCCTTACTTCTGTCCATAGATGGAAAGCTTCTAGGGCTGGTGTGAAATCCATGCCACTTTTAATTACTAAGGGCAAAGTCCCACTTTTGCAAAGCTCTACTCTTTCTTTCCTTTCCACTCTTTGTGTCTTTGCATCACTGTCTTCTGACTTACTTGGCAAGGGCTGTCAGACCTCTCAGTAGCCTGAGAGGGCAGGCTGGAGTCCTGGCAGTGAGAGGCACCTGACAGGTGCAGTCCTCCTCACCAGTGTTACACAAGGGGAAATGCATTTTTCACCTGGAGTTAGAAAATGATCCACGCTATGGTCCCATTCCAAAATCCTGCCTGTTTCTCTTCAAAAGGTGCTGAATTTCTGTCATCCATCTCACTGGCTGATACCACATTATAGAGTCTTTATTTATAAGTGTATATAAAAGAAATCAGTCTTCCTCTACATATTTTGTCAAATGGTATTTCCCAAAAGCTGAAGAATGTGCAGTCCCTTAAATCTGGAGCTAATGACTGAGCCTGAGTCTCTAGAAAGAACACCTTTTGTTCAGAAAGACTTGTTTTAGTTTGGCTGCTGACATACGTTTTCTGCAGTTTCTTCCTGCCAGAAAAAAAAAAGAAAATATTGGTTTTAGTGTGTTTTAAAAAGTCACAGTACTGTGGTGTTTAGTGTGCTTGCATTAATTCATGTTTTCAGTTAAAGAAATCCTGTATAGTTGAGAGGGGTATAAGATAATAGTGGCAGCACAGACAAAACAAGATGCTCAGGCAGGGCATGAAGAGGGATAATTACTTAAAGCTGCTCATCTTCTGACATGATTTGTGCAAGGAATAGGGTGGATCACTGGAAGCAGGTGCCCTGAGCAGTTGGCATGGCTGGGTGCTGTTCACCTTTCCAGGATGTGGGTTTGAATTACAGTGTACTGTTTGATCATTATCAGGAAAAAAGAACCATATTTGGAACTGGAAGTACCTCGAGGTTAACTTCCATGCCTTATAAATTAAGAAAAAACACTTGCTTTTCCACAGGGCCAAACTGTGGGACATGGAGGATGCAATAACCATTTCCTGCATTAATCTACTTTTTGACACCTCTCATGTCCAAAATAACCTGTAGGCTCTGTCAAGGCAGAGCCATATTGAGCTTGCTGGTGAGAAAGGGTTGGTTTCAGGCCCTCCTACAGAGCTTTGATTAGAGTCTCAAACTCCTGCCTCTCCACTCCTAGAGAGTTGTATTGCCAATCTCAGGTCCTCCCTTTAATGAGCTGAAGACTGAATGGGCTCTGGCACATGCTTGGTTGTCCATTGGTAAGAGAAACTGTGCTAATTACCAGGAACAGAGGGATGGCATGTGGACAGGCTGCTGTCTCTGCCCAGTGTCCCAGATTGCCTGCTGGAGATGGAAAGGGTGAGACACTCTTCCCTGCATTTAGCAGCAGTCTTTAGCCTGTGTCTGTGAGTGGGAGGTTTCCCACCTTACTAGGAGATCTTTCAAAGATCTTTGAATAGGTGAGAGGGAATCTTTGAGGAAAGATTCTTTTTTGGCTGTCCTGTTTATGGCCAGGAAGGAAAGGTAAACAAGGCTACCATCAGAATTCAAGTTGAATGCAGCCTTGGGATGGTGCAAGATGTCAGATTTCACTTGACTGACAGTATTAATTGCGTTGTTGGGTGTTGCAGGTGCTTTTTGCTCTTTTGTTAACAGGAAAGAAAGCTTCAGAAAGTCCCTTTCAGAAGGCCTGTGATAAGGTGTGAGAGATTTGGCAGTCCTACCAGGGAACCAAGGTAATTGATCTGAGTTTGTTACGACACTGCAACTTGTTGCAGAAAGCGTCCACCCCTGCAAGGACAGAGCAAGAGGAGACAAGGTATGTGCACTTCTGCTGGGGTGGCAGTTCTCTGGCTCTCAGTGTTTGCACAGTAAATTCAATGTCAACATATGTACAGACAGCAGATCTCGGAGGAGTTAGAGGTAAATAGCCTTTCTTTTTGAGGTTTCTAGAAAGAGCTGCAGAGCTAAGGGATTTCTTGTGAGTTTTTGGCCTGTCATGAATTGGCAGATGACTTGGGAGGAGGTAGTCCCTGGTCGTTTGGCAGTGCCAAGAGCAAGCTTTGAACCATGCAGGCCTCTGGCAGAAGGAAACATTCCCACTAGACATTTCAGAGTCCTGGCCTCTCCTTGGCTGTCAGTGACAGTTTTGGGTGACCTTCTTTATTTCTATTTGGTCAGTAAAAGTAAGTTTAGGTGTCTCTGTTCCTCTCTTAGACTAGCCCAGGAAGCTAAAAAAGTTCAGTGGGAAACACATTTTTCTGAACTATACAACAACATACACCAACTGTTTTGTTTTGGCTCTCTTAATGTGGAGGATTTTTGAAGCTTCTACCACCAAATAAGAGCCTGGATCTTGACAAGCTATTGATTAGATCACAGAAAACTAAAGACAACACTCTTGTGACTTGTGCTGCCAATGGCAAATATAAAAATCGAGGAACTGGCTATTACAGTGATAGAACCAAAAATCCTGAAGGAAAATCTCCAGTTTCTAAAGAATGCTCAGGAAAACCTCTCTGCATATGGGATTTTGGGGAGCAGATCCAAGGCAGTTGGTCAGAACATGACCTGTAGTGCTTATTGTCAGGAGCCACAAATTCTGCTCCAGAGGAAATTCCAGTCTCTTTCAAAACTTGTCTGACAGCAAAACATTCTGCTGGGAGAAACCTCTGAGCAATCCCAATTTGCGGACTTTTTTTTAATTATTCTTTCTTCTGAAGTTTAGTCAGTAGCATTTACTGTGAGAGCAAATGCAGGACTTGAGAAATGAATGGGCTGATCTAGCAGGGTCAACCCTTTTACCACTCATGGAAGTGAACTGTGAGCAGAATGAGCTTTTCACATGAGTGGAGAGGGCCAGAGCAGGGTAACAGTGATGCTCACAAGTGTGGAGTGGCCTCTGCTCGTGGTGAGATCAAACAAGCAAACAGAGAGGGACTGTCCAGCTCAAGGCATTGCAGCAGGCGTCCATAAAATAGCTTGGAGAAGGCTAATCAGGAATTACTTTTGCAGTGCAAGTGGTGTGGGGTAATTTAGTGTATGACTGCAGCAGACAAAGTACTTCTTACACATTAGGTTTACGTGTAACTTGTGGAACAACCAGGTGCTGGAGATGTGAATAGTTTTAAAGTAAAGACCAGGTTTGGTGACAACAGCTAAATCCTGCCTCTGTATCCTAAGTAGTTACGTCTCATGCAGTCTTGTTAGGAATACATCAGATGTGATTACTGTGGCAGCAGCAAAGGGACCTTAGTTAATTAAATAACTCATAGAAGAAAACATGATTGGATTCCTTTTTCCTATTAAATTCCTTGTTACATGAGTTGAGCTGAGTACACAGTCGTAAAGCAGAGCTGCTGCAACCCAGTTAAAGCAGGTACTTGCAGGAACTTTAGACAGTAGGTACATGCGTGTGGGTTGTACAATAACCTTTTGCAGTGCAGCATTGTTTTCCTGTTAAAACTGGATGTGAATTAAAATGTAATATGCAGTTATTAACTTTAATAGACTAACCACAGGAAAGTAACAATGTGACAATGGGAAAGCAGACCAATCTGGTTGACAGGGAGCTTTCACTGGAACTTGAGGGGGAAAAAAGAGTTTATGACCTTTGGAAGAAGGGGCAGACAACTCAGAAAGGGTACAAGGATATTGTCAGGTCGTGTAGAGAGAAAATTAGAAAGGTGAAAGCTCAGCTGGAACTCAGTCTGGCTAAAGCTGTGAAAGATGATAAAAAGTGTTTTTACCAATACATTAACAACAAAAAGATGGCCAAGGAAAATCTCCATCCTTTGTAGATGTGGACAGGAATACAGTTACCAAGAATGAGGAAAAGGCTGAGGTACTTGATGCCTTCATTGCCTCAGTGTTCAACAGAAAGACTGAGTGTCCTCAGGGCAGCCAGTCCCCTGAGCTGGTGGACAGGAATGGGGAGCAGAAGAGACCCCCTGCAATCCAGGAGAAAGTAGTGATCTGTTGTACCATTTAGACACTCACAGGTCTCTGGGATCAGATAGGATTCATCCAAGGGTACTGAAGGAGCTGGAGGAGAGCTCAATAGGCCACTCTCCATCATTTGTCATCAGTCCTGGCTCACTGGGGAGGTCCCAGATGAGTGGGGTTGGCCACTGTGACACCCATCTGCAAGAAGGGTTGGAAGG
Source organism: Calyptomena viridis (assembly GCA_013390005.1). Lineage (NCBI taxonomy): Eukaryota > Metazoa > Chordata > Aves > Passeriformes > Eurylaimidae > Calyptomena > Calyptomena viridis. Next base: position 23,755 of record WEIV01001416.1, read on the forward strand.
AGGAGCCGGGTCGGAGCTGGGGAAGGTTATGGAAGAGATTGTGATCACATGGCACATAGATGACACCAAGAGATCAGGCCCAGCCAGCACGGGTTTGGGAAAGGGAGGTTCTGCTTGAGCAACCCCATCTCCTTTTATGAGTGGGTGACCTGCCTAGTGGATGTGCAGCCTACCTGGACTTCAGCAAAGCCTTTGACACTGTCTCCCACAGCATCCTCCTGGAAAAGCTGGCAGCCCACACCTTGGACATGTGCAATCTTGGCTGGGTTAAAAATTGTCTGGAATGAGAGAGTGGTGGTGAATAGTCACTAGTGGGGGTTCCCCTTGGCTCAGTATTGGGGCCAAGTCCTGTTTAATATCTTTACTGATTATTTGGACCAGGGGATCAAGTGCACCCTTGCAGAGGGCAGTAAGTTGGGCAGGAGTGTTCATCTTCTGGAGGGTAGGAAGGCTGCACAGAGGGGTCTGGACAGGCTGGCTGGTGAGGCCAGTGCTATAAGGTTAAATAAGGCAAAGTGCTGGGCCCTGCCCCTGGGTCACAACAATCCCATGCAGCACTACAGGCTGGAGGAAGAGTGGCTGGAAAGTGGAGCAGAGAAAGAGGACCTGGGTGGGGTGCTGGTTGACACCAGCTGAATGTGAGCCTGAGTGTGCCCAGGTGGCCAAGAAGGCCAATGGCATCCTGGCCTGTATCCAAAATAGTGTGGCCAGGGGGACCAGACAGTGATTGTCCTCCTGTACTTGGCACTGGTGAGGCCACACCTCAAGTCCTCTGTCCAGTTTTGGGCCTCCCAATTCAGGAAAGACATTGAAGTACTGGAATGGTTTTAAAGAAGAGGAGAACAGAGCTGGTGAAGGGCCTGAAGACCCTTGAAGTCCTGTGAGGAGAAGCTGAGGGAGCTGGGGGTGTTTAGTCTGGAGAAAGGGAGGCTCAGGGGAGACCTTGTTGATCTCTACAACTTCCTGAAAGGTAGTTCCATCCCTGGAAGTGTTCAAGAAACGACTAGACATGGCACTTAGTGCTATGGTTTAGTTGGCATGGTGGTGTTTGGTCAGTGGTTGGACTTGATGATCTTGGAGATCGTTTCCAACCTTAATGACTCTATGGAGGAATACATTAATCCATAAAACGGGATACTCCAATTTTGGGAAATGCTTAAATGCAGCTTTAATTTCTTTTTCCTGTTTTGAGTGGCTGGAATACTGAACTTCGTGGCTCTGTCTTGCAGGAGAGCTGTCTTAGAGAAATCTGTCACTTTGAGTAAGAATAAAACTTGACTGGTAAAAATGTAATCTTAGCACAGTATCACCATATAACTAGATCTTATTTATTTTTAATTGAAATGTCAACTTAAAGGATGCAGTGCATATTTTTAAATCATGCTGACATTATATTTAGATCTTTTCATTGCATTCAAGGTATGCAGTTCCATTAAAAACAGGTTGCTATCAGTATAAAAACATGAAGACTTAATGCTTCCTTGCTAAATGTTCAGAGTACAAATGGGCATTGCTCTGGTAACATCTGTGAGTAGAGCTATTCTGGTACATTTTAAAGGTGTTACTGGCATTAGTGAGAGCCACCACTGTATGCATAATATTTCAGAATCCTACTGATGGAAGGAGCTCTCCTGCAACTATTTATCTCTACTTATAATCCCACACCATTTACATTTTTTTTTCTCTCAGTTTCAGGAAAAAAATTCTTGTGATTTTTATTGCTGAAACAACTGTTGCTTGTAGCTGTGATGGAATGTAATCGTGGAGGTGCTTTTCCTGAGCAGGGGCTAGACCAGGCTTGTGTGATTATTTGTGGGAATGTCCTTAAGGAGACAGTGGGATCAAACCGGGGAAAATGTGCTCCCAGTCCTTCATGGAATCCTGAAATCTATGGCTCTGAAGTCCTAATCAACTATGTGTGAGCACGTGAGTTACAGCTTTGCCCCTCCCAACTGGCTTCCTGCTATATCTGTTAAAAAACAAATTCCCTGGTCTGGAGTGTGAACGAACATTCCAGTCTTAAATAACGGGGAAAGAATCAAGAAAGTATTCGATGCTTTTTTGACCAGCCAGAAAGCGAGGCCTATTTTTGGTTTTGGTCACTTTAGGCTGTGCTGCAAACATTGGCATGAAGGTCTGGGGGCTCAGCAAGAGAGCATTATTCTCTTCTTTATTTAAACAGGCACCTTCCCAGAAGAGTAACAATCCAAAGTTTAAGCTTCCAGTGAAATGCTGTCTGAGAAGTGCTGGAAATAAAAAGGTATGTGATAGAAAGTAGAGGTCTGAAAAGTAAAGTAGAGCAGAACTAAATGCAAACAGCAGAGGATACTGCAGGAACTTGAATTCTTTTTTCATTAGCTGTAGCCTTAACTGGAAAAAATTGGAAGGTTTGCAGGTTTGTTTTTTTCAGAGTTGTTCCATATGTTGCATTTTAATCATGGTTAAGGGTAAGGGAAATGAAACAATAAAAAAAAAAAAAAACCAAACCAAAGCAAAACCACCTCCTAGCATGGAAAGCCCTTTCCCATTTTAAAGTAGGGAAATAGGCTGCAGAGGCTTCCACAGACCACAAAGAAGGTGCTAGACTATAATTTTGTGCTCTTCTGCTGTACAGTTGTGGGTTTTTTGGGGGGGTTGTTTCGTTTTTCCTTTTTTTTTCTTTTTTTTTAACTAAATGAAACATTTCCTGTTGGTCGGTCCCCAACCTCTGCTACCGCTCAGCTCCAGCTCAAAGTTACTCCTTTTTTTTTAGATTTTAAAATGGTCAGTCATATGTGTAAGTCTGCCAGGTTGGTCAAAGGCAGCTGTTGTGCACATGTGGAAGCCCAACAGCTGCATTTCTGATGTCTTGCCTGGTCTCAAGCAACTGGATGGCTTCCTGGGATACAGAGCGTTATGTTCCCAAGGGCCGAGTAAAGTTCTGGTCTCTGGTTCCAGTGTAACCTGTTAACCCAGCCTGGGTTTCCCAAGACACGTGTGATGTGTGAGTTCATCCTGACTGGCTGGGTGCCAGCAGTGCCATGCTCTTCCTGGGAAACAGGCAGCAGGCTGCTCACTGCAACCTCTCACCAGCATTTTTAGGCCAAGATGTTTAAAAGCAGTGAATGGGTTTGTTTGGGCAAGTTGCCTTGAAGACCCTTCGGGGGGGCACAAGCACTAAATCCAAGCCCCATCCCTTTTCCAAGGGCTCCTTGCTGCCTTGGCTGCCCCACATTTAAGTTTAGCTGTCCCTCCAGGGATTTTTTAGTGCTTCTCTGGGAGTTTGTAAAACGCTGGTGAAAAAGAAGATGCCTTTTCCCTCGCGCACTGCTCGAGTGCCTGTGTGATGACAGACCGTTTGCTGCGGCTCTCAGACACCACAGTGGCTGCAGACCTCTGGGTACGAGTGATTGCACTGGTGTTTTATTAGCTCTCAGAAAATATATAGCAGGGAAGAGGCCAAGCAGGCTCCTGCACCGTCTGCCTGAGCTCTGACCCTTTGGGCAAGAGGTGAGATTGCTTTTACAGCCAGTACTTAACCTTGCTGCTGAGACTTGTCAACAAGGAGGCCAATTAGCAGCAGATATGATGGTGGGTGATATAATGCAGATGTCTGTCTGTTAGGAGCATAACTGATGTACTTTTAACACAACATCTATCTTAAAACATGGCTCTGCATAAATGATGCCATCCCCTCTACTGCAGAGAATCCCTCTCTACAGAAAATTGCAGGTTGTTTTGGGCTTTTCCCCCTCCCCAAAGTCTCTCTTAAGCCTCGTTCTGCTGGGCTCATGTACAATTGTAAGAAATAATTCTGCTTGAGAAACTTGTCAGTTTTAAGTTAATTATTTTCTTAAACATATATGACATATTAAAAATCTACATAGATTCAGAATGAAAGCAGGGCACTTGTTCTCCTAGAAGGGTCAGTAGATATTTTCTATAATCTCACATGCATACTGGTGTAGGTATCAGAAAGGACAGACTAGGGATAGTTAATTGATTAAAATTGTGCAGGTTTACGAGCATGTTCTGGCCACCTGCTGCAAGGGACAGTGGCTCTTTGTGGCATATCAGCATGTGACACTAATACCCCTGTGTGGGTGCACCCAGGGGTTCTCTGTCAAGGCTGTAAAGCTGGAGAGGCTGATGGCAAATGGAGTTTTATGTTTTGGTTGAGATTGGGCCTGAGCCTTTAAACAAAAGTTCATCATATGACTTAAGGACTGCAGCAACTACAAGCCTTGCTCTGAACTACTAGCTGACTACTTAGGCAGTCAGGGTGATTCAGTCAGATAGCTCAGCCCCCTCCCAGCTTATTTTAAGTAATTCTGCAATCTGGTTTTGGGGATTTAGAACTTAAATTAAGCCACGCCTTCATAGAATCACAAAATGGTTTGGGTTGGAAGGGACCTTAAAGATCCTCTCATTCCAATCCTGTGCCATGGACAGGGACACCTTTCACGAGACCAGGTTGCTCAGAGCCCCATCCAACCATTGAACACTTCCAGGGATGGGGCACCCACAGCTGCTCTGGACATGACTTGCAGTATTGCCTTTTAATTGCTAGAATAACTATTCGTGTCTAGTGCAAAAAACTCCACATAGAGTATGACTGTTTATTTTCTTACAGCTTCAGTGAGAGAGGAAGGACCACCTCTTTTGGAACGACTTACCAACCTTGTGTCAAAAAACACCCCTTTTCCTTCACCTCTACGGTCACCAGCAAAAGAGGAGCAGTGGATTCCAACAACAAGCTAAGAGCACCATGTACAAGGTACTGATAAAGGCCATGAAAATTAGTCTCCACATGCCAGTAGAAAAAACCATAAGAATTTTTCAGTTGATTAGACCTTAGCACTGCCCTGACTGAGTGCAATCCATGTGTATTTAATGCTAACATTACTTTATTCGAGGATAATTTTTCTCTAATGAGTACCCAGATTGTTTTTTCCTTGGTTAGTGATAACCAGAGCTCTCCTTTTCAATTTCCATCATTGATAACATGTTCCCTTTTTTCTTCAAAACTTGTCTTGTAGGACAATCCTTGTCTCCTCCCTCCAAATCAACTCAACATATATTTAAGGTGAAAAAAAAAAGAGGAAGGAAAACCAAAAGGAAACAAGAATATAGCCAACCTTTTTAATTAGAGTATATTGTACTTCCAAACTGGATACACTAGAAATTGGCAATGCAACATAAGATGCAAAGAAATATACCAGTTACTGTCAAAATGACCCTGTACAGCCTTATAATGCAAAAAGCTTTATACAATACAAAGTTTTATTAATGTACACAAACCTTGACAGAATGATATTTGAACATAATACAAGTGAAAAAAAAAAAAAGAAGACAGAAGAAAGAAAAAAGTGCTGAGAACTTTAACTGAATTACTGAATGGAAAAACACGCTAGCTTTCATTAAAGAATGCATAGTGAAGACCAGTATGAAATTACCTTTATGGTGGGGGGGAATTTATCAGAACTGTTGGTCATTAATCAGTAGGGGGAACCTCTGGAGAACATTCCTTTCTTTAGCCTTGAACTGCAAACAAATCATTTTAATATGCATGAGCTCTGATAAATAGTGTATTTCTTTTTTTTCTTTTCTTAAAAAAATAAAAACCTCCTAACACACTTTTCCTTACAGAGAAAACTTCTATAACTTGCCGGAAAGAATTAATTTATCCTTTCCAAAGTGCTAAACAAATTTCCCAGGTACACTAAACATTACCATGTCAGACAGTGGTGCAGTGGAACACTGGTGAACACGTGGCGGTCCAGCTCTGACAGCTCATTCCTGGAAGCTCCAGCCCCATTTAAACTGCCATTGGGTTTGTACAAAGTGTCCTGCTAATATTTCTGCTTCTTCTCCCTGGACAGCTGTACTTCCCTGTGGGTTTGAAAAATAAGCTTTTTTTGATTTGTGTTCTCTGTTCTATGGTGGGGTCAGAGTGTATTTCACAGAACTGGTATAGTTTCTGGATGCAGCCTGCAGGTTTCATGCTGTCAAGATAGTAAGTTTGTTATGCTTTCAGTATTTACTAATACGGTATTTTCTATTTTGTCTGTACTCCCGGGGAGGTGTTTCCAGGAGTTCTGATGGAGTAAAGCATGGCAAGCAGGGCCCTGAGTTACACAGGTTGGTTGCAAAGGTTTGTACATACTTTGGAGCAGATGGGTTTTCTTTACTGCTAGACAGAACCGCCACATGCTCGTTAGAACCAAAACTGTCTGCTGGAATGTAAACAAAATGGTGAGACTTCATTGCTAATTAATATTTCCAAATGATAACCTGCTCTGATTTTGGATATTTCCCCCTTGTAAATAGCTTCCAGTATGTTAAAAGGCGTGCAGAGATTAGGATGTCCTCCCCAAGCAGGAAGAATTTGGTCATGACAGTGGAGAATGTTTGGCCGTCTCAGTACAAAACAAATGTAGGAATCTTGCAAATAGTTAAAGTGATGCAAGTTTTGCATCCAAAAGGTATTTCTACACAAGCTTCATTTAAGAACTAATGAAGATTGAGTTACGTTTCTAGTTGTGCATATGGCTAAGAGAGCCCTTGTGGACAAGAAATGCCTTCCTGAAGTGGGGCATTGCTGTACTGCTGTCACAAACAAGGGGTTGTTGGATCCCTGCCATCCCACAACCACCTGCAGGAGACGTTCCTGCAGGACAGCACGGGGATGGGGAGATAGCATGAGAGATGTGACTCAGGGCACCTCCTACAGTGGCTTGGCCAGGGGACAGCAAGGGGACTCTGGCAAAAGCTAGGTCAGACATTTCTAATAACCTGGTAAAAGACAGCGAGATCCAAATCCAGGAGACACCATGGAAAACGATAATTCAGTATGAAGGCTTTCCTGTACGTCAGAGCATCATTTCGAAATGCTTCGTATTTTATACTTCCAATTGTAATGCAGAGTGTTTTTAATCCCGATCTTTCTTCTGGCATATTACGTTGTCTAAGAAACACAAATCAATTAACAGTCAGTCAGCTTCTCTTCATTTAAAATCACTCTTGGCATTTTGAGATTAACAAAGGTTATACAACCAATCCGCATTCGCTTCTTCCTGCAATAAAGTGCTACATATAACATGTCATTTTAATGACCACAAGTAGGAGCATTAAATAAGTACAAAGTTAGCTTCCTAGCAGTGTACACTCTATCTGCCATTAACAAAAAGGAATAAAGTATTACTAATGACATGGAGGGTAGTAATAGGACTGTCAAATTTGCAAGTACAATTGAGATACTGAGGGTATAAAAGAGAACTGTGTGGTTCCAAAAGCATCTTTTTATAGCTTTATATTTCAAAGTAGTTACTGGTACCTTTTCAAATAAACAGTCTTATTACCTTCAGCCCACAATTTGTTTTTTTCTTTTTTTTTTTTTTTTTTGCAAGTGAGAAACAAACTAGTGCAAGACTAAAGCACTGTGCAAAACTGCCTTTTTTTTTTTTAGTCTGAGTATTTATACCCAGAATTTATCCATACCCTTTTTTAAATCCCCTTGTTGGATTTTTTTTTCTCCACCATAGAATTCTAGTTATACAAGTTGTTCCTGCAAACTAAAAGGTAACCACTGCATAATACAGTATATATATATATATAATATTTATATGCCCTTTTAAAACAAAAGATGTATGCTATGGCCCAGGTGCAGGTGTTTGTTACACCTGTGTAGCAGTTAAGAATAGGGCCTGCTGTGTGTGTGTATGTGTGGGTACATACACATGGGTTTCATTGTCATACTCTCATCCTGCAGTGCTGAAAGCAACTTTTTCCTCATCAGTTCTACCCCAAATCCTCAAACCTTGACAACTGAGTCCAAGGCATCAAACAACTAAAAGGAAGCTGCAACAGCACTGAAATAATACACCGGTTTCCCCCTGACCCAAACATTTCTCCTTCCACAACTCTGCAGTTCAGGGGGAGATGGGGAAGGGAGGGAGCGAGTGTGTGAAGAGGGGAAAAGAATAATAATTAAATAAGCCAATCCAGGGGATGTGCAAAAGCAATGTCATGGCACACTACAGGCAGACTCTCTTTTCACACACCCGCACGCACACAAAGCCCAAAAATAAAATGCATCAATATGTAATCATACAAGTGCTGATTGCCATTAAGGACACTCTTTTTTTTTTTTTTTCAGCTTAACAAGACAAAATAGTTTCTTAGATAAGAGTACTGGGAACATGCCTCTGAAGGTAGAAGTATGCAGTAGGTCACCTCTTGGAGATTTAATAAAGCAGCTTTCATGTCAATGCAATAAGTATACACACAGAGCCATTTGCTAAACCTTACTAATGATATAGTACAAGTGTTCGTTACCTCTTCGGTCTACGTTTTGCAGCCATGTTTACCTGCTGGGTGTGTTAGGCTATTTTTTGGTACAGAATGCAACTGCCCTCAGACAGTTTCTGCCCTTTCTGTTAGTCCAAGGTAGGCAAGGAAGGAGTGTTTAGGTGAAGAGGCACCTCCCGGTGCAGTCTGAGGTCTGGGTGGATGGAATGTGAGATCGTAGTGGTTTTTGGGGAAAAACATTGTTAAAGGAATAAGGTGGGCAAACTCTGAGTTCCAGTATTTATCAAAGCACAGGGAAGTGCCGTTGACGGCCAAGGCTTTCACTGCCAGGTTTGGCTCTGCCCCGCTGCCATGTGCAGCTGACATGGCGACTGTCTGCAGAGCCTGGGAGGCAGACATAACTGAGAGGGGCGACAGAAGGTTTCTGGAGCTGTTCACTGGTAGGAGTGGACTGGCTTCCTTGGAGGTTGAATACTGGCCCTTCTTCTCCTCTTCGGAGCAGTCCCCATTCTGGTGCTTCTTCACGTGGCGGCTGAAGACAAAAGGGTGGGTAGTCTTGAACAGGCACTCGTCGCAGCTGAAAGTCTGGCGTGGAGCATGCTTGAGTTTCTTGTGCAAGTTGAGATTGTCTTTGCGTTTGCAGCTGTAGCTGCACTGGTCACAGTGAAAAGGGCGCTCGCCGGTGTGGACACGCACGTGCTCGATCAGCTTGTTGGCCGTCTTGGACAGGTACCCACACTGGTCACACTTGTAATGGTTGCCCAGGCGGTGCTCTCGGATGTGCATCTCCAGCTCCAGCTGATTTGCTTTCACTGTCTGGCAGATCCGACACTTGTACTCCATCTTGTAGTGAGTCTTCAGGTGGCACTCCATGGCAGCGGGGCGGTTGGTGGAGTAGATGCAGAACGGGCACCTGGCAACACAGCAAGGAAAGGCAGGGACAGAGAAGAGAGAAGTCACTCGGCTTGCAGACCTGTGTTCCTGCTTTAGCCCTGTCACTCAGCCCCTCTCTGACCTACTAGAGGAGAAAAAGGCACTTAGTTCTCCCTGCGAAGCCTCTTTCCAACACTTGGTTCGCCTTGACACATCTCAGCTTAGAGGAGTTTTGCCCATTTAATGGCAGTAGAGCTCACGCATTCCTAGGAAAACACTGAAGGAGCATCCCTTTAACCTTCTGGCTTACCTTGATGGGGAAGATTCTGCAAAGCAGGCCGGGAGTGCAGAGTGGGTGACTGATGCACAGGCACTTTGTGTAACGACATTCCTAGTGTTTGCACGGAGTCACTTTGGCCAGTTTTTTCCATTAAGAAGTGGTTTAAAGTGAGTGTTTACAGATGAGTATGAAAGCAGCTGTTTAAGTAAAGATGGAATAAACTTGTAATACCACACGTACAGCAAAAGCTTAGGAAATTCCTTTTATGTGTCCTTTTATGAACAATAAGCTTGCTGGGTATCCTGCTAGAAGCAGCTGAAAGCCAGGCTGTTAGGATGATTTGTAGGGATTCCCATTTCTGGGACATGAGTTAGCCATGCACAAAGGGGTGTGTGTTTGGCAGTGTTTGCCTACAGCCTCCTCTGCCATGGCAGGAATTGTTCCTGTGTAGGAACAGGATGTGGGTTCTGCTTAGTCACAGCAGCAAGCATCCGGCCCAGGGTGGACATGGCAAAGGGCCTCACCCCAGTTCCTGAAGCAGGAAGGGCCAAGAAGGCCTGAGGAGGGAACTGTGTGAGCTTGGAAAGAAGCCTGAGCTGCACACTGAACAAGCTTGGACCCACCAAACCCAAAACATACCTGCTTTTGCTTAATGTGGCTGAGAGGAAGCTGGTGAGGGCAGCTACCTGCCAGGGATCCCTGCTGTGTTAAACAAGCACACAGCCTTCCACGTGGAACTGGTGAGCCCAAACAGCAGGGCTAGATAAAAACATACAACTAAGGCACCTGGCTACTGTCTTACAAGTGTCCCCATCTGCCACAAATCCACATTCACTGTTTAGCAGGTCTGCTAATTGTGTTCTAGCATTCTATGTCTAATTCTAATGTCTAAGCTGAGATCCTCTCTCCCCCTGTGTGTTTTCCTCGCCACAACTGGTTGCACTTAGAGGTTTAATATTAATCTACAAGCTAATCAAGAGATTTTGAGGAAAGTGAGTAATATAGGAGGACAAACCGATACTGAAACACGTGGACACTTTTCCTGAGGTGCATCAAGTACTCTGATCCAGAGAGGGAGCCTGGCATCGAGGCTTCTACTGTGATTAGCTCTATTGCAACAGAGGACTCGGCTGTCTATGCACACATACCTCTCCTGGGCTGGGTGCTCTCTGGATCAGAATCTCAGATTTTGACCTGGAGCTGGAAGAATCATGTTTTTTTCTCTTCCCCCACAGCAAACAGGAGACAGAAAAATACAATTTACTTAGATCTCTTCAGGCTCTTCTGGATGCCTTAAAAAAAAATAAATCAAGAGCTTTTTCTTAGGTGCAGCTTTCAAGGTACCTAATTATTACTTGAGTTGAGCAGGAATAATTTATGTAGACTGAGAAGCACATTCTGTCAGGAAGACTTGAGTCACAGGACATGGTTTTTCCTCAGTAAACAGAACAGACTTTGTGCAGCTTAAACCAAATGTTCATTAGACAACTGGTCTGTATGTCCAAGACAGACATCCCGTCGTTCTGGCACATTACTTGATTCTCAACCTGGTCTTCTTCCCAGATTCAGTCATCACATCTCAAGTGACCACAGATCCCAGTTTATGGCACTACTGAGCTGGAGACCAGATGCTGCCTGGCAAACAGAACCAGTTTTCAAAAGCTGCGGCGCAAACTGACAGAGCCGCGCGCGGTAACGTTACACGGGGTGTGCTCATCACGTCCCTGTTACAGTGCACTGAAAACATCAGTCTGCCTAGCAGGAGCAACAGGAGCTGGGAGCCCTGTGCTGGACACTAGCTGGGATCCAAGTGGTTCCAGCCTTTTTTCCTGCAGCAGCTGGAACAGAGACCAGGGACACGCTTCCTTCATAACGTCACACTGCCTGCCCACAGAGAGAAAGCATATGGCCCCAGCAGTCACCCCTCCCTCAGGGCTCTGACCTTGACATAAGGGCACACTCATTCTCTAGAGATGCTGCTCTGCACCAACAGACCTTAAGGGACACCATCCCAGCCAGAACCAAAGGGGTTTTTTTCTTAAAAGACTGTATTACTCGTTACATGTTAATTTATACAACTGTGATTATTCTGGGGCATGTGAACCAAAGTTATTAATACCTGCAGAGGAATGGCTTTGCATTAGAGTATACAAAGGTTATAACCTTTTTAAGGTGGTAAATTTATACCTCGTTGCAGAGACTGTACAGGGTTTAGGGTTTTTGAGCCATGTGCAGAACTGAGCCTGTGCTCTGATGAAAAAAAAAACCCCTTAGTCTGCCAAACCCTCTGTGTAGCAGTGCTGCCTCATCTCTGTAGGGCCCATCACATACTGTCTCCTCTTTGACTTGAAAAGGGAAAGGACCATAGTTTGTTGCAGCTCCGAGACCCATGAATGCTTGGTTACCAACCTGCTCTAATGAAACAAGCCTAAAGGACTTGTTTCTAAAGGACAGGGCGTGGGTCGTTAAATAAAAGGAAGCCCCAGATCTGGATTATCAGTTAACCAACCCTTTCTAATTGACTTCCCTTTGTCCTACCCCCACAGAATTAAAGATGCTTAACACAGTAAAAGTTTGTGTACTTGCTTTCCTTACTTGAGCCCACCGGTGGGGACAGTGTGGCATTTCTTGTGCTCCAGTAATTGTTCAGGTGTCTTCATGAACTTGTGGCACACGTCGCACTCGAACATCCGCGTGATCAGGTGGATTTGCAGATGACGCTCAAACATGTTTTTTGTTTTGCAGACAAAGTTACAGAAAACACATTCAAAGCCTGAAAAATAGAAGGGGAAAATGCATTGCTTGTATTGCGGATCAGCTGCATGGCAGGTGACAGTTTGTATTTGTCAAACGGTGTTTTACCTTTCTCTGACTTCTCCTCAGTGTTCGCTGAGGTCTGACTACCAGGCACTACAGAAATGACTAGCAGGTTGTTTGACCCCTTGTTTTTTGGGGTTATATCTGCATCTTCTTTGCTGTTGGCAGAGTCGCTCAGTGCTGACAGCGAAGATGAAGAGGGACTGTTAGATTCACTAGGTGTCTTCCTCTCTTCAGCTGAAAAACACAAATAAAGAGCAATAACTACTTCAGCAGATTAGATGGAATCTCCTTGTTCCTCTCTTAAATTTTAGGAAGTATTTATAATTAAAGTTAATTCAAACATGCTCATAAAACAAGTCTGAAATTAATTGAGCTGATAAAAAAAATCATTGTTGGACCTCCTTCCTTTTTATTGTCATTTAACCACAATACATCTCTCAGTTTATTCTACAACTGAGTGTGTCTGTAATGGTAGTGGGAAGGGATCATAAAACTCTACCTCATTACCAGACTGAAAAAATGCCAAGATTTTGAGTTCAACAACAATGAAAAATTTGTCATTTAGAAAGGAAATAGACCTTCTGTAGGTTTGGGGTGCAGAAACCAGAAGTGCCTACTAGTCCAAACTAAACTTCCCCCACCTTTCCATTTGTGTGGACCCAATGGGTAAATTTGAAATGAAGGGTAAAGGAAGTAATCTCACTCATTGTACTGAAGAGCATCCTCAGTAACCATTGTAAGAGATAACAGTGTGGTCTCAAGATTTATCTGTTTTTATTACTGAAGATAATTGAAAGCCATGATATTTACCTGGAACTAGAGATAAAAACCACCAGAGCATCCTTAGGTGTGCAATAAATGTATGAAGTTCAAATCCCAAACCCTGTCATACACTAGAAGTGAACAAGAGTGAGAGTTCTCCTATGAGAACTGCAGTGAGCCAACGAGGCAGGGATGGGCAAATTATTACCTCCCACCCATGTCTTGGTTCAATCAGAGCTGTGTTAAAAAAAGACTTTACTAAAACTTCAAATTCTCTACTTGGTATAGTCCCCTGATCAAGGCCTCTGCAAACACCAGCACCTGTGTGCCCGACTTTAAACTGATGAGTGGCACCTTTAAGATAAAAATGCAGGAATTCACTAATGAAATCTGATGACTCGAGCTGCCAGTAGGGAGAGTGACTGGATATCATTCAGAAAAGATACACTGGCCTTGGGGACCAGAGTAATAGAAATGGAATGAAATTTAATAGCACAGAGTACAAAGTTATGACCTGAAGGGCCAATAACAAGAATTTTTGCTACAAATGAGAAGTGCTCAAGTTGGAAACAGTAAAGGAAAAAAACAAAAGAACAACTCGAGCAGAACATGGGATGAATATGAGCAATCAGTGCTGGGGAGCCTTCAAGGAAGGTAAATATGATCACATAATGTTGTGTGAGCCATTCCCAGTAGCTGCTGCTGTTGTACACTGCCACCACTACTTATTTCATTTCACCATGTACAGCTGTGATTGCACGTGTTGGGAACAAGGGTTCCAACAAGAACACGTGCAGTGAAGGATTGGTACAGCAAGAAAACAGGGATTTATATAACAACTGCCTCAACATACATTGAGAGGGGAGAGAGTTGTTCTCCATAAATATACTAAGGGAGTAAATACCGTGGAAGGAGGGAAGAAAGGCTGAGGGAGGAAGAGGTGGACTGCTGTTCAGATAAAGGGCAGTTCTGGCACAAGAATGTGTACTTCTGATTATCAGTAAGACACACACTGGAAATTTTTAAAAGGCCTCTAATCTTTAATACAGGAAAGTCTACAGCTGCCTCTCCACAGAAATAGTTTGTTTAAAACAATTACACTTCTTTGAAAGCATATGCCAACATCCTGACAAACAGTCCATTTATGACCTGGTAACATCACAGGATAAGGGACTGGAGTCAAGTGACCCAGAAAATCCATTCTGTTTTCCACTCTGTATTTGCCATATGTGTGAGCATTTGGCTGAATCACCAGCTGAATGGCTCAGTTGGGCAGGGTGAAGGAAGAACAAAGGGCTTTTTGCTTTTCTTCAAAAGACAAGTAGCAGTTTCAATCTTTTAGCCATGATAGGAAAATACAGTATAGCACAGCTCAGTTTTGAGCTCTGATGCAAGTTTTTCATGGGGCTATGGGTGGCATTTCTCATTTCAGTTCCTGTATATGAAGTGGAATAGTGCTGAGAGGTATGGTGGCATGAAATCCCTTGGGAGTTTTCCAGTACTTTGTATTTCTGTAGTTACGTTTAATTTATCTATGAACACAACCAATTGCATTTTTCTCTCCCTTCTTCTCCACCCCTCCCTTTTCCCAGTTTTATTCCTGGTAGGACAGGAAAAGCAATTTAGCAATGGAAAAGTTATGCTGGATGCAGTTCAGGTTCAGTATTATAAACACAACTGTGAGTAGTTTGTGGCAGCAAAATGCTTTTGCCTGGTGTTATAAGAGAAATTAATTAAAAGGACTCTAATTTTCTTCTCCTTAAATTATGCCAGACTTCTTTAGTTGGACTAAGCATATGGAGCTTGTTTGAAAACTGCTGTTGCTCTTATCCTTGGCTATTAACTGAACAGGACCAGGGAGAGAACACGTGAGTTTTTCTGTTATTTAATATAAAGTTACATTTAGGATATTGTTGAATCACAGTGTCAACTAAACATCAGTGTGAAATTGCAAACTGATAGACTGGCGGGGAGGAAATGGAATGAAGAGCAAAGCTCAACATCATGTTTATTTCAGACTTAGAGCCAGGTATGCACAATTAGCACTCAAAGTGACCTTATCATCACTGAAGTCAAACCAGGATTTTGATGAAATAGTAAACCACTCAGTAAAACAAATGAAATATGCTGACTCCAACAAGGAAGGGGATTTGGGGGATAAGGGGAATAGGAAGAAGACGAAGGGCTAAGCAGTCCTTCATTTATTTCACTAAGCTTGAAATTTGATCTGCACCACCAGATTATTTGCCTGGCTGGAGTCCAATTCACTTCAACTATGAGAGACCAGGCCTTAATTAGCAAGCATTTCAGTGAAAGCAAAGTGCTAATGGGAAGTGTAAAGGTTGCACCTAAAAAGCAAGGAAGAGAGAGATCACTGCAGCTGGGAGAGAGGGATCATCACCTGTGTGCTTGTTGTTGACATGAGCCTTCATATCTGCCTCTTCCATGGTGACAAAATCACATGCTGTGCAGCAAATGGAGAACATCCACTGCTCTTTATCCACGTGGAGGGACATATGACTGACAAACTGGACATTCATCTCCGTCTCAAACCCACACACATGACAGCTGCAGGCAGGAGGCAATTCAAGAGTGAGAAACATTAAAAAACGAGCCACAAAGAGAAGCTTATTGCCCTCCCCCCCTTATTTGCAAGAGAAAACTCATTGCATGGATTTCTGCTCTTCCTCACTGTTGAATGTTCCCTGCAAAATTCTTTTGTCTGCTGAACTGCCTTTGAACTGATGGCCATGCCAATGTGATTAAGGGCAGGCACAATGCAACAATCCTGTACATGCTATAATGATGCTAAATAATCATAAAGTTAATTAAAAACTACAGATTCCAGATGCTGTGCATCACCTAGCTGATTCCTTTGGGCAATGAGAGGCATTGCAGCTTTGCCAAGATGTTTAGTACAGCTGATACACTGACAAATGCAGAGCTTGCTGCACACTCCAGGAGTGATTTTCAAGCCCTGGAATGGTTCCCATGCCAAACTGGGATCTTGTGCAAAACTGCCTGGCAGTTTCAGTGTAAGCAAGTAAAACTAGGTTCAAACATTTCCTATGCTTGACTGGAAAACAGCAGTCATCAGCTATGTGAATAATTAGGAGGGATACAAATTTTGCAGCCAGCACATAAACAGTGATACTGAGAGGCAATGGAAAGGACCCTTTAATTTAACTTTCTTTGCAGAGTCCTCCTCTTGCTTTGATTAGGCCATTAGCATTTAAAACAAGCCAGAAAGATTGAAAAAGGCATATACTCTAGGGCACTATTTTGCTTTCCCACGGGGAAGGGCTAGATAATCTAATCCAGCAGGTCTCATTTATTTCTTACTTCTATGATTTTGTAATTAAATCTGCTCTTGGCACTCTGACTAAAGTAAGAGTGATTTGGTAATCTGCTTGGCCACTAGAGTGCACATCACGGTTTGCAGAGTGCACAACAGTGCACATACAACAAGGAGATGCCTAAATATCCATTTTATCTGGGCAATTCCTTTCAATTTTTCAGGCAAATTCTCCTAAAGGTTTTCTTTCTTTGGTCCTGTTGGTCACCGAAGGTATATACCTCCAGCAAATGGAGGAAATTTGCACGTTGATACAACAATTCTTATTACACTTTAAAACTATTTGATTTCATAGATTTGGCTGAAAACAAGGGATCTGTCAGAGGCAACTGGAAGCTCAGTGCTTTAGATTTGCTGTGAATCCACGCACACAACGGTGTGCTTCCACACGCAACACTTAAATGAACACTGCATAGAGAGTTAAAGGGATTTCTAAGAGCCCAGCTGCCCCACAAAGCCATTTAAAAAAACCAACCCCACACCAGAGCCCAGAGTCCTTCCCACTGCCCAGCCAAGTCAAACAGCCCGCGGGGTTTTGCTGCTTTAGCCGAAGCCCAGACAGGGGCAACGCAAAGACTCTCATCACGGTTCCACCAGAAGGGTGGCCCAGTGACGGGTCCTTAGCAGGCAGGAAGGAGTGTGTGGTGCACAGCCCTTGTCTGGGTGTCACCTGTAGTAGTAAGGGTGCTTCTTGCCATGGCTGCCCTCGGCCGTGACGGCGCTGACGATGTCCTCGGTGTCCGTGCTCACCAGCTTCACAGAGTGCACAGTCAGGTGCTGGTTCAGGTTGGCGCGGCACTTGGCGGCATAGGGGCACAAGTGGCATTTGTATTTTCTCTCTTCTGAAAAAGAAGCAGGAGCCCCTAAGTGTGTAGCTGGTTCTGGAGCCAGCTGCTGCTAAAGCTGCCAGTGACCAGGCACGCATTGCTTTGGGCTCCTCCGAGCAGCTTCCAGGGTGAGGTTCTCTGGAAGCTCCACGTTTTACAAGTTTATAGGAGCTCACATCGATTACTCAGAAGAAGAAAAAACCCACCTAATTTGAAAGTTGTTCAGCGCTAGTTTTTTTAATATGCCCTACCATTTGTGGTCAAATAATGTAAAAGTTTATAAACTAGAAAACAGGGGCAACTGCTGCTCGGAGAACTGCAGCAAAGCCAGTGGTGAAACAGGTCAATAGTCTACAAATACTTCCTTAACCTAGCATCTTCTATTTCATTTTTGGGCTTAGTTACTATGAAGGTTGCCCATGTGATCACCTGCAGACAGCTGATAGTTGATGGTTTTGTATTCAAATCTGAGGGTGGGGAGGAAAGGGAACACTGTACCATTGGTCCAGCTCCAAATATAAACTACTGAAAAAAGCTCACTCAAAGGACAGTTGAAAAAATTGAAGAAATTCATCATGAGTTTCTGATGCTCCACAATTTAAAATAAATATTTTCTTCTTTTAAATTAAACATTTCTAAATCCTGGCAGCACAGTTTTTATATGCGCACCAGGCTGTATTTTGCAAAGAGTTGATTAAAATAACCAAACATTACATCAGCTTTTACAACCTTTCCCTTTGAGGATCTGCTGCTCTAAATTTGAAATATAATGCTACGAGTGTTAGGGGAAAGGCATTCAATAGAGTAGCTTAGCACTGAGGAACCCCACGAGGCCACAGAACTGAGCATCTGAACCTTTTCAGCGTGGCTGTACTAGATGGTACAACATATGCTGGCATTATACCAACAGTATTTTTCAGTACTGCATAGGAAATTGTTTTCAACTCTTATTTTGTGCTGTGAACCTCAGCAGGCCGAGAAAGTACATCTTCCATATAAAAACTCTGTCTCAGTTGATTGGAAGCTGATTCACTCTAAGAAAGTTGATATGGGGCAAGACCAGCCCCCATTCCTCTCAGAACTGTATGATGAGAGCAGAGTTGAATGAGGTATTAAATCCTTTCAGTTTCACAGGTCTGAAACACCAAGGCCAAATTTTTTGTTGTTCAGTGACATTTAAAAAGCTCATCAGGCCAATGATGTGTCTGCCCCCAAAAACCCAAATCTGTTCAAAAAAGGCTGCCTTCTCTTCAGTTAACCAGTTGGTATCTACAGTCTGGTATACTGGAACCTGGACAAACTTCAATTTACACATTTTGAGAGGATAAATTTTAAGTAGGCTGCAAAGAAATAAAATGTCACTTAACTCCCTAAATGCCACTCTGACATTCTGTCCTGTTTCTGTGCTTGGCTCTGCTCCGAGCGCGAGGAGCCGGGCATGGCTCACACACTCTTCTGCTTACCTTCTTTTTCCTCTCCTTAAGCAACCTGTGATGGACACAGAGAATTCCTCAGTGCTGGAACAACAAACCACAAAGCACTGGCTCACCTGTGTGCAGTGACAGATGCCGGGACAGAGTCTGCTGTCGGCCAAACACTTTTCCACACACATCGCAGGGAAAGAGCTGGTCGTTAAATTTCCAAGATGGCAATCCATTTCCCACCTCCAGCCCCAGCTTTTCTGCTTCTATGCCAGAAAACACATAAAATCACATCTTAAAAACTCTGAAGACTTGCAGATTTCATTCAGTAGAGCCCTGTAGGTGTCATATAAAATGCAACACTTTGGCTGCATGCTGTGTGATCTGGCACATGAGCTCATGTAGAAAGGAAACTCCCAGTAATGGAAAGGAAATGAATCTTTTCATACAGCACCTTTCATACGTACTCCAAAGCAGAACACTTAGCCAAAGTGTCTTGGACATGTGCATAGTCAAAATTAAACCAGATTATGTAAAGAGAGAAAGTCAAGAGTGAGCAGGGCAAGGCATTAACCTCTAATTATGGCTTTGTGAACAACCACTCCTTTGGCTTTTTCAATCACCCACCTTTGCCTGGTGCATTGAAGAAGGCCTGGTCTGAGGTGGTGGTCTGTTTTACACTGGATTATTATTCATGGCTAAAGGAAGATTTCCAGACATTTTCTTTTCAGCTGATGCAGCAATTTTTGCTACATAGAGTCACAGAATTGTTTAGGTTGGAAAAGATCTCCAAGGTCATTGGGGCCAACCATAAACCTAACACTGCCAGGTCCACCTCTAAACCACGTCCTTAAGTGCCACTCTACACGTACACGAGCAGTCTGACACTGAAGACCAGAAGGCTGCTCAAGCATTAAAACAAGAGGACACCAATGGGTGTCTGGCACCTGCTGTGCTCAGGCATCAAAATCCTCAACAGCTTAGAGGGACATCCATTGAAAAACTGTGACCCGGAGCGAGCCATTATCTTTAAAAAGTGGGTTTAATTGTTTCAGGAACAGAGAGAGTCTGCAATACAAAAAGGGAAAATCTACATAGCGTAAAGCACAGATATAAAGGCACTCTGTAAGGAAGTAGAAAAGAACTGGAAACAAGGAAGAGGGGAAAAAGTGCTTCAAGAAGTTGGAAGCATGGCCAGTTTCGATTTGGACAGAAGGGAGCAGAGAGCAGAAAGAGACTGGGGAAAGCAATAGTGCTACTTAAATCAGTAAGAAAAACAGTATCAGCAAGTGTTGAGCAAAAAAATATTCTGTGCAAGGGTCCTGTTGCCTGAGAAGGGACTGCTGCAAGAGGTGCACGAAACCACAAGGGGACTCTGCAGCTTTCCAAACACAACAGCCAGTGGTGAGGGGGGTTGGTGTAAAACTAACTCCTAGTAAAAAACCTTCCAGTTCCACTGGAATCAAGGGTGCCACATGCAGAGCCCCTTCCTCTAAACTGACACCACCTGTGGGATTGGTGCCCAGAACTGTCTCCATGAGTGCACGTGCACTTGGCTGGGATTTTCATGGAAACGGGCAGAGAGGAGCTGGGGACAAGAGCCCCAAAAAATCTTGCTGAGTGCAAGTTAATACCATGGAGGCTGGCACAAACCAGCAAAATCTTCATCTGAAGAAGCACCGAGGAATGAACATCTCCCTTGTACTGGCAACCCCTCGTTTACAGTCCCCTACCACTGCAAATGTGCCTGCCATGACTGAAAGAGTCCCTCCTTCACAGAGAGCTGCCCAGACGACTCTGCTGTGGTTTAGGCAAAGAGCTGTCAAATACTGTATTTAATTCAAGCAATAATAAAAACAATGCCTCATTTGGGGCAGAGAGTCCACATAGCAATCTCAGCAAATTTAGGCATGGTCATACTTGCCAGCCCCTTTGCTGCTGCTGTTACTTTCTCCTGTGACCCTGCAATATGTACAATATTCACACCAGAGGATTTGTGAGGCACCTCTGAGTGCGACCATCCAACAACACATTTTTCTTGAAAGAATTTCTAGTTAGAAACCAAGTCCTGCCTATTCAAAATACTCATTTTGTGAAATTAAAAAGGAAGACACCCCCCATCCCCTAAGGGCTGTAAAGTGACCCATAACCTCCAAGAACATCAATAAAGAATGATTCCTTTTGTTACTATCCTTGAGTTCGAAACAAGGGAAAAATCTGACTCTGTGCTAACACTACAGATATTTTAGCAGAGATTTTTGAGTACATAATCAAAACAGTGCTTCAAAAGAGGAAAATAGTAGTAATTATAAGAGAAGGTCACAAGGGTGTAGGTTGCTTCAATATGGTCACAAGACAAATGAATTAATTGGGACACATACCAAACAAGCAGGCTCAGTTAAGTAAATAAGTCTCTTAACAATTCACTTCAGCATTAGTCATCAGCCTTCCTTTATCTTTTAAGAAAAAGAAATATAATATCCTCTTCCCTATGATCGATTATTTTGGGATGCCCATGAGAAGCTGGAAAAATAGGAGCTTTCTGATTACCTTGAGCTGTGAAAGCCAGTCCCTTGCAAAGCTGCTGCATATTTTTCATTGATGCAAAAGAGGATACCGTAGGTGTTTTGAAAGTACTTCTGTTGACTTTAAAGATTTATTCCTGGAGTCCTAACTACAGTGCTTCTTTCTTCTCTTTTCACTGAATCTTCCCTCTGTAGCAAAGTGTTTTTTCTGTTCAGCAGCTCCTTAGCTTGTTCATGGCAAACCAAAGCTGGTCTCTGTTGCAAGAGGAGCCTCAACACTTTGTGAAAGACAACTCAGCTCCAAGGGAAGACACCTCCTTCTACTCATCTTACCCTTTGGGCAGCTGTCTGCAGCCTGAAAACTGGAGCTCTGTGTCCATACATTGTTCTAGAAAACATGGCCAGCAACTGCCCTCACCAGTGACCTCAAGAATCATGGGAGTCAACTTCCACACTCAGTCCTTGGGCTCTGTCTCTAATTAATGCCGGGGAACGGGGTTTTCTGGGAGGTGAGTGCAGGTCCAGTGACTCTGAGCCCATACCACTGGTTTGTGAACAGCATTCTCTGCATCCCAAAACACTACCAAGACAGTCAGTATCGTTATCCTTTAAGAATACCTTACACAATGGCCTGGAAAAAGATGGACTGAGACCAACTGATGTTAAATAATAAATCACTATTGTGAGAGATGTCTCACAGAAATCCATCTTTCACCATGACATCCCTGTACTAAAATGAAGAGAAAGAAACGACAAAGAGAAAAGAAAAAGGACTTGACACAAGATTTCTGCTTTAAATAAATACTCCACAGCAAACTCCAAAACTTCTATGTTAGAAAAGCATACATGACAAATTGATATTGAACTTACTAAGTAATAGACTGCATTTCTGTATGGGTTTTGGAGTTTATACGCTTAGTAAAATGAAAGGCCTCCAAGTTCTCCAGTACATCATTAAAAAGAAAGACAGAAAAGAAACTCAGTATATTATAGGCTAGTGATAGAATTATTATGAAATAATTTTGCATAGAATTGTTAAGAGCCAAAAATGTTATATAAGGGTAAAACTTAATTAAAGATACTGAAATGCATTTTTATGCCCACCTTTCCTGTCCTTCTGGTATCATTTCCCTACTAACCCCAAGTCAGCTTCATAATGAGTAGCTGTGTAAAGCTGATTATCGAGGAAGGGGTTAGGAACTGCCAGACTATCACCATCTCTATTTTCCCTGTGGTCAGGACAAGTGGACATCAGCTGCAGAAATATTTTTCTCTCCCTCCTCTTGCCCCTCCAAATAGATTAATCTCTGGCAAACAAAGCACAGCAGCTTGAGTTACTATTCCCCCCTTTCCTAAGTGTTGGGCATAACTGCACACACCTGTATTTTCAATTTTCAAATTTAGTGATTAATTTTTTCCTCTTGCCCTCCAACTGGTCATATCAACAGGAGAGTGTATTAACCATCCCTTCTGCAAAGTCTTTACCCCTGACTTTTGTCAAGATATGCTTGGAGAGAGGACATCCTGTCTGGCTGAAGCTGTAACTGAAGAAGAGGACAAAGTCTGACCTGAATACATAAGAAACTGTCTGGAGTCACCAAACAGCCTTGTGACTGCTGGTAGCTGTCAGGCACAAAAACTTCCCAGGGACTGGCTTTGGACTCTGGATATGTGGTACTTTGATTACTTCATTTCTTTTACTTAGGTCATGTATTTTCCCATGACTGCTTCACAGTGTTTTATGCTACATTATGTTTTAATCTGTTGTTAAATGCCATGCCTAACTTTCTACCTTTATACTAACAATGGAAAGAATGGAACCACTATTTAAGTGAAGAGGACAAAGCTAAGAAGACAAACAAAAAGTATGCTGAAGTGTCATTTGAAGAAGATAAATTCATATTTATAACCCTTCCTGGTTTACTGTCTGCTCTCACATCCTATAACTCACTCAAACAGCTGCTTCTCTGTTTTATCTTCACACCTCCCATAGACCTCAGAAGTAACAAAATCCACAAGGGCAGATCCGTATGGTCAGATGGAATCCTAGGGATAGAATAAATTCATTGTCCTTTGCAATAAGTATTCCTTAAAGAGATGAAAGTGAGAGGTGCTGATAGGTCTTAACAAGGAAGGTCAAAATTCATTTTGTCTCCATTTTTCTGGAAGTGTATGTCATAGTTATACTTTGGGTTATTCAGACAGTTTGACACCACACAGATGGTCAAAGAGAAATCAGGTAAGTTGGAAAATTAAATGAACAGAACTCCTGTGAAAATAGAGTGGTGGTTAGACATTTTCAATAAATCCTGCTTGCAAGCAGAATGTGATGAAGAAAAGCCACATGTCCAGAAGTTCTGGTGACAGAAGAGCCACCCAGGATGAGGCTGAGAGCTAAGAGGGAGAGGTGGCCAAACTCTGAACAGGAGGTGAACTGGGAAAAGGTAGACAGACCACAGAAGAAAGGAAGTGTGTGGTATCTCCCTCCTCATATTCCAGGGGACAAAACTTGGTGTGAAGACCACAAGGTGCAGGAGGAAACTCCCAAGGAGGAATGTATCTAAAAAATTCCACCAAAGCAGAAAATTAACAAACTGTCTAAGTTTGTTAGACAAGGTAACCAGGTTTCCATGAGCTCATGGCAAGAGGATGAACACTACTGTGCAGATGTCCAAGGCATCTCACTCTGCTCTGACAGACTTGGGACACTGAAGAGTCACCAGTTAATTTGTGGTTACCACCAGCCTGAAGTGAATTGCTGCTTGCTTTGTGATCTTTCAAAGCATTTACCCAAGAGGTAAATATACTGTATGCAGCTCTAGAGGAATGTCACAAAACATTCACTTGTTCCATTTGTAAGGTTCTTTCTGTTTTGCTATGTTTAAAAGACAAAGAATTCAATAAATTATTTATTCAGAAACAAGGTGTTAAGGTCAGACGATCACAAAAACACTGCTTTAAAACATTTATTTGCTCAAAGAAATTTTCTTTCCTTCTTCTGCCTGCATTTATCTATGTTATTATACTGTCTTCCTACTTTCTGCAGTATTCCCATCATCAAAGATGCATTTTATTGCTTTGGAGCCTTCTCCTTACATGCTCATCTATCACCTCTGGCAAGCACACTATATTTAAAAATTGAGAACTTCTTTATGAAATATGTAATTAAGGCTCTGTTGCAAACTTGTTTGCTGAAAGCCTCTGAAAGATTCCCAAGCCCAAAAATATATTGACTATATGAAATTGCAGTGCTCCAAATACTATATATCTTACTCCCTCTCCAACTTACTTCCACAAAGGTTTTATTTGTAGGACCAGAATTCTTATTTCTAGTAAGTCAGTTAAAATAAACAGTGGAATCCTTCCAGATACAGTAGTATCCAGATACAGTAGTAGATGCTGCCCATCCTGGCTGGTCCTGCAGCCTTCATTTGTCACCACCTGCCTCACAGCATCCTGTCTGGTCCTGGACTAGGATGGATCTTTCACTGTGAGCAGACTCATCCACCATTAGCTGAGATAAGAAATTGCTTTCTCAGCATAAGATATTTCTATATTCCCCACAAAAATAAAAAGAAGTGAGAAAACTTTTTTTTTAAACTCAAGCTTCAGCTGAAATAGCAAAGCTGGTTTGCCTGACCCCTTTGCCATGATTTTTTTAATGCCTTTTTGTAGCTGTTAAAAGCAGTGGGTGCTGTCCCCTCTAATGCCAGTTCAGGGGACCTGTTCAGACAAATTCAAGTCCCCTGAAGCGTGTTGTGGACTGGCAGAGGTAAACTTGCACCAGCCTGGGAGCCACCCAGGGTGGGCAGCAGAGCCCTGTGCCCTCAAAGGAAGGGTGTAGACAGCCATGCTCTCAGTCACGTCATGCATTGTTCAGAGAGAGAAACAAAAATAAAAATTAACACCAAATTATATACATTGCTCAAATATAAGAACCCTAGTTCCACTTGTGAGGGGGTCATGTCCTTTTTGTTTCATAGTTCCTGAAATCTTGCACAAAATCAGTCTGAATGACAGAATAACTCTGTAGAGGAAACACGGCAAGTCTCCTTTCCCAATAAAAAACTTTCCCAATTAATGCTCTTATTTTTGCCTCAAAGACTGTGCAAATATTTACCATTACTGTGAAGCATGGTAAAAAGCAGTAATATTACGATAATTTAAAAATCCTTGATACAGAAGAAAATAGAACCCAAGTAATTTTATGTATCAGTAGCATGGTACTTCAGCTGCTCTTTCTAAAAACAGCAGCCATGAAAGTTGGAAATATTTCAATAAAGAGCTTGCACAGCTCACAAAAAGAAACATTAATATTGTGCACAGAAGAATTCCAAGTGCACAGTGACAGACAACAACACTTGAGAAGGTCATTGAGAAGCGATAAAGATGTCAGAGTTTGGGAAAAGAATAAAAACAGGTAAAAGGTGAACTTTAAAGTTGACTCCATAGAGAAACATGGGAAACCACTGAAGCCCATTTCACTGCTAAGACCAGGCCTATTGCTCGATTATGGACAGTCAGAAGCAGGGTGATAAAAGTCAGGCCAAAGACATGGTCAGGACACACTGACTTCAAAAAACAAAGCCATTCCCCACCTTCTACCTTTACACCAAAACTCACACCTGTTTTAACTTCACTTTCACAACAGAAGACTTCTGAGCCAATCAGGAGCCTTGTGATAACCTTCATCTGCATTATAAAGCTCTGAAATTTGCTTTTATTGTCTGTATTAAGCTCAAAACTTAAGAAACAACCAAGAAGAGAGAAAATCCCCAGCTCAAAACTTAAATCAGTATGTAAATTCCATGCAAGGTGGCTGGAGTTGCAGATTGTTAAGGAACCCTAAAGTTGCAGTAATATCGCAGTCATTTCTTAAAAATCATGTTCACAACATGTACACTATGACATCAAGTTGAGAGAAAAACCTGTTAATGTGCTCTCTGTTGTCTTTCCATAATATATTTTATTTTGTTTCTTCCTGAAAATATCTTCATGACAATAGCAGGATGGGCCATACTGAACTTATGTAAGTTCTCTCTAATTCACTCCTAAGCAGATGACACCCACATTTATCTCAAGCATTTACAGTGCTTGTAACATTTATTTTGGGTGCTACGACATTGAGTTCCTAAGAACTTACGAAAATTCACTTGAAATAGGGGCTTGTCTTTCATAAAGACAAGGTAATAAACACACCTAGGGCACTTTGCAGAGGCTAACACTAATAATCCCTGTCCAGCATTCAGATACAAATAAGAATAAAATATCCTTTAGATTATATTTTTCTTTCTAGCATTCTGCATCTTTTTTAGCAAAAGCTTCTCTACTGGAGGAAGCTGGTGACCAGAAACTTAAGGATCCAAATGCAGACTGGGACCCTCTTCCTGAGCTGACAGAATTGCCACAAAAGAATCATCAACAGATGAACAAGTAACTGCAATTTTGCATTTAATTTACTCTTAGGCAGACAAATACCACAGAAGACAAACTTATACAAGGTAAGATAGGTGAGGACTGGAGAGTCCCAAGGTAACTCTAAAAAGAAATGTCAGGAATTATGTGTTCCCATTCCTTTTGCAGAGCGAGAAAAGTAATTTTAAAACCTGTCTTTCTATTTCACGTTGATCTTGCTTTTGGAAAAGTTTCATGTTCAGGAAACAGTCTGATTCAGTGCTGATGTTCGTGTTTGCAAAAGATTCCAATATTAAGAAAGACAAAAGAGGATATGAAACTAGAGATGGGTTTGAATAAGATGCAGAGTCTAAAACACAGCATGCTGAGTACCTGTAAACCAAATACCTCATCTAGCAAGTCTCTTTCAAGAGGTTATTTAATCACAATTATATCTTTGCTATTGAATTTATATCACTGAATTAGAGCTGGAAGGGACCTCAGCAGGCCAGCTTGTGTCTCCCTTGCCCAGAGACACACCAGCCACACACCAAACCTACCCATCAGTCCTGACACGTGCTTGTCTAACTGATTATTTTAAAAACCCTCCCACGACAGGGGCTCCACAGCCTCCTGTGACAGTTGTGCCACTGCAAAACCACCCCATTGCTGGAAAATTTTACTTGGTGTTTAACTTCAATCTCCTCTGCTGTCATTTAAGCCTGTTATTTATTCTGCTTGCATGAACAGAGGCAAGGTTTATTATTTTGCTCTCAAAGCTGTTGTTTTACATATCTGAATGCCAGTATCATGTCTCTCCCCTCTTTTCTTCTCCAGACTAAATAAATTGGCAAAACTCTTCAACCCTTGTGCACAGCTCATATTTTCTAAACCTCTGACCACCTCTGTCCTCCACATTGTTCTTGGATTACAGAGCCCAAATTGAATTCAGGGCTCCAGCTGCAGAGCAGAATTACCACATGTGCCTTACATCCCCAACATCTCAGCTGGATGTTTGCCCTTTCTGCAATGTCTACAATGCCAGCTCTCCACACAGTGTCTGACCAAGACTAATCCACATCCCTCCCTTAAGCTGCACTGCCTGGGCATTCATCCCTCCCCTTTCTTTGTGGCACTCCCCATTGCCCCAGGCACAGAATTTTGTCCTCACTGCATTGACTGCTATTTTTCAGACTGTTTCTTCAACTCCTCAAGGCAAGACTGAGCTCTGGTTCTGGTCTCTGAAGTGCTTATGGCACCTGCATGCACGGGGATCACACAGACATTTAATAAATGTGCTTTCTCTTCCATCATCCACAACGTGAACGAAAGGACTGATGAATACCAGAGCAAGCACAGACTCTTGCACAACTGCACATGGTCCCTGGGGTTTGACAGCCACACTTAACCACTTAATTATTGTTGTACCTACCCTGGGTTTCCCTGCTTACTATGGGCATATTTTGGGAGGCATATTGTGGTTATAGTTGTCCACCCTGAAGCCAACAGATGGTATTTTGCTCTTTTCCATTCTCCCTTTCCCCAAACCCACATTCTACCACTTTGAGGTCATTCTTCCCCCAGGCTTCTGTCACCTGCATCAAAACACACCTCCCAAGAACTTGCTGGAGAGCCTTGTGTTGTCCTGAATCCACTTCCCAGAAGAATATATGGCAGACAAAGTCCCACATTTTTCATTGAGAACTTGGTGTGAGTGTAGCTGTTCAAGAAACCCTTCTCAAATTTGACATCTACTTATGTCATATTTTTAAAAATATTTATAGCAACAATTATTTTACTTTTTAAAAAAACCCACTTGCTACTGAGTAACTATTAGAGACTCAAAGAAAACTTACCAAAAAAAAAAAAGGAAAAAAAGAAAAGCCAAAACCTGCCCTATTTGAAAGGGTAAAAAAATCCAAATGCAGAAGACTGCACATATTAGAGGGAAAATAAAATTTACCCTGTATAAAGGCAGCTCAGAATAAAACAAGAAACACAGCTTTTCAGAGAGATGTCAAGTGCCTTTCAAGACAGCCATTAGACATGGACCTGAATATGTGTATTTCTGTTTGTACTAATTAACACCTTTCATCTTTAAGGTCCTCAAAACAACTGGCAAAAATAATTAGTGCAGTGCAGTGACTTCACAAGGAAAAGAGGCAAACTCCCTGTGCCCACAGCAATTCATGTGAAGTCCTGCTATTTAGCCTGTGCTGCAGAAAAGAATGACTGGCCAATTGACCAGGAGTTTCACGGGTTTCTCAGAAGGATCTGATCACATTCCCCTTACTTACTGTGGTGTGGGAATGGCCAGTGAATACTGACTGTTGAGGAAAATTAAGACATGTGGTGCACATTTCACTTGCCCTGTTCCAGCAAAGAATGTGGTTTTTTTGCATTTGCTGATTTGGAATGGTTTGTTCTGTGTAATAGTATTTTCAGCTGTGAAAGGGACTTTGCTAGTTATGAAAAGTGTGTGGCTGCTTAGGACACAGTCACTATTACTGTAGCACAGATCTGCAGCACACATGCACGAGATGCAAACCTGCTTGGCAGCAGAGCCAGGAAAAGCTGCAAAGGAAATGTAATGCTGCCATCAGTTGCAGCCGCCCTGGTCCTGATCCCACGAAATGAACCAGAAATTTGGAACCCTCTGCTCAATGACTGCGGTGCAGAGTGGTTGTCAAGGCAGCTGGGTGCTTAGCAAGGGAAGGCTGCACCCAAGCAGACAGTCATGAGAATCTGAAGACAGGATGTGATAGATAAAAAACATGCTAGAGCCAGAACCACTATCACGCAGCTTAGCACTGAATTATGTTGAACAAATTCTGCAAAATCTCTCTTGCTTTGGAGAACTACGCCAAGCACAGCCCACTACTTCAGCAGTGTGACTATCTCACCTTCCTAGGATCACTTTGCACAAGCTGCCAGCTATCTGTCCTGCTATCAGACCGCAGAGAGCCACCACGATGGCTGACAGGGGAAAACAAAGTGCAAAGGCAGAGTATGCACCAGTCAATGTGTACACACAGGGCATTCTCTTCGTGTGAAGAATGAAAGTAAAATTCGTGTCAGAGACAAGGAACTAAAATCAGTTACTCCAATCAATCTGCCACTCTGTCACAAAAACTTTCCTGCCGTCTATGAAGCTGTCGCACAGGTTGGATTTGTCAGAGGGACATCTCTCCAATATTATTTTTTCATGCATCTTCGTGGGTTTTTACACAAACATACACAAAAAGAAGAGTATCTGGTTGAATCTTACCCCCAGACAAGTAACATAAGAAGAATAAAATCAAATGGGACTGAGAGAACCAACTCTGCATGGTTAAGGGAGTGCCTACCACTGTGCTCTGCAGGCAGTGATGACCGTGTGGCATTTACCTCCACACCACTTTCCCCAAGCACATTTCACAGAAACACTGAGACAGAAAGGACCGAGTGCCTGATGGAGCATGCCCTTGGAGTGAATTAAGTGCCACTCTCACTTTTCCACCCTGCCAGGAAGCCAATAGGGGTCAGGCACTCTCATCATCAGGAAACTGAAGGGGATATTTAATGTCTTGGGTGGGCAGAGCTCATAACTCAAACCAAAACTGAAAGCAAATAAAATGATCATAAGCACTAATA
Organism: Calyptomena viridis; assembly: GCA_013390005.1. Lineage (NCBI taxonomy): Eukaryota > Metazoa > Chordata > Aves > Passeriformes > Eurylaimidae > Calyptomena > Calyptomena viridis. Next base: position 53,934 of record WEIV01001416.1, read on the forward strand.
ATGGGATAAAGCAAGGGGGAAAAAAAATGCACTATATAAGTCGATTCACATGTGTGTGCACTCCCTCCTCTACAACTACACTGGCAATAAAAATTGCTGTTCCATCACAGGAACAGAAACAGCTGCCAGGATCTTGAAATATTCTTTCAGACTTTCAAAGAAGTCTGAAGTCCGGCAAATATGATTAAGGGAAAGGAGTATCTGTCATACAAGGAGAGCCTGAGAGAGCCAGGGCTGTTCAGCCTGGAGAAAAGGTGACCTGGTGGGATCTTTCCAACCTGTGTAAATACCTCATGTGGGGGGACTAAGAAGATAAAGTCAGGCTCTTCTTAGTCATGACAGTGGCAAGGACACAAATTAAAAGATAGGAAATTCCATTTAAACATAAGAAAACACAGGGGTTTTTTATGGTGAGCAAGGCCAAACACTGGCACAGGTTGCCCAGTCTCCTTTCCTGGAGATATTCAAAACCTAATTGGACAAGCTAACTCTGCTGTGAGGAAGTGGTGGAAGTAGACTTCATACCTCAACCACTCTGTGATTCCCTCAAAAATAATAATCCGCAGGTTCTGCTGCCCTGAATGAATTAGAAATCAATTGCTTGTAAGCATGCTCTTACTTAAACCCTAGCTTTCCTTTACAAATTCGAGCATTTAGGACTGCAAAGAAAGCCTTCCTACAGTAAACAGAGGATTACTCACAATATGAAGTTAGAGGCTTTTTGGCAGATGTAAGCAAACAACTATAAGAAGGTGTGAATCATTCTAATTAACTCCATGGGTACATAGCTGGGAAGCTACACAAGGGCAGTTTAAATGCCAACATTTCATGGCTGATCACTTCAACAGAAATCCTCAGGGTCTGTGTGTTTCCTAGTCCCCTAAAGGCCCAGGGACCTTTTCCAGGGTGACAGAAGTGGTGACAGTTCCCTACACAGAAATCAAACCCTCAAGGGTGTCCCTTTGTTTCTGCAGTGTGGCTACAGTGGTCTCAGGGACAATGTAAGATAAGTTAAAAGGACAAAGTCTAGAAGCAACCTAAAAGAGACCAAAGAAGGGAAACTGTCACCAGCAACCTGTGAAGAAATGGAAACCATAGCTGAACTCGCTCTAACCTCATACTCAATGAAGTTGTGACTTTCTTAACTAACCAAGTGAAGACCAAAATATTCAGAGCTGGTTGCTGTAGGTGGTTGTAGAAGTTTAGCTTGCTGCAGGAGACCAGAATGAAGCACAAAACCTGCCAGAAGAATGAACACGTCTGCAGGTTTGACCAACAGAGCTCTTGCCATCTACATTCCACAGGCTTCAAGTCACAGAAAATCACATCATCAAGAGGTATATTGACCTGAAAGCACCTTTAAAAAGGAATCAGGCAGGAAGACACATGCAAATTCTTACTAAATAATGTGGTATCCCTACAACATCACCAGCTTGATTATTTACTGCATTCAAGTTAAGACTCTAAACCCTCAGGAGGTATTGTCCAACTACACTAACAGAAGAAAGTAAACAAGATTAAGTGTGATTACAGACACAGCAGTCCCACACAAATGCTGAAATTTCACACGGCCAAAAGATACAGCCTTGCCTTTGCCCTGCTCACATTCCAACATTTCCACAAACTATTAGAGGAAAAAACCAAAGATTAGTCCCCTACTTCCCCTAATGTGGTTTGCAATGTGGCACAGGTGTTAGTACTGCTGTGCTGGAGAACGTGCAAAGATGAGCCCTGGGAGCAGGCAGGTTTTCACCTTTAAATATATTGAAGTTACAGTGGAATTACTGCTTTAGAGAAAAGAAGGACAGCGTGAGTATGAACGGCAACAGGAGAAAGGTGAACATCTGCTGAATAGTCCTGTAGTTCCACAGTACTGGAATCTTTGCTACACATGCTACCTTAGTTCAATAAATATAAATATGGGATGATCCCACTAATTCCATCACCAATAACAGAACGACTGACAGTACCAAAATCCAACATGTTTGCACTGTGTTTCCAAATTTCTATGCTACTGATTCTGGCCATTTCTGAAGAAGAAGTATGGCCTGTCTGTCATCTTACAGGTCAGTAAAGAGTGTGGACACACATGACAGAAGAGGATCTGATGCATTTCAAAAAGAGACCAGAGCACAGGAGCTTAACTGGCTTTATTTCATTGAAACGCCACCAATAAATTTAGCTAATTTAATAAGCCAGGACTATTCATGGACTACACCTCCCCAAACCCTACATCCTCCAGTCCCAAAAGTTTATTTTAGCCATGTGAAATTCATCTACTACCATCAAAGTCACAGCTTTGCAAATAGTAGTAAATTTTCACAAAAAGCTCTTGGTTTGTTTATTTTAATTTAATCCACTACAGATGGGATTGTTTCAATATTTGGTGCTGTCAATGTAAATGAAGGAGAATATCAGGTCCAGAAGAGAAAATAATGAAATACTACTATATGACACACAGATACACATGGAGAAAAAACATTCCCCAAACCCCATGGCTAGAGTTTTCACCAATATTAATGAACTGGACAGAAAAGGAATAGGGAATGTCACTCATCTGGATTTCATGAAGGCAGGTTTGATTTACAGAATGAGTGAATGAGATAGTGGAAAACTATTTAAACACATTAAAGATTGGCTAAGGGTCAGAAACACCAGCATAAGATCAGGTTTTTAATTTATCTAGCAATGTGAACTGAGCTAGAGAGTCTGACATAAAACCAAACTATTCTGTCAAAAGAAGAGTCTTATAAAACAGATGATAAAATGTCTTTTTAAACTGAATGAAAATGAAAATTTTAATTTCTTCTCCCTCACTTTTGCTAGGGTAAAAAAGGATATTTTGCTATTCTTACAGGGGACAGTTGAAATTATTGAATTGTTTTGGATATAACTTTGTACTAGATATTACTTTGAAACTATGGTAATTTTTAAGCAGAGTGTGTTTGACTAATGTGAACATCAAAACAATTTTTTTTCCATTTTTGAGTAAAAATGATCTTATTTGGACAGTAATATTAATAAAGGGTAATATAATAAAATAATATGGTTATTAACATAAGAAATACCTTAAAAAGGAAGCAATTCCCCAAATCTATCCAATGAGTTTGAACTATATACTATAGGAAACTACTTTCTTCCCTTCTCAGAGTATTAGGAATTCACCACAGATTATCAAGGAGACACTATGACTTCTGTGGGTCTGATGAGTCCTTTTCTGACAGCTGTTGGAGATTTCATTGTTATTTCCTCAGGTACCAGACCTAAAAGCTTCCATGTGAGAATTGACTTTCCTGCCTGTGATACTGCTGCTGATCAGGAATACTTCACCTTTATTTCAGGCCAAATCCACTGCTATATCATTAATTATTTAGGGGTTTTTTTCTCCACTAAATGCCCTGATCAGTGCATTGCTTTCACACATCTTTTAATAATCTTTCCTAATTATTTTGCACACCCTGGGGATCTTATATACTTAATGCCCCACAAAGAGTGCTTTTCCATTGAAACACAATTTTCTCATAAACTGGCTATGAAGAGAAGTGGTTTGCTCTGAGGAGGCCACTAAGCTTAAGTCTCAAGGACTGAATTTTGTACCCACTGTACTCAAAAATCCTCTTCAATAGCTTCAACATACACACACAAAACCCCCCAACAAACCAGAATTGAATTAATGAAAGCAATATCAATATGTAGAAATTTCAGAGTACTAAAGAAGTAACTTGAGAGCTAGAGTAAAAAGTGAAACAATTCAAATTACAAGGTAATATGCCTAGAATGCAGGAACAAGAATTTCTGTTGCATGCTGAAATCATCAACCAAAATTACGAAGGAAAGGAAAAACAGGTTATATTCGATTAGTGAGAGAGTCATCAGGATGTTCTAGTTACAAAGATTGATTAATCAGGAGAGGCATTTTCAATATAGATACAGAAGATGGCATGTCACTGAAAAATGCATTGGTAAAACCTCCTATAAAGGAAGATATATAGTTCTGACTAATCACATTTGCAGAAATTAATTTCTCTAAACAGAGGTAGAAAAAGGCTACAAAATGGAAACCCTACCATACTAAAAGAGACAACAAGACACTGGCTGGCTTACTTTTCCAAAATGAAGACAGGAATAGAGGAATGTAAGATGGCACATCAGATGGTGAACATCACAAGGGAGAATTATCAAAGTTGAAGGACAGCACTGGTGAAATAACAAAAGTAGAACTTGCTGTGAATAAATTCAGGCTGAAAAGAGAATGGTCTCAGCTTTTCAAAGGAGGAGCTTCTGAAGCAGCATCTTCATACAAATAACGTTTGAAGAACATTATTTGTATGAAGCTTGCATAATGTTACCTACTACAGAACAGACTCCAATTTGACACATGAAATACCTTCCTGCCCTATGTTCCTGTCACTTTTCCCAATTCCTCTACAGCTAGAGTGCCAAAAAGTCTGCAAGACAGAAGGCTGGCAGGAGTCTGGGGGTACAACCACCCATTTTGGTGCTCACTTGACAAGAAGTGCCGTGTACGTGGGGTTCCACCAAGGCCACCCAGCCCAAGTGGCAGCACAGGCTTCCATGTGCCACTCTGCCTGCCTGAGTCAAGCCTGGTCACAGAGAGCAGTGGTGACAGGAGCACGGGGTCACATTGTTTGACACGGGCACTGCTTACTGAACACTCTTGGCCATTAGCAGTTAATCTCCCCGGATTTTAGTTGATGACTTAAAGGTGACAGTGGTCTTGAAATTTCCTGTCATTTTCTTGTGCTGTTCTTTTCTACTTCTTACTGTCCTGTTTCAGGGACCAAGTAACCCAAACCAAATCTCAAGTGAAAGCATTTTTCCATGGGAGACCACGGGCACATTTTCACAGCATTTTCTGTAAGGCCTTTTACAATCATTTGTTACTTTTTCTTTATGCTGCTATTTGAAGGGATGAAGGTTGTTCTGAGCTATCCATTGCATTATACAGGCTATTTCTTCTTGCAAGGCTGAAATTAGTAGGAAATTTACCTGTGCGTATCCTGCTGGTTTTTTTACACGAATATCATAGTTATTGATTAAAAATTTAAATCACATTCTTGGTGCTACTGTGAAGTTGCACTTCAGGTCCAAGAATTTGTTATGAAGCTGAGAAAAAAACCAACATATTTGGAATGACAGAATCATTCCAAAAATAAAAATGCAGCAGAAACTGACACTTTAAAAATTTTCAATATACATGCTGCTATTATATATCAGAGTCTCATAACCACAGAGCAATATATATTGTAATACACAGACCTATCAAGGTAATACTTATATTCCATAAAACAGATTATGGAGCAGCATAAGCATATGAAAACCCAGTTCCTCAGAAGCCACTCTAAAGTTCCAGGATGATCTAACCAACTAGATACTTTACATCTTTTAAGCAGAAGATCAAACATGTCACCAAAACCCATCCACATTCTAGTGGCCTCACTTAAAATGAAGTCTTAGAGAGAATTAAAATTGCATTCATCTTGGTATGATGTAAGACTATTGCTGCTGAAGGCCATGTCCTCTGAGGTATTGAGCACTGCCTGAGGAGTCTCTGAGTTCTCATCTTTCATCTGGGCATATGAATATTCCGTGTTATGCCAAGGTCAAAAGCCAGGATTGAAGTGCTAACCTAGTTTACATTTTAATACTTAAAAGCACCACACCTGATCTGGTTCTCCTCACCCAGAGTTACAAAATCCACTCTTTCCTTGCAAAACTGCATCTGCAGCTAGCCTAAAGACCCTTGTCCTTATGCTACAAATTTTTTTTCTTCTTGCCATGCATATTTACCCTTAGACAGCATCTAGCTCTTACCCTCATCTGCCACTTCTCAAGCTGTCAAACGACTATTCAAGCATTAAAAAAAATGAAGGGTCTGTTAAGTTGTAAATTAAATGACAGTCTATAGCAGAAAATTAGCAGTAACGTGCCCAAAACTTTATTGATTGCTAAGAAAAGGTGAATAACCCCCCCTATGGCTGACTGTGTAATTACTGACCTTTAGAACCCAACAGCTATTAATTTAAGAACAGATAGCAGTGAACTAGCAAACGAGTCATTTTGCAACAGGACAGTAAAGGCACGTATCAAGTTTTTGCATGTGTTCAGTGCGACCTTGGATGGTGTTGTTACACGCCTGTATTTTCCATTTTAATGCAGAATATAACCCAAGCTATATCTGGACATAAAATGCCTGTCAACTAGTTCAGAAGATCCACAGGAATGTACCCACAAATACTGAGGCTTTTCAGTACTGCTGAAGAACTCCACATCCTTCCAGAAGGGTTCTAAATTACTGATAAAGGCAGGAAAACTGTATTGCCAAGTTGAGCCACCCTGGTACACGCACTGCAAACGTTTCATCTGTTCTCAGAGAGGGAGATGGAATGGCCAGGAAGAGGAGAAGAGCAGACAGTAATTCAGCATCAGTACAGCTCCTTCACACATGGGATGCACACACACAACCCCCCCACCTCTGTTGATCCTGCCGAGTTTAATCTGTCACAGACACTATTGCACAATTCCCAGAAATAGGAGCCTAAAGACTCTAAGTACAAATGGTTCAGATATATTTAACTTTTTCCTTTTTGTTCTTAATAATAAGCATTTTTTATTATGGAGAGATAGTTGCCTCTTGACAAAGCAAACTACATCTTAAGAACATTGGTCAGGTGGTGGAGCTCACAGTAAGAAAATTTAAGAAAGATACATTAACTGGAAGTAATGAAATAAAAAGGTGTCTGACCTGGTGCAGACGTCCTTCCATGAAGAGAAGTTTCACTAGGCAGGAGATCTTTTGAGTTGGAAGTGAATGGTGATTGTCTAAATGTGTCTTCAGAAAAGAAAGGGCTATAGGAAAAAACAAGATGCCTTTTTTTAAAGAAAACAGCAGTTAACAGAAGACGTAAATACGATTTTTGACCCCAGCATCTTAACATTATAAGAAAAATATAATCTTGTTAAAAGCCCTGTTTCATTTACAGAATTCATGCTGAAAAATAGACAGACCATGAGGCAAATTGTGGAGAAGCAGCATGCTGTGGTAAAATTGCATCTCACAGTGAAAACTGAAGTACTTACAAAAGGTTGTTAACTACATTTCAACATCTTGGATTTGCTATATCACAATGCAATATGGATAATTAAAATTAACACTTTAAAAAATTGTATTCTATCGTCATATGTGGAAAGGGCAATTGGGAAAGGTAAAATATTATTTAATAACAATGACAATAATAATAATTTAATAATCTGAGGCATACAGTAGTTATAAAATTTTAGGTTAAGATGCTGAATAATTCTATTCTGACATGGCACTCCATGAACAAAATTAACTCCATGAGTTTGATTTTTAAAGCAAGAAACAATTCATACAAGCTAAATGAATGGGTGCTTCCCAGAGAGTATCAAGTACAAAAATTATCATCTGCTTGACTCCAAAAAGCATATCATGTTTTGGTTTTATTTAGCAGTCTTTCATTTAAAAGTTAATTTCAATAGTGAAATGGCATTTCTGTCAAAGTATTTGTTTTCTTCTCAATTAAAGACTGTAACAGAAATGAGAATTCCTTGTCCTACAGTACAGACAGACATCAATAAGAGGCACATAAAAAAAATTCAAAATGGAAAACTACGGTCTTCCTTGGAAAACTATTTTCTAAGGCAGTGTATTCCATCTGCATGCAAACTATCAATTTCTTCTAAGCAAAGTGAGATTACACTAAATCTGACCTCAGACTGAGAATCCTTATCAGGCTGGTGTATAGTAGGTGTTTTAAAGGTGCAGGACAGGAGGGCAGATCATTTCTGCAGCCTGTTCTTACTCAGTAATAAAATCCAAGAACTTTTTCAGGATAAAGAACATCCTCTGAGGTCTTACAAAGCACTGCACAGCAAGTAGTCCAGCCTAAAAGGATGTGCCAGCACCACCATCTGGCCCTACCAGCCCAGATACCCAAGGTGTCTGTCTAAATAATGGCACTTGCCTATGCTTTCCCTCATGCAGTTTTTCTGCAGAGAGTGAACAAGGTCTTCTCCACTGAGTCACTTGTATTCTTGGGTATCTTCTGCCTTTGGCAACCTTGTTGATAATTAGTTAACTTCATCATTCGGCACTCACATTGTTTACTTTTTCATTAAGTTTTTTGGATGTCATTCGTTTTGTTCTTGACAGTTAATGGGATATTTTGGTATTTCTACAAAAATTGGAACGTTACTGTAAACATGAGGCTGTGCTGAAGGGCCAGGCATGAAGAGTTCAGTGCACACTGAGAGTTGAACAATGCCTAATAGTGAAGGAAACAAGTGACCAGGATAAAACAGAACAGCTCCAACCCATATGTGCAAAACTTAACTTCTTCCAAGACTCACACTCCCACTCAGGGGTGACATAATAGGAAACAGACTGACACTGTATAAAAATATGGCATGATTTATTGCAACATTCCTCTCACTGGTTTAATAACGATTTGAAAGCAAAACATCAATAAAAATTGTTTTATTACTATTGAAACTCTTCAAAATCTTGTAATCCACCCAGGTTTCCATGTCGGCTGTCCTGCTTGTGCCTTAGATTCAGTCACTGGGACATTGCTCATTGCTGGTTCTAAGCAAAATGGGTGATATGCAGGGCTTATCTGTTTCAGGCCAGGCCATACATCATGAACAGGCTGCTGTTGAAGGTTGCATCCTTGGACACCCCTTTTCTGCCTTCCTCTAGAATGGCAGCTGCATTTCTTCAGGGTTGGCCCTATTATTATTTCTATTTCAGCAGACATGTCCTCCAATTCTCATTGCAAAGCATGGAGGGAGGAGCTCCTGCTTCATAGTAAGAAATCACATAAATTGTTCTCAATCACTGTGCAAAGTCCTTTCTGAAGAAGATTAAGCTTTAGGATTTTTCCCTCTGGCTGCCTTTTTCCAGTTTCATGGCTACACAGTTCTCTAGATGAAAGAAACTTATCTTGGCATCTTATGCTGGTGTATTCACTTCCAGATCACTTTTGCTTCAACACTTTGTCTTCTTATCACAGATGGCAGGTTCTACCATCTCACTCAGCCACTGAACTGTGAGGAATCCTTGCCAGTTTCAGCTGCTTAAGCAAAGTCAGATGGAAGTATATGCCCGCAAAGTCCAGGAATACTCACAGGAGGAATAGCAACAGATAGGTGACAGTTAGAAATGTTAATATGGAATAGGACAGCAAAAAGTGCTTGTGTACCCCATCTTGCTGGGTTTTGCTGACTTAAGACTTACCAATGACACAGATTAATCTTTCTGCTCCCCAGTTACCCACTGGTGGACAACACTGACCTCACCTTGGCTCTCTGCAGCTGTCAGCAAATTTCACATAGCAATTGTGATTCAAATGCCTTTCTGTCATTACTCCAGATGTGGGTTGGTGAGCCAAACTGCAACACCACATGTTTTCTTAATGCAGTCCAAGTGCCTCTATCTCTCCACTGGCTCCTCCATCACATTCTATTTTTGAGAGGGCGTCATACCCTTACCAGTAAAGACTTCCAGCTGTTTGGTTTTGGGTGGGGTTTTTTTTGGCAAGGTCTTTCAAGTTAATCTGTTTGAACTCTCAGGAGTTAGTAGACTGACTCACTTCCCCATTAGAAGCTCTCCTCATTCATGTCTTCTTCTGTTGATAAATAGGCAAGATAAGAAAAGCACCCGGAAAAACTGAGCCAGGCACTCAGCATTTCATGCCCTGCTGGGTAACAGCCATTATAAGGACATTCTCAGTAAAACTCAGCACAAGTTTGACAAGAGCCAACTGTGCTGCCCTCTTAGAAGTTGGCAACCAGAAGAAGGGCAAGGTATCTTTGAACCGTCCTCAACCTTTCCAATTTGAATTATCTTTGACAGATCCAAAAGCAGCTCTGGATTCTCACACCAGTGCTGCTGGTAACATCATGAGACACTGAAATCTATTTTCAACTATTTGTCACACTGCACGCTTTGCAATGCACACAGGATGGTTAATGAGCAGTTGGACAATATGTGTATTTATCTCCAGCTTATGCTTTTTAAGTAGTCACTGAAAAGGGTATGCAGGCTCCATATCCCACAAATTCCCAAACCAGCAAATATGGGAAGCATTCACTGCAACCAGAAGCTAAATGCTCAATTTAATTACCTTTCAACTTGCAACATAAACAAAGTCCCTAATGTACATTTATTGAGCCGGTCAGTTTATTAAAAATGAATTATGTATTTATTACAGCTGCCACGAATTAATGGGATAGGCCTTGAAATTTAAGAACAATACTTTTAGAGATCTTTTCTTTGCATCTGACATGCTTTTCAATTCTGTCTGGACAAAGTTGTCTTAAGTTATGTGTTGAACACTGAGAACTTCTGTAGAGGGGGCTGCAGAGGCACAGAAGGAATCTATCTTTGAAGGAATTCTTCATTACTTCAGTGTGCTCAGTCTCCAACTCACCCACAACAATTAGGGAACTTTCAGGTAGGAATTAAATGTATCCTTGCCAGCTCCTGCCTGCTCCTCACTATGGGCTCCTAAGTCTTCACCAATTCCAGCTACCATTTATTGCATAAGGGCTTTGAATTTTCCCATAGGGACACCTCACCTTCCAGCTCACATATATGTAAACAACTCTTGGGCTTGTTCCCAGCCACGATACTGTTAAGTGCATATTTCTTTAACAGAACATGCTACAACTGGATCATGCTTTTGGTTCCTGGATAATTTAAATTGTATTAATGTGACCATAATCTTTAACAAATGTTTTGTTAACACTGTCTTACTGTCTGACTTTGAAAAATTCAGCTCTAGAATGTTTTGAGATGACAGAAATACTAAACTGAAATTTTTCTAAAGAAATCAAGTTTGATAGAAGACAATCAAAGACAATCAAAATCACCTCCTCTTACATTGGTCCATGTCTTAATATCCAGCTGTCAGCATGGTCTGCCCTCAAGCACTGCATATACCATGCAGTTTCTTTTAAGTATCAGTCTTTGTTGAAAAAAACAGAATAAATAATTCCTAAAATGATGTGTGAATACTTGATCAGAGGAGAACAGTCATTTTGGGCCAAAGTGCTTTAACTCTAAGCAATCAGATCTATAGTTGTAATTTTTCAGATATAGGTTATGTTTCTCATGAAAATATCTTACATTTATAATATGAGGTCACATTTGCAGGAGACAGACACATTTGAGTGCACCAGGCAAAATGAAGCAATGCTATTTACAGTACAGCTTTGCAGATAACAATGGACTGTACTTACCTGGCTGTAGTTCTGATGGTGTTGTCTTTATTGTGGTTGTGCTCTTTGCTCACCTTCTCTGCAGAGGAACATACATGTTTTTCCATGATTAGCACATATCATATATTCCCTGTCAGATTTTATTCAGCAGGACTATTTTAATGCCTTCAGATAACAGTGTAATTTAGGGTAAATGGTTTCAGCATGATTAGAGAACGGGCATGACTTTATTTAAACTAATACCCAACACATTTTTTCAGCTTCATATGTCAGTGTTAGTGCTCCATGTGTGCAATAGAAGTGTTCATTAACCACAGAGCTGTGTATCACACATTGCCTTTGTGTGACAGCTGAGGTTCACCACCTTTGCCAAGAGAATTGGGCAGTGCAGCCCCAGGAGTATTGTCTGCTGCAGCCACTGGCCATTTAGGCCAGTAACTGCCCTCTACAGGTTTCCCTATACTCCAAGGCCTGGATCAAACCAGCCATCACAAATTATTTAATTAGCTTTCAAAACCACAGGAATTGAACTCCAGCTTTTCCAATTCAGTTCAAATACTGTGAACCTGACACGACTGCCACAGTGCTTTACAGCATATGCTAACTATGGGGGACATTGGGCAAGGCTTTGGGTTTCAAATGTGAGGGTAGGAAGGCTCTAACTCCTATTATTTTTCAGCCTTAATGAACTCACATTTTCATAGCACCTTAACAGTTTTACAAAAATCTCATTTTGTTCTTTAAATTCAACTATTGACTAGTCGCACTGCTTTTACCTGACAACTGGAAGAGCAGCTCAGATGCCATTTTCACTGATATATCTTGGCTGAATAGATTTCTTTCTGGGAGCACACGGCCTTCTGGTGCCTTCTGTATCCGTTCACTAATGTCTCGCCCTAGTAAAGTGCTGTAGCCAACATTTTGGCTGGGTTGGCTGGGTGACACTGAAGCCTGTGAGTCATGAATGTCAACTTCCATTGGCTCTTCCTTTATCTTTACCATCTGGGTTTCCTTGAAACTCTCAGCTGCAAATACGTATTAGAAAAAAAAAAAAAACCAAACAACCACCACAATTATTTAATTAGGCTACAATTTTTCAGAGCACTCAAAGCAGGAGTCACAATTACAAAGTTATAATTTGTATACCGTAGCACTGCAAATGGTAAGGGAAGCAAGCAGCTGACTGCCTCAGTATTCTTCTGGCACTTATAAATAGAAGCACTCTCTTGAAAATAATTTTTCTAACTAGAGAGCAGAAAACAGTTGCATACTTGTAAATGTGAGAGTTATATCACTTTCTATGAATACTGTGTGATCACGCACCAGTTAGTGAAGCTTTGTTTCTATTTATTAAATGAAGTTGCAATTACACACCAGGTCTCCTAAGGTGGGCATCGAAGACCCCTTAGAAACTCTAAGTTACTCTTTGTCTGTGCTGGTGCTTCTGCTGATAGTCAGAAGTATTGGTATGGGGACAGGATTGGAGGAGGAAACTTCATCTGCTGCTTTCCTACTCTCTCTTTTATGGAAAATTTCAATTATGCGACGAACCTATTTGTTATACCTGCACATGTTTTCAAAATAAGAAGTGTATCCTGGGTCTCATGCTTTTCTAAAGCCTGACAGATAGTCCTTCATATATTACAATATCCATTAACCTTAATGACCAGTTTTCATAAGTCCATATCCTCCCCTGCTTGCCTTCCTCTCCAGTATCCCTGGTGTAGCAAACAGAACCACAGTCTGGAAGCCAATTTGTAGTTCACCTTCTAAACCTGGGATTCCTTGGGTTTTGCTGAATGCTTTGGTTTGGCTGCAAAGTAAGTGATCATTTTTTTTCTTCAGAGTAACAGCTCAGAAAACTCAAAATCAAGGTTCCAAGGTAATTTGTCTATCAAATACCCATACAGCCCTTTTGATTCAGACCTTCTGCTGTGAAAAGAGAACTTGAAAACCTGTAGAATTTATTCTCGATTTAGTTTCAGAGAAAGATGTTGATTTTTAAAATCATTTTCATTCAAAGCCCTCCAGAAAGGACACTGGTGTCATGTCAGAACTGCCCAAGTACATGTTGCCTCTGCTGGCTGGATGCTACCCAGAAACAGGCAGCTTAAGAAAGGCAATATGCCTGGAGAATCAAGAAAATAAATAAATGCATGAACAGAGTTAAATACCGGAAGGAAAATCCAGGTAAGGAATCGTTCCAACAAAATTGCACATGGGATTTATTAATTGTGCCTAATCACGAACACATACTTCTGGTAACAGCCAAAATAGTGAAAACCTTCAGGAAAATCTGTTTCTGTTCACTCATGATCAGCACATGCCCTAAATGGCCACTTATGTAGCCTCAGGAGCTGGAGGCAAGGGAAAGATTGACACTGAATTGCTCAGACTTCACGAGCCAGGAGGGAAAGGCAATCCTTGCACCCAGGAAAAGAGGCTGTGGTGGAGGGTAGGGACAGGCACACTGCAACACACAGGACCAGGGAAGCAGAGAGCTTGGATGCTGAGTGGATTAGTATCTGAGAGCACAGTCTGGCCCTTGTCCAGACTAGGGGGATGTGATCAGATCTATGATCTTGGGCCAGCATGTTAACTGGTGCAGACAGAGGCTGGCTATCCTGAGAGCATCAGGTCACTGCCAGAGGGAAGCACTCTGCACAATGAATTTTCTCAAATGGAAGTTTCCTTGTCATCTGTCAAATTTTACTACTTAGAAGGCTCTGATATTAAAAAGAAAAAAAGAGTACCAGTTGGTAAGAAAAAATCTGAATACAAACAGTATTTTCTACTAGCTTTGGGTCAGAGAGAAGAAAAGGGGGATAGGGGTTGGTTTCCACTAACTTCACTCAATTAATTAATCTTTTGCTTCTCTCTTTTTCCTGTCCTCTCTAACTCACATATAGTCACCTTTACAGATTTTATTCCAAGTGTGAAAATTTCAAACACTACCAGGCCTTTTGTTTTCAACTACCCAGTATTACAATGAATATCAGATGCACCAAAACATGGTTTGGTTATCCTCAATAATACCCTCAGGCTAGTCAACCAGCTGGTGTCATCTTGTAGCCTCTAGTGAAAGATGAACAGAACTCCTTCATCAAGAAGGCACAAGCATTCTACCTAAAATTAAACTGATGTGTGTCACCAAGTCCTCCTTGGTTTCTCCCTCTCCCCAAATTCCCGGTGTAGAGAAAAATGTAGGCATTACTTTCTACAGTTATCAAAAAACATAAAAATGAAGCCAGGAGATAAAAGTCACTTGGACTGGATATGTTCCAGGAACGATTTACATGAAGTGCTTTCAATCTTCTCTTATGACATTTCTTGACCTTTAAAGGAAACACATAAACATTGATAAAAATCTTTACCATCTACTATCCACAGATATATTTCAGACTTCAGAAATTTTTAGAGTGAATTCTCAGCTGAAGACAAGTTAGAAATAACATATAATGCCTTTTTCGTCCCGTTAAGCAGATTTTTTTCTTTTTCTTTATTTTATTTAAAGCTTCCATTAGTCTCTTATTATAAAACCACAGAACATTGCATCTGTGTTCAAAAGTGTAAAAATAGCATGCTGTGCATTGAAAGTGAACACAGAACAGCAAAGGAACGCATCAGGTAACACTGTCAATCAAAAGCTCAGGTAACTCCGCAAACAAATGAGTTCTTCAGATGTCTGACAGACTAAGCTCTGCATCCAGCTGCCAAATTTAGGTGCAGAGTCAAGCTGACCTTTGCTGCTCTCTCTGCTTTTAAAATATTCTTTCTATTTCTGTTCCTGCTCCACACAGTTTAATTCCGTGTACTGCAAATGCTTTTGTATCAGACAAACTGATACGACCCCAACTAAGGCAAGAGTCAAGCAATACCAATGACCTTCTCTCCCTCACCATCAGTGAGCACTCAGATTGCCCTAACTAAATCTACATATTTGACCATTTCCTTTGACCTTTATCTTCCCAGCTGCACCCTTTTGATCTGACAGAATGTCCCTGCCAAATGTGAATTCTGTCATACTCCGATTCCAAAAAGCAAACACACAAAGAGAAGACTGAAGGAGGGTTCCTGATAATTTTACAGGAGCTAATGAAAGGGAAACACAGTCAAGACTGTCCCACGAGCAGCAATCACAGGCATAAAACCCTGCTGTGCTAGATCTTGTGCTAGCAAAAGACTGTAATTAAGGTTTTACCCTTATTCATTTCACCATACAGGCAGCCAAACTGTAACTTCTTGAAGATTATTTTCCATTCTGTGCTACAGACTGTTCATTTGTGGAGTAAGGTGATACCCCTTATCCCCTTACATAGGTCATAGTGCAGCTAAAGTTTTTCAAGTCAAGGACAGGTACACTGAAAGGTCTTCAAGTTTACTTAATGAAAATCATGATATCTTTGACTTTCATAGCAGATCTACTAGATGAGCTAGGTTAAATAATCTGCAGTGTATCAGAATACAAAGTTAGTATATGACAGACTTTTTTTTCTTCACATCAAATTTTTATAATAGTCTGCTCTTCATTCAAAACTAACCTGGATGAAGCTCAGAACAACAGCACAGCAGTGCTGGGACAGTTCATCTTGCAAAAGATGAACTAAATCACCCAATATGCTTTTTTCTGCTGTTAACTTTGTGATAAGAAACACCTTAAAAAAATAAGAGAAAATTATTTTATACATGGATTTACTTTCATCAAGCCACAGAGATGCTATTTCTTTATAGAAAGTATAACTTTTAACTAGCTGATCTATAAAAACCTTAATGAACTTCATCCTGTTCATATTGAGTGAGAAAATTTTCCACATCAGATAAGAGAAATGGAATATTGGACAAGCTTGTTCCAGGAGGAAGCAATTTCTTCCATAGTTTTCAGGTTCTCTGGCATTCAAAAGTGCAAGGAATTGCAAAGTAGTGGTACTAAAAAAACTGCCAAACACAATAAACATAGAACAATGCTACTACCTACACTGTGCTATCTAAATCTCAGGGTACAGGATTCATCCCTGAAGGCCTGACTGTGTCACCTCAATAAGCTGTAGCAGTAAGAGCACTTCTGAAATTTAGTCTTAGACAACAACTCTCTACAGCCTAAGACAGAGGCTGCAAGTTTTAAAAAGAGCTTATGAAAGCTATTTCTCTGAGAAAGTTGGGACTATCGCATCCAATCCAAATTGTGCACAAGTCAGCAAAGTGCCTTTGTGGCAACCAAGGCCAACCATATCCTGGGCCACATTATCAAATCTGTAGCTATCAGGTGGAGGGAGGACATTCTCACCCTCTGTTCTGCACTTACAGGGCTGCATTTAGAGTACTGTGCCCCATGTGGTGCTTCCCAGCACAGGACAGACACTGATATCCCAGAGTATGTTCAGTGGAAGGCTACCAAGGTAGGTAGAAGGCTGCTGTAAGACAGAAGAGGAGAACAGCTAAGAGAACTGGGCTTGTTCAGCTTTAAGAAAACAACACTAAGGGGACACTTCATTGCTGTCAACAACTCTCTAAGGTATAAAGACAAGGTACAGAGAAGCTAGAGTCAGACTTATGTTAGAAATGCACAGTGATAGTATGAGTTGACAGACAATTGGAACATGGGGAATTCTGTTTATATATATAGGAAAAAAAAATCACTATCAGGACAGTGAAACACTGGCACACATTGCTGAGAAAGGCTGGGTTCCCACTCTTGAACACATTCAAAACTTAGTAAGACCCTCGGTAGCCTGCTCTTGTTGGATCTGCTTAAAGTCTAGATCAGATGAACCCTGGGGGTCCCCACCAAGCTAAATTATTTCATGAACATGCAGCACTAGGTCAGCTGCAGGTTTCTCTTGCAGAACTTTCAAAACCTCCAAGGAAGGGAAAACTACAGCATCCCCGGGTGACTCTTGTTCAAATGTCCACTCTGAACTTTCCAAGCTGCAGCTTTTACCATCTGCCACTAGGGAGAAGAGTTTGACTCCACAGCTCTTCTGTTACCTTCAAGTAGGTGCAGGCTTCAATTAGCTCAGCCTTGAGTTCCCCTCTGCCAGACTGAACAGGCTCAGCTCCCTCATTGCCTCCCTGCACAGGAAAGACGTGGACCTGATAGACCTGATCAGAAGGCTGGAACACCTCTCCAGCAAAGACAGGCTGAGAGAATTGGGGTTGTTCAGCCTGGAAAAAAGAAGCCTCCAGGGAGACCTTAGAGCAGCCTTCCAGTGCTTAAAGTGGGCTCATAAGAAAGAGAGGGACAACTGTATAGTCTGTTGTGACAGGACAAGGAGTAATGGCTTTAAACCAAAAGGTGGTAGTTCAGACTAGTTATAAGGAAGGAATTTTTTACAATATGAGTGGTGAAACACTGGCACACAGGCTGCCCAGAGAGGTGGTAAATGTCCCATTCCTGGACACATTCAAGGTCAGGTTGGATGGGGTTCTGAGCAACCCGATCTTGTTGAAGATGTCCCAGCTCATTGCTGCGGGGTTGGACTAGATGACCTTTAAAGGTCCCTTGCAACCCAGACCACTCTGTGATCCTGACCACTCACCTGCTCTAGAGGGGACACACCAAACATGCTCTTCTAATGCAGCAAAGTCTGCTTTTCCCTTTATTTGAGATGAAAGTCAAAAGCAAGTGCATAGATTTCATAAACAAAACAAGTCGCACAAGTAAACGTTGTTTTTGCTGATACAATAGCTGTCCAATGACTTCCCATTGCTGCAATCAAATGAATGCTTGTTAAATCATTCATGCTTTTCCCCATCATTTTATTTAAAACTTCATCCTGCAACTAAAATTCCAAGTTGCTCATATTTGCTGAAATGCCCACCAGCTTTACAAACCAACTTTATGAATCAACCTAGAAAAGAAAGCCTTTCCCATATGTCTCATAAATCGGACTCGTGTACTAGTTTCCACAATGAAGCAGACAGGGGTAACTAGTGGGTCAACCTGTACGACTTCAAAAGCTTTCAGTACAGAGAATCAGGCATTTTGTTATGCTAATTGTTCTGATTTGCTAGAAATAAACATGCCCTAAAACAGCTTAAATAAAACCTCAGAGGTAGGGAACAGTTGGTGAGCCCTGAAGGTTCTGCTACACAGACACAACAAGTAACATCTGACGTTCCCTAGGGCGCTGTGTCTGATGCTTTATTTTGCTAATATTTTTTTCAAACTGCTGTTTTATATAAGACAATGTCAATGAATCAATGTAACAGGATCCTTCATTAAAAAAATAATCATAAAATGGCTTGTATTTGTTAAAGTGGAACCTCTGAAATCCCATGTTACAGAATTTTGCAACTACAAGCTGTTTCACAGAAATACAAGCCAAGAAAGAAATAAAAAAAAAAAAAAAGGACCAAATTAAAGCAATAGACTAATTAGAGTTGTGATATGCATCTGCTGCTCTTTCAATTTAAATGGTAGGATTATGGTGCTTACCTGCAAGACCCCACTGGCAGAACACAGCCAACCCCCCAAAACAGTTCAAGAAGAATTCGATGAAAAGTCTACATGTGCAGTGAGTTGTTATTTTACAACATATTCCAATCTATCCAAGTCTCCCAGTTCAAGAGAACTCTAGTCCAGCATTTCTGCAGGAAGCTGTACCTTTGCAGAGAGCCTGGCTCCAGTTATCCTGTCTTTACGTGGTGACTCTCCAAAGGCAAGGGGCACTGCAAGAGGCCTTTCTGCAAAAACATTGTGCATCCCTAATCACCTGATGCTCTGAACAAAACTGACATGCCCACTTTCCACAGCTTTGTGGCCATTCCCACCTGGCTCAACACCATCAAGGAATAGTAGTCAAGTGAAGCACCGGGGGCATTGTTTAAACTCCTTAGTGACAATTCCTGAAAAAAGCAAAATAAAAAGAAAATAAACCCAGAATACCTAAAGAAGAACAATTGAACCACAGACATTTCACATTTTTCTTGCTTTTGGGTTTAAACAGCAATGAACATGGCAAAACCCATCAATAGGTAAGAATCCATTACTAGTTGAGTACTTTTGAGATTATGTTATGCAGATGTCATGGAAAAGCTTGTTCAACTGAATGAAAGTTCTGTAGTCCAATACAAACTTGATCTAGTACAGCACTGGCAGAAGAGTCAAAATCTTGAAAAAAAAAATCTGGAACCTGACACATAGCTGGATTTACTATTGCAATTTAGAAACTTTTATCTTTTTCTATACTGTAATGAAAACACAGCTTCGCTTTGACCGTTCACAATCAATTTTACATTTCTGTTAGTTGAAAAGAACCAAATGCAAAACCTCAAAAAAAACCCCCCCAAAACCAACCCAAAACCTGACAGAAACCACTTGGCTAGTAGCAGGACTTAATCTGGCAATGTAACTTGCCATGGTTTGCCATTTCTCCAGTTCCCATCAAGGGAATATCTGATTTTGGATCATACCCTTCGGCGCTTACTTTTCTGGGCTGCTACAGAAGCACCTGCTGCTGCCCACAGCTTTCTAATGAGGCCAAGGAACAAAAGACTTCCCTGTATTTTCCTTCCACTGCCCATTATCAAGGCTTTCTAAGCAGGCATGAAAGCACTCCTGACAGCTCTCCCGCAGTCCAAGTGCAGAGACTCTTACGAGGTATCAACAAGAGCCATCTCCAAAGACAGCAGCCTCAGCCCACACAGGCACTTCCCAGAACAGTCCACAAAGTCATGAAAAAGAAATAAGTAGCAATGTTAGTTTCTCTCTCTAGCAGCACTCACTAGTTAGCAAACTTCTACAAGTGATGCTGTTATTTAGTTCCACTGGAATTCTGTGCTGTTTTGACCGGATTGGTTTCGGTATGAGCTAATTTAAAGCCTTCTCAGATAGTCCTTCAACCCACTGTGGCCTAACACACCATGTGTCATTTTTTTGGGATGGGAGTGGCATTGAGGTACTACCATTCTTTTCCTTTTGTCCTACTCTTCCTAAATAAAAGTTCTAACCCATGTGATTTCAGTTAGATGTATGATATAGTGTCAAAAAAATTAATTACAAGGCATGAAACGGGAAATCAGCATAAACATTTTTAAGTGGATAAAGGCTTAACTAAAAACAAAAGCAAAAATCCACCATCCCCCTGTAATAACCCGTTGTGCTGAAAGAGGGACTGTCATATAATTAGGTCATAATAAATGGAATTGATCAAGAATGCTTTTGGAATTAATTGTAGGCAACATTTTACTTTTTGTGTGCTGAGGTCATGAAGTAAGTATGTGCTAATTGCATCTGCTGATAACCCAAAATTTAGACACATTGTGTTGGTACTGGTATATTACAAGAAGCAATGTGTGACCTGAGGATTGAAGTACAAAAAATCCAAAGGAACTGAATAGCACAAAGGTCATAAATTTGCTAGTGATAACAAGGATATGTGCAATACATGGGGAATTGACCAACTGAAAAAAAGAGAGCAGGAAAACAACCTGAGTTATTACTCAAATGCAGAATGTATCCTATTTGTGAAGTGTATTCATCTGAAATAAAGACAAATGTGATTCAGACAACATTTCTAGGAAGGACAGGGACATCCTAATGCCAAGTTCAAGACACCAGGGTAAAATATCAATTATAAAGTGCTTGTACCTGGAATAGACTTTATACACCTCCACCTATGTATCCATTTTTGGACAAGAAGACAAAACATTGTATGCTTCTAAAAGCTAATACATGCCCCAAACATATTAGCAGCGTAACTACTACAACAGAAAATGAGCTTTTAGGCTCAAACATAGCAATGTAAATGCAAATATTTATTTTAAAATGTCAGCCTCCTCTGAAACCTACTTTTCAATTTACAAGACTGAGTGTATAAAACTGAGCAGGTATCACTTAATTAGACATTTTGAGAAATAAATTAGCTTTTCCATGAAAGACAACTGGTAAGAATGTAGAAAACAGGTGTATTTGAAATACATTACTTCCATTTCTTATAACTGATTTTATGTAACACTTAATAGGTATTTTAAAACTTGCAGGGATGGCACCCTTCCAAACACAGATGAGAGCAGTTTCCCCCACTCCACCATCTCCTCCAATGTTTGCTTACCATTGGATCTAGTCTCAGTCAAGACTTAATAATGGACAGAATTCACAGCTCACTGGTGTATACTCATACATATCATGGAAGTAATTTTATTTTCTTCTGTAAAATGTCTGTTGAAAGTGCACTGAGGCTCAAACTTTGCCTGTTAACCCCCAAATACCATTTCTTTCAAATCGGCATTTAATTTATTTTTAAATAGCAGATCAGCTGTTAAGAAGTTTTGTTCTGACTATCTGGATTGAAATGGGTTCTGTCTAGACATGCTTAAGAGACATTAGCCTTCTTAGCTTGGATAATCCTTTGGAAGAAATGCAAGTAGGTATCAGGTGACTAGATATCAAGTCCGTGAACCGTGGGGTAGAAGATGTGAACCCAAGTGGAAAACGGCAGAGAAAAGACTGGTATAAAGGCAAAGCATGTCCAGATGAGGTCCCATTCCAACAAATAACATGAGGAGTAAGGGCCTGATCTTAAACACTGGTTGTGTGTTGCCTGCAAGTGTCCCAACAGCCCTTTAGCTGGAAAGAGTGAGCCATGTGTAGTAGAACTAAAACAGACAGCTCTGTGTGATTTTCTCTTGTTTCTATGTTTGTAGAAACAGAGGTTTGTACCTCTGTTTCCACAATGGCAAATAACAAATGTTCTGTTAATATTCTACTAGAGTAAAATATGTTTATCCTTCTAACTTTTCCTAGCCTTAGTATATTTTGAGTGGCTGACAAGAGCCTTCATTACAGGGGCTGGTGATTTGAAATAAGTCTACCTTACAGTATCCACCAGAGCAAATTAGGCTCCAGAGCTGGAAAGGTCTTCCACTACACAGTACAGCTAAAAGCTGGCAACACAGCATCTCTGCTTAGGAAAAGACTAAAGAGGCTATTTGTCTTAGGTTTTCCTCTTCTATTGGTTCTACATTAAACTGTATCTGTTTTCCTCCTTTCTGATTTCTGCCTTATATATGGTAATTCAGTAATTCTGATAATTCAGTGCAAGTTGAAAAACTGTATGTGGTAAGCTTGGTGTAACCCCACCCACTGGCTGATGCAGGAACACCAACTGCAGCAACACCAACTCAGTAAATCCTAGTCATTCTTCACCTTCTCATCTACAGATTAACCAAAAAGACCACTATCAGCAAAAACTGCTCAATCACTAAGATCATAAGAGAAATGTTACAGTAGTATGTGGTTACTACAGCCTTTAAAGTCTGTGAGATCCCAACAGAAGTGACTGAACACTTGACCAAGATTTTATACATGCAAGACTTCACTCATAGAAACAGGTATTTAAGGCATAAATATTCTAACATAATAGTCAGTAGTAAAACTATTTGAACACAGCCTGCTAATGCTGAACTCAAGATTCACAACCCAGAAGCCTTGTGTTTCTGAAGTACTCAAGAAAACATTAAGTTATAGAGCTCTTTATAAAAACAGTTACATAAATTTATATGCACCAAGCAGAACAGAGTCACTGGTTAGCATTCATTAGGCTGCAAAATTTTGTTACTAAAACACCACACTCAAACCAGTGACCAGCTACAGCAGTGAACTATACCAATAATCAACTGTTTAGTACTTGGGAGTCTGAGAAAAACCTGGAAACTTCCGCTCTGATCAACTTTTGTACTTGGGAAGTATGTTTTGCACCATTAACATGGAAGGGTTGTAAATCAATTATTCAAATTCTCCAAATTTAAGTGTGCAGGTATGAGCTGGAGTGAATTAATTACATGTTTTATGAGGGAGATCCTAGTCAAAGTCTTTCAGATATAAAATTGAGCTCAAATTCAATATTGACATTATCCAATCAAGACAAATAATTTCAGGTAGGTTTCACAGGGATCTTAAGTTACTAAACTTCCCTTAATTTCCACTGGCACTTCTTACATGACTTTCTCATAGTAAGTTTTGGAGAAGACTTAAACACTAACAGATCCAGTTCAGGTGTAGAAGTACAAAACCCAGACTGCCAGACTCGCTTTCATGTCTTAGTCCTAAAAATTGGTCTCTTAGAAGTTCAAAGCCTTTTCATCATTCACTTAACCTGTTCCCAGAAGGGAGAATCCACCCCTTTTACTTTCCCTTAAAGTTAAACCTTGATTCTGACAGTTAGACAAAGCATAGTTATCAGAACACACATTTTTATTTTACTCCCTCCAGGTTTAACATTACCTGTGTGTACACACACATACTGTCTACCTGTCTGGCAGAAGGATGTATCACTAAGACAATGTAGGCAAGTTCAAGTGGTCTCACTAAATGCAGAAAGCTGGTTTAGTTTAGATAATTTTTTTTAACAGTGTATCTTGTAAGTTTGAGTACAAGATACTGCCAAGAAAAAAAAAAAAAGGCTTTTAGATTCATCTTTTATAATGCTCTGTCAGGTACAGTTTAGTACAGACACACATTCTTATGATGTTAATGAAGTGACACATGAATAAATTGGTATTAACATGTTTTGGTACATTTTAAAAATTACAGCATCTAAAAGCTTTAAGGCATCATTTCTTCTGACTTCTCCCACAGTCATTAATTTGAAAACCAGAGCAGAGATAATTAGATGCTATGGCGACAGACCAAACTGAGATGTTTTATGTACATGAAACTGTGCAGACAGGCCTTTGCAATTGTTCCTTGACTTGCTACTACAGCTAAACATACCTTCTGCAAGGTAACCCTGCTAGCATACATGGAAAAAAATTCAGAAGTTCAATATTATTAAATTAAATATCTACCTGAGAGCTTCATGAGGAGCTCAGATGCTGCCTTGACTGACATGTCCTGCCTCATCACATTTGCCTGTCCTTCCTGTGGCTTGAGTTTCTCCTCAGGGATGTTTGGAGCTGAGGCTTCAGATTCTTGGGTGAAGACATAGCTGGACTGAGACACAGCTGAACTGGCAGCTTCCTCATCCTTAGGCTCCTCTTTCACTTTAAAATTAGGAGTCAGGGGCTCTTTTTGATTTGCAGCTGTCAAGAGAAGGAAAGAGGTGAGACAATGTAATATATAATCCTGGAGCAGCTAGCAACAGAAAGAAACCAAAACCATCTGAAAAATTAGAGCAGGTATTGGAAGCAGGCACGTCAAACTGTGTTCAAAGATGCTTCAAGGGGCAAACAAACTTCTTAATCTTTTGTACAAAGGAGTAGTTTTGAAACATAAAAACTGCATCTACCAAAGCTCATGAAGACATCCTCTCCTCCTACTTTTTGCCCCTACTCCTCCTCAGAGCACTTCTCTGGTCATTGGTTTGTAGGCCTTTCATAGGCCTAATGGAAATTTAAAATCTTGTTTCACATGAGGGCAAATTTGGCAAAGTCCACAGATATGACATTAATTCCATGAAGCATGGAAAAGAGGCAAGAGTAGAAAGATAGAAAAACTAAGAGGGGAATAAGAGGGAAAAGAGAGCAAATTCTTAGGTCCTAAAAGTTGGTATGTTAAGAAAGAGAACAGAGGGATTTTCAGAAGACAGCTCTGCACTGTTCCAAGTTCTATATCCACAAAAAGAAAGAATAAGTTTAAAATAATCCTTTCAAATACTCCATGTAAGCAGCTGCACAGCCTCAGAGAAGGGTAGGGAGACCTTTAGAGGTGATGTTTAAAATCTACACACTGAGCAATGGTGTTCTTGAAGGATCTTTCTGATATCCCTCAACAGCAGTAAATCCTTTGCACTCTGTTTGGCTGAACAGATAGACCAAGACCAGCTCTTAAATAATACTTCCAAACCCAAGCAATATGAATTCACAGGCAGACCACACGACAAGCAGAAGGCTAAAGAAGCTGCACTACTATTCAGTAGTTCTTCTTATAATTTTTTATGTTTAACCATGAAGAGATACTTCCTTCTCTGTCTCTTACTGATTTTTTCGTGATCAAAATTTCACTTTGAATTCCCACTAACACATCCTAGATGACTCATTCAGTGCCATAAACTTTGACAAGTTTACATCTTTCCCACCTCTCTAAAACTCTGTCTCCATAAACATGAAAGATAGAGCATTGTCCCCATTTTGTTATCTTTGTAAGCAAGCTCTCTCATAATTTACCTTACTACCTCTCCTATGTATATTCCTCCTTCCACATGGCAATCCCCTGCCTACCCTCATGACTCTTGCCTATGATCTCTGTCAAATGCCCCTTGGACCACGCAAGAAGGACGTGCCCCATCACCCCCTGCATGGGCTGGAGCAGGGCATTAGAAGCCAATGTGCATTGCCTGCTGCAGAGTTGTTCTGCAAGGACAGGAAAAACCAAGATATCACAGGGACAATAATATCCAGCTGAAGGGGGAAAGAACTAACGGATGAAATCAACCCAAAAAACTGGCAACATTTATCTGTTTAAGTCCTCGGCCTACTGTCTCCTCCACTTCACTACTTCTTTCCTACTCTGTCTCCTCACATTTCTCACCTACTCTCCCCCACAGCAGTTCCCCCAAAACATGACTCCTAGAGAATCCAATTCCTGCATCCCACTGTGAAGTGCTCACCATTTCCCAGAGACAAGAACTCTAAAACATGGGATGAAATTGCCATCTTTATCAGAACTAGACATCATTCTAGATGTGTCATTATCTCTACAGAATTTAAACTCTGATGTGACCTACCTTGAATTTTTGTTTCTCTGAGCTATTACGACTTGGCTTCATTTTAGTAGGATGAAGTGGGATGAAGGGCACAGAGGCACCGCTTTACACCTGCCCTTGGGTTGGGTCAAATTGCCAAAGTCTTGTCTTCGTGATAAGAGGGTTTAACAAATGCTGATTTCTTCCAAAAGCACCCCTTTAGATTCTCCTTCCTGTGGTAGAATAACCCCATAAGCATTTACCCCAAGCTACTTTGGGCTTTCTTCATTTTCATCTTCTTCATTTCAGCCCAGTTTTTGTGGTTTTCTTTGTGTTTGTGGTTTTGAGGGTGGGTTTTTTTACAAGCTGCTATATTACCCTGTAACACAACACATCTTTTCAGTTTTATTCCAGAGTTGTTTGATTTTCCTCCATTCTTGTTTGTTGGCAAGCCATTACCAAAGAACAGGATTAAAGCAAGTGGTATAGAGTGTACACATAAGCAATATGTACATACACATTGGTTCTATTCACCACTTCAGAAATTAAATTACCTTATATGTGTAATTTCTAACAGGACCTATAGGCACTTTTACCAGTATTAAGAATTGCCTTTTTCTTTAAAAAAAGAAAAAAAAGAAAGGAGCAAAGGCAGAAATACAAAATATTAAAGAATGTTTTAACTCATAAAAATACAGGTTAAAGCTTCCAATCCAATCTTGACTTTATCAAGGCAGTAACAAAAAAATTCCATCTATCTTCTTTATCCAAGCCTCAGTCTATTCTGGGGTTTGACCTGAGACGATGAACTGCCACAAAAGAAAGACCCAAACTTTCTTTGCCAAATTACCTTCTGCTTTCCTTCACTTCTAAAACATGCCACTGTAACTCCTACTGATATGAAAAATACCTCCACCAGGGTCTGAGTACAACTGATAGAGAGCATTCTGCCTGAGCTCTCAGAGAACATGGAGGAGAAGAAAATATTTTAATTTATTCAAACTGTCCCAGAAAATAAAGGAAGCCTGAGTCCAAGTGAAGAGGTAAATACAATACAGTGAGAACAACAAAAACCTGTGGAGCCAGCCTTGTCTCTGCCCGTGAACCAGAGCAGAAAATGAACCAGGTAGAGGAAGCACTGTAGACTGGGTCAGCATTCTCTTTCACCATTTAAAATACAGGGTGATACTAAACTCACGTACAGAGATCAGTGTAAATTTGCAACCACATGCCATGGTCTGTTATAAGACAGATTTAGAACAATGTAAAAACATCCATAAACAAATATAATTGCTGTGACAGAACACACATAATATCACAGACTTAAACTAGGAACTTTTCTCAGGAGTCAAGCTCCATAGTACGCTGTGGTAAATGCTTATGGGGTTATTCTACCACAGGAAGGAGAATCTAAAGGGGTGCTTTTGGAAGAAATCAGCATTTATCAAACCCTCTTGTCACGAAGACAAGATGTTGGCAATTTGACCCAACCCAAGGGCAGGTGTAAAGCGGTGCCTCTGTGCCCTTCATCCCACTTCATCCTACTAAAATGAAGCCAAGTCGTAATAGCTCAGAGAAACAAAAATTCAAGGTAGGTCACATCAGAGTTTAAATTCTGTAGAGATAATGACACATCTAGAATGACTTCAACAGGGCATCCATCAAGTTTCCCTCCTTTCCTACGTCCCCCTTTCCCTACCCCACACAGCACATGCTGCTATAAGCCACTGCTTCCTCACTCTTCTGAGCCATCACCCAGAATAACAGTGATAAAACTGTGTTGCTAACAAGTCTACCAGGACAGCATCAGACAATCTAAACGAGTTCTTTGTGAGGTATATGTACTTTGTGTGTTTACAATATGCCACCTATGAGAAATATAAGCCCTGGTCAGGATCCCACAGTCCAGAAGGTGTGCATTTGGCAGTATTAGGTGAAGGAGAAAAGAATCCCAGACTATTGTTCTTACCAATGTTGCTGATTCTGCCTGCTCTAGCTGCCTTTTTTTTTTTTTTTTGGACAGACGAGGAAATTAATAAATCAGAAAATGCGTAAAGTTTTATTTCTTTACTTAACTGGCAGCACATTCCTTGAACTGACCATGTTTTCCAAAAATCAAACATTTTAATGGTAGATAAATCACAAAAATAGAAGAGCCTCATTTTTCTTCCCCCAGAAAATAAAAACAAAATCAGACAACTATTGGATCAGTTTCAATGCAGTTGCTACAATTAATAGGGTTTTTACTCTTTCTTGAAATATACTAAAGCAGGTTCTAAGCCTCAAACAGAAGGACTTGGAAAGAAGGGGGATGTTGTCCAGTCTTTCAGATCCATCCACTAAAACTAGAGGGAAAAATAAACACCACACACAACAAAAACACCCCCCACACAAGTTACACCCTAAGTAACTGAAGTGCCCACCACTCTTGCCTCTCTCCCATCTTGGATCCACAGCTATGGATAAAATTGATAACACATGGGATATAGCAACTGTGATGTATCCACTAGTCATATTAGGGAAAATAATAAAGAGATGTAAGAAAAAATATTGCAAATAAGAGAAATTAAAGTTTACTATGACTGTTCTTTTAAAAAAACATGATTGAGGAATCTTCTTAAAAAATTAGAACTAGACAAGAGTTAAAACGATTTGTTGATGACTAGTTAAGTATATTGAGTGACAAAATTATTACATCCCAGAAGGAATAGTGTCTTTATCTACATACAAAAATAGAACACATATACGTATATTTAACTTCTATTTCATTTACATTCATTCTGAAAGGCAATGAGAACAGAATGAAGGATCTGTTGCCTGCAGACTGAATCCAAAACCCCCAGGAATTTAATTTTGAACTACACAGCAAGTTAAAAAAACAAACCCACGCAGCAAATGCAACCAACAGGCAGGAGTCTCTCAAGCAGGATTGATAATGCTCCATTTGTTCCATTGCATATCCAGAAAAAACACAGATCAAAGAATATTCCAGACTGCTGATTTTTATCTTCCTAGCAACTGGAATCATTTGAGCCATTTGGCAAAAGTTGATGATGAAAGTTGTAACACTTTCCTGAAACTGCCAAGTGCCACAAGAAAAGCTTTGGGCATCTGCCACTAATCTGAAACACTCTGATAGAAGCTGCTAACTGCATCAGTCCACTTAGGAGGACTTCTAAATGCTCAAAGTGTTTGTAATTGAAAGAGGAAAAATGGGCTGATTACTTCAAGCCAAACTCAATATTACAAGTCACAATCAGTATGGTTTTGGTCACTGTTCCATCTATGTGAGTGAAGAAAGCAAGAAAGAAAACAAAATCCACAACGAAAATGCCGTCACAGTAGATGCCACAAGAAAAAGAAGCTATAGAGTCTAAATCAAAAGGAGCTATAAGGAAAATGCCACAGTACATTGCTGCATCATCACATTGTTTTACTAGTGATGCCTGACTACAGCTACAGAGATGAGAGACCAGGGCAGTCATGGCTGAGGGAAAAGGGGAAACAGGACACATTCCAAAGGCACTGAAAATGGAACTGGTCTCCTTGAGATTTTCCTCAGAGCCATCATGGCAAGAGAACCATGGCATGACTCCTACCTGAGAAAGAAAGGACAGTGTTTTATCCAGGTCTTAAAGGAATTAGAGAATCTGAATGACAAAGAGCCTTCCATTCCAGATGGTAAGCTGTGAGCTGCAGTGGTTAAAAAACTAAGGACCTTTGACAGATCAGTTCTGCAGCTTTTGGAAGATACAGTTCCCCAATAGTGAGCATCACATCACATCACCCTGAAGGTAGCTGTGGTCAATAAAGGGTATGACTTAGGTCATCTACTATTTTCTCTCTAGTAATTGAAATGTGCAGGTAGGTATTGGCATTCTGTGGAGACTATGGCTCATATGTGATGACATTCAAGAACTGAGTAAGGGGCACAAACACTGCAGAAGCCACCAGTGAGCTAATTGCTTTGCAAGAAAAATCTATGGAATTGGAACCTGTTGGAGAATCTCCAGACTAAAATCCAATTGGGCTGATAAATTATGTTCAACTTATTAAACACAGAGGCTGTATATACTATAAGTGGCCCAAAAGGAGAAATACTGTTCTGGCAGGACAGTCTAGCTAGGCTCTCATTTCTTTTTAGTGCCTTCTGCCCTGAGGTATTAATCTGTGCCAGAGCACCTCATGTTACCTAACCCTCTCTGGAATTCTAAATCAATTAGACCTCGGTTTCAAAGCCCCCTACTCTGCCCTCAGCCAAATAAACCGATCTATAGGGCTATAAGGAACAGGATGGGTATTATCAATGAAAAAGCCACTTACGACACAAGGGTGCTCAGCATTACAAAGTTTCTTTTTATCAAAGCAGTGATAGGAAAGAATTACTTGCCATATGGAAATGTCTTTTCTCTACAAAGGAACAGAAACAGAGGAGAGAAACACCACTAGACTGACCTTTGTATTTGTTCAAGAACAGAAAACAAAACAAACAATCAGAGATGATTGAACTAAGAGTGTTTTCAATTTCCATTCTAGATAGATGTGAGAGAAAGGCTCATGGGCTCCGACTTCTGCCCAGAGTAATGGTGTAATCAGGGAAGCAAGAGAGACATCGGTCTGGTCTAGTCTGAGACTCCAAGTGCAACAGTGAAAACAGATTATAAGGGTGATGATGTATCAGTAGCACAGACTAATACAAGCTTTTATTTGTCCAAATTTCAAGTTGGTTCAAGTCGGTGTTGCCCCTTCACAATTTTATTTTAAATTAAAGGTCTATATGGAAATTATTAAAAAGTGAATCTAGAGAGACACTTAAAAGAGAGATCTTGACGACATCAGGAGTATTTACACTGACAGCAGCTTTATGGAATTCACAGTATTTTTAAATTAAGGACATGGCTCAACAATTGCCAGTCTTGTGCACTTACATATTCTAATTGAAATTTTACATTCTGGCATAAACTATGAAACATAAATATAGGCAGCATGGTCTTTTCTTTGGAACCTGCTACACAAATACATCAATTACGACATCCAAATTGGACATGCTTTTATTTTATTAAAAAGAGCTCTTTGAAGAGTTCAAGCCAGTCATTTCAGTACTGTCAATGGCAAATGCTAAAACCTTTCAAATTACTTGTGTTACCTTTAAGCAACGCAGCAATTTCCAAGAGCTAAAAAGAACATATAATCCAAGTGATTACTTGGTTTATCTGCTAACACGTTGTGTGTAGCACTCTGATGTTTTACTCTTTCATTATTCCACTAATGGAATCAGCTAACAAAACATTAATGCAAAATCCAAATGCTTTGGACAGTCACCAATGTCCCATGGTGGCATCGTTTTCCAAAATAAAGATTTGACTCCTCATATGACAGCGACAGCAGATAGGACTTTGGGAGAAAATATATTTTCTCAATTGTTTAACATGGCCAGTCCCAAACCCTCAGCATGTTGGCTCCTTCCTTCACCCTTTTTTAAAGTTCTTCCATGTGAGTAACTTGGGGAACATAAAAAGAACAGCAGAAGCAGGGCCCACTTGATAACACTTCACAAGATGAAGAGACACACTTTCCAGAGTAATGCACTTGTTTAACAGAGAGGTGGGGGAGAGAGGCCAGCAGTGAAGTATGTGTTACAATTACTGTTTCCACACAGAATCCCTTTGAGAGCAAGAGTGCGAGAATCCCATTCATTTTGTTGGGATGCATTTTTTTTTCCAAATGTTAAAAGTAACTGCAGCACGTAACACAGGCACAATAATAACACCACCAGGGTACACTGGCCACTGTAATTTGGATCACCGTGAAAGACATTTTTTATTACAAAAAAACACCCAGCCTTAAAAGTGGGTGGAAGGACATCAGTATTTATACGTTGTATGGTGTCTGTCACTGAAACTTTGGAACAGGAACAGCAAATACTCTGCAAATGAAGATATGAATGCTGTTACAAAGTTTCAATGTGCAATTAATAGATTGGGGGAAGAAAAC
Organism: Calyptomena viridis; assembly: GCA_013390005.1. Classification (NCBI taxonomy): domain Eukaryota; kingdom Metazoa; phylum Chordata; class Aves; order Passeriformes; family Eurylaimidae; genus Calyptomena; species Calyptomena viridis. The sequence goes on from WEIV01001416.1 coordinate 85,811, forward strand.
ATTCAGGCAACGCACTGACATCACAAAGTACCCGATCAACTCAAAGCATACAAGCAGTCCTACTGAAATAAGAGAGGGAAGACTGGAAGGTAAAAACATGCCCATGCTTAAATATTCTTCTATTCATATGTTAAGAATCATCTGCTACTTGTCTTTACAAATAAATTCAAATAAAATTTCAGAGAACCCTTCTAAATTTCTTATAATTTTAAAAGCCTCAAAGTAGTACCTAGAGAACAGGATCTGGAAAAAAATTTCAGGATTTGTTTTAATTTTTAGATTTACATTTGGTGATTTGTGTTATACCTTATTTCATAGAAACATGTAACTAAAGATCTTTCTGGCAAGCAATGGCACAGAATTGGGGATGAAGGCATCCTAAAAGGTCACCCACACCAGTATTTCTCAACCTCTTTAAATCTAAAGGTTCCCTGAGCCCTTCTGAAAAAAATTTGGTGACCTTATTGAGCAGCGTCACCCCAATTCATCTCTGGCCCACTTGAAATCATGTCTAACTTTGAACATCTGTAAATTTTTCCCCACTTTGCCTCTCCACAGCTTGCTGCTTGTTTTTTTTTTTTTCAGATGAAATTCCTTGCCCCTGCTTCTGCTGTCCTATGGTTCACTGACTGAGACACACAGATTTAGTCCATCTTACTGCCTAACATGTGACCAACCATATCTGACAGGTTTTTAAACTTCTCCAGTGGCAGAGATGCCACAGTCTCTCCAGCAAAAACTATCACAGAGGTTTAAATACCTCAGCTTTGGAAAGACTTCCCTAATGCCAAATTAAACCTCACAGCAATATAATAATGTTAATTTTTGTCCTAATTACGATGATTTTATGATTAATTACAATAATTTCCATTCTCCTGGAAACTATGCACATAGGAAACAAAGAGGTGATCAGTGACAACCAACACGGCTTCACTAAGGGCAAACAATGCCTTACAAATTCAAAGGAATAATGGGTTCAAACTTAAAGAGGGGAAATTTAGATTAGATATAGAGAAGAAATCCTTTACTGTGAGGGTGGTGAGGCACTGGAACAGGCTCCCCAGAGAAGCTGTGGGTGCCCCATCCCTGGCAGTGTTCAAAGCCAGGCTGGATGGGGCTTTGAGCAATATGATCTAGTGGAAGGTGCCCCTGCCCATGGCGGGGGGGGTGAGAACAAGATGATCTTTAAGGCCCCTTCCAACCCAAACCATTCTATGGTTCTATGATGAATCATCAACAGATTATTTCCTTCTCCTCATAACAAAATTTTTAATGCATTAAAGGCTCATTAATGACTAATGTTTTCTGAACTCCCTGTCATTTCCACTGTTCTCCTTGGAAGCCTTTCCACTTGCCAGTGCTCTTCATAAATTACAGTGCCAAAAGCTTGGACTTCAGCAAGACTGAGAAGAACTGGACTGTTTCCCCCTTCTTTGAGGCTGTTTCTCTCTGTATACATCCCAGCACAATTACATCTTTCTTACATCCTGTTCTTTCACACAGAACTGTTACCCAGATAGTTGTTCCTGGTCTTGTATTTGTGCAACTGCTTGTTGAACAGTTGCACATTTTTGACTGCAACTCTTCCCTTTTGACTGTGAACTACTTTCAATGTACTGTTTTCCAGCTTCATCTAGACTACAGAGGTGCTGCATTGCACAATCAGAAATAACACCAAGAGTCAAGATGACATACATACTTACTAAGATTTGATTTTAAAATTCATAACAGTTAATAAACGCAAATTTTGTATAATCTTTCACCCTAGGTGAGCCAGTTAAACTTTTGGAAACTGCAACTCTTAGGTCTGAAGGGAGACATGCACTACCCTGAGTCACACACTTGGAAAAAATAGAGGCTGAAACTGCACAGAAATAATAACCAACAGGCCCTGAGGTTTCCCATGAAACTGGAACTATACAAATTGACACCAACCAAGAAGAGGAGCAATAAGCATGGACAAGCAAAAATAAATGTTCATTTAAACCATCAATATTCAACAAGAATAAATGCCAAATTCTAAAAGTCTATATATCTATCTACTGCTTCTTTCTTAGCCACAAGGCCTGTCAGAGAAGAAAATTAGATTGTTTTGACATAATTTGGTCTCACAAATCTGTGTTGGCTCTTACAATTGGCATACACAATTTGAGATGTCAAAAGATTTATATCATTGGAAAGGTAGGGCAAATAATTGAAGCTCTGATGAGCCTAACAAGACTATGGTAATAAAGAAATCACTCAAAGGAACTTCGTTCAGCACAGCAAGCTGTCAAAAAATGCAGCTAACACTCAGCCAACTCACTGAAAGAGAATTACTTCTACTCCAAATTTATGCACACTGTATGGAGGAAAGCATGAACTAAATGTATGTAACACAATACAAATCTCAGAAGAAAAGAAATTCCTTTCCTTTTGACATTGCTCTTCTCGTGTAGCAAACTTGGTGACTGGCAGTACATTTTAATCCAAATATGCGCACATACAAAATTACAGCTACATCTTGCTCCCCCAGTGACTTTATAACATGTTGCTAGGTAACAGTGCATACAAGTCAGGTTTCAAGACCTTTAGTAAGTCACCATAAAATAACTGCATAGGCCTTTTGCATAAATAATGTACATTTGTATCCTTTCTCTGATGCCAATAGATCAGACATTGAAAACATGACCGTCTGCCAAACTGTAAACAGCTTCCCAGCAACTGCTACATGAAAAGCAACACATCAGAATGTTCTATGTTTTCTCAGCTTTCAGGTTTTTGCCCCTTCTCCTGCTTTCTGCTCTCATTGTAGCTACATGCAGCCATCATGAGCACTACCATCTCCAGGTCAGTACTGCTGATGTGCAGAGACACTTTGTGCACAGCAACCCAAATCTAAGATCGCCATCAGAACAACAACATGTGTGGGACAACTGTTAGACAACGTAATATGGATCTCACACAGAATCCAAATTTGAAACTCCAGTAAGAAAAAGTACAAGCAAATCATCACAGACTCATCCTGCATGCTTTTTGTCAGTCATAGTAATAATTTATATCAACAGATTATTTAATTGGTTTTTTTTAAACAAGAGGTTCTGAGGTTTCTTCCAACCCACACAGCAAAACATCTGTGCCAGCCCAATTCATTTCCTGCTTGCCCTCAGCTCTTTTCTGTCTTCCAGGTTGGCTCTACAAAGACTCACTCTTGATTTCTTGTGTTTACCCATTCTACTCAATTCCTCACAGAACTGTGATCCCAGAGGTATGAAGGTGTGGGCAGATGAGGACTGCAAGCCTTTCCTAAATAAATGGCTGTGTTTTGACCAAGGCAATGGCATTAAGACAGAGCTAATTCCTCAGTTTATCTGATAATCAAATTTGCTAAAATGTAACTTACTTTCCATTTGAAGAAGAAAGGTGACTAATTGTTCTCCAAAGCCTAAAACTTGCCATAGGAACCAACATCTTGTGAGACAGAAGTTTCTTCCTGACTTCTTTTTCTTTAAAAATTCAAGGCCAATTTTGAAAAAAATTGGTATAGAACACCTCCCCCAGCATATCCACAGTTCTGAGGTATTCGGTCACATCAATAAAAGAGCACATCAAATATAATAGAATCACCTTTAACACATCCTCCACTTCAGAGTCTCACATATGAACAACATTCTTACAGCAATAATCTGACAGTGAAAAAACACTAACCACAAGGCTTTGCTTTAGATATGGATTTGAATTAAAACAATAAAAAAATTGAAAGCTGTTCACGAATCAAGGACCATCCTTCTCAAAAAAAAAGTTAATAACGAAAGAATGCAGTAACACTTGTACTTTGCATGTATTTATTACTTGTACCTCAAATACTACTCTGAAAGGAAGATAACCCAATACTTTACTGGTCCTTTTTAACAGGTGGGTAAAGGCAGAGAACTTAAGGGTTGAATTTTCAAACATGGTGGGGACTTGGGTGACCCTCAGTGATTTCAAATGAGAACTACAGGTATTCAGCATGCCTGAAAAACACACTTAAAAATTGAGATTTGCCAAGGTAATTGTCAATAAAGTTCAAAGCCTGGATAAAAAGTTCTCACTCCCAACCCCACCAATTAAACAGCAAAATCCCTCTCTCACTGTTTCCCCTCTTCCCTCCATTGTGTACCTTTCCTATCAAAAGAGACAAGAAATTTTAAGTTAGAAAGCCACAATGTTTTTCTCCTTGCGATTCCATGATTTAGCAAACCCAAGACAAAGTGTTCCTTAGCCCATAACAGAGCAGCTGATGCTGCCACTTGCTGCTCAATTACCTGACAGCTTCATAAGAAAGTCTGATGCCATCTTGACAGAGATGTCTTGGCTGAATAGTGCTGATGCTGTATTGGCCACAAAGTCAGAGGAGTCTTTCAGCTTTGTGTTGTTGGGGGCTCTGTCAGCAGTGCTAAGAGCAAAAGGTGCAGCTGAGACACTACTGTCATCTTTGGGCTCTTCCTTCACTAGTAAAGGTGGGACACCCCCACTAGGCTGCCCAGCCACATCAGGGGTTTTAGATACAGATGCTGATCCCGTAAGGTCAGGTCCACCTCCTTCCCTCTGTGGTCCCAGGCAGGAGTCACTGTTGAGCTGTGGTGACCCCTTCACCTCAGTCTCTGGTATTTCCTCCTTCACTTTAGATTCTGTCCTGAGGAAATGTTGGTGGCAACGCATATGGAGTTTCAGGCTGAAGTGGCGGGAAGAGGTAAAAGGGCACAGCTGGCATTGAAAGGTCTCACCCCTGTCTTGGTGCTGATGAACCTGGTTCAAGAGGTGAAAGATAAAAGCACATATTAAGCAAAACAGATTAATAGTATTGTAGAAATCCCAAGTCTACATTTTTCACATCATAAAAAAAAATAAAATAAAGATGCTAACTAATGAGGGAACTCTTCAGTCTGAGCACTTGCAAAGTAGTTAGACACCAAGAACAGTAGGATTCTTTCACACATGAGTCAAGGAACATAAACATCAGACTCAACTGAAAACAAAAAAATCAGGAACATCTGTTTCTGCAGCTTGGAAATGATCAAGTCTGGATCAAACAGTCCTTACAACCAGATCCTGATGACCTGTCAGTGCATGAAGACTTCCAAGCTATAACTAGCAGCTTTCTTGATTAAAAACCAAATATCATTCTATGCAACAGCACATATAAAAATTGTTCAGAGCAACCCAGCAAAAAAATAACAGCCTGCAGAGCAATGTCCTTTATTGATTCATGTATCATTAGAGTAAAAACACAGCACCTGGCGATACCAAGGAGTTATTGAAAGTTTGCTGCAAATTAATTCTACCAGAAAATAAACAGCTCTGTTATGATAAAGTACAAACATGAGAGATGGTGTTTGCAATTTATTCTAGTTGGTCAGTCAACTAAGAATCACAGTTAATCTTACTGTCCTCATATTTTTACTGCAGGCTCTCTCTCATAGAGCCTGCATGCTCCAGGATGAATACAATGCCTGGTATCCTTAGGTGTGATCCTGATTACCTCTTAAAGAGAGCTCTATCCATCTGTATGTAATGGCTAACACATTATATGAACAGACACACTCATTAAACTATATACACATAATTATACAATTTCTTGCTTAATGCAGTACTCATTAAAGGGAAGGAATAACTGAGCCCAGCATAATAGCAGCAGGTCTATTGAATAGTTTTTTCACTATGGCTTCACAAATACATTTTAAATCCTGACAGTAGCACTCCAGGCTACTCCCTCTAGAAAGCCTGGCAAATACATACATTTGTTCCTAACTAATTGATGAACATGTGATCAGGGCAAACTGGCACCAGACTGAGTTTCACACATTTGCTTTCACTTGTGACTCAAGTTGGTTGGAAACATTTCAGTGAGACAGATTTCTGTTGGTAAATGGCAATTTGTTGAATGCAAAATATTTCACCTGAAACATGGAGGGGTTTGATGAACTCTCTTGGCAAACAAGGCATGATTCTCCTACACTACTGAGTGATATTCTTTGCCCTGCTCCCTGGATTTGGCTCAGAAGCAGCCAGCTGTGCCAGGGATCCAAGGCTTGCTGCTATGGCCTGGGAGTGGCAAAGAGCTCTGAGAGCTCCAACTCTAACCAAAGGTCAGCTCTACCCCAGGGAGCTTGGAAAACCTTGCTTTACCTAAGGTTTTCAGCACTTTCCAGTTTCCTGCAGAGCTGAGATCTAGATCCTGAGAGTCCTGGTGCAACCACTGCAGAGCTCTGGGCTAACAGCAGCATTTCCCAAACACAGCTCAGTCAAAATTCAGGCTGGAGTTTCCCATGGTTGTAGACTTGCCCTGATTCACTTTCTACATAGTAAGAGGAACTCGATCGCAAGCTCCAGGATTCCCAGCTCTGCATAAAATTCAGGTCTGCTAAAGTGGGAAACTGGGAGATGTCCCTCTTTTTGTACTTTTTGCCTTCAGAGAAGACACATTTCACTAGTGCTGTATAACTTTTCATTCAGCAGTCCTTTGAGGGCTCTGGAGAATAGGTACTAGACAAACAGCAAGAGAGAATTTCTCTTGGTCAGATGTTTCACAGAATGCCATTCTCAGCATTGTATAAGCATGACATTTACAGACAAAGCAATTCTGGAATCTTATAATTGCACCTGACGACAAAAAAAGAAAAGAAAAGATCAAAGAGAGAAGCTAATGCTAACTCAACACAGATTTAAAGCAACCTTGCAGAAGAATAGCAGCACAAATTCTAAATATTAGCAGGTTACAATGGAAATGCCAACCAGATTGCCTGTCTACACTACTGGAAACAGGATGGTCTGTGAGCACAGCAGTGTGTAAGCACTCTTCATGAGGAACACCAGGATGTATTGATGGTAGCAAGCACTCTCACCATGGCAACTTTCTCTCTTACACCCACTGAGATTCTGTGCCAGGGTTTCTCTCCAGGATTCCCTTCAATCAACATTTCCCCGCCTACATATTTAACCACTTCTTCTAGAGGCCCTTACCACAATCATCAATATAATGCCTTCAGAAGGCTGAGCCAATGTGGGAGCCTACCTCCTCTCCCTGGGAGTATGGCATGCCACCCCTGCAATATCTTTGGAGAATGGATGAAAATAGGAGCGACTGATTCATCTGATTTGGATTTTTCTCCCGCCTCAAAACAGTAACAGCTGGGAGATTTTATGGATTTCTCATAAAATAAATTATGTTTACAGCCTGCAGCCAAGGAATTTCAGAATTCAAATCCAAATATTTTGAGTATTGAAAGGAAAAATTTTAGATCTAGGAAGAGAACCCCAAACATATGCAAAAACGTCAAGCCCAGTATTCAGCCCCCAATGTCCAGAGTCCACTCTCGCCAGATTTTAACATTTTTTATTACTTTATTTTTAAAAATACGTTTAAAAATTTGAACACTATTAGAAATGGAAGCTAAAGCCCTTTTAAAGGAAAATGTGTCCCCTATTTTCTCATTCAATAGCACCTAAAAGAATTAGCCATTCTTCAAGAATTGGCCATTCCATCCTATTTGGAGGGAAAAGTCAAGGCAGTAATTACTTGCTGGAGAATAAAAAACAAGAAACCCTGTAGAGCTACACAGAAAGCCGCAGGGGAGATCTAGGCCATGCAATGTTATAGTCCAAAAAGCTGCCTTCTCCCTCCATGAGACAGAAAATGGCTTTTACACTGTGCTAATGCTGCCCAAACCATCTTTAGACCCAAAGAGGCTGTTCCTGCAAGAACCACAGGCAGGAGGAAGCAAAAGTGCAGGTGACATCTTTCCCCAAAGTCCCAGTCTGAGCCCAGCTGCTGCCAGTTTTACACTGCAACAAACCACAGTGCACAACCTGCTCATGAAGAATGATTCTTTCATAATCCCATAAAACTACTGTTTGACTTATGTCAGAAACACTTACAGGCTTCTGGCTTCTGAGTTTATTTCCTTTAACCATGGATATTCTCCCTGATTGTGCAAAGTACTTTTATCATCTTTATTTTAGCCCTATAGTCTGCCCAGTCTCAAATGATATTTTGCGGTTCTACAGTTTTTTTCAGTGTGTGCTTGATAGGAACTACACAATAATTTTCAGCAGAACTACACAGTCCTAGAAAACTTCAGGTCTAGTTTGAGGACTTGGATACAAGTAATCTATTGGTCACAGTTTTAATTTTTTTTTTTTTCTTTCAGTTTCTCTTGCTGCCTCCTCATTCTCAAATTACAAGAAAGGAAAAAAGAGGCCATTCAATCTATCTTCTCCATCACATGCATTATTCTGATCACACCTCACACCTTTGATCACACCTCTCTCCCCTTCCTGGCAGTCCCATTCTTTTCAGCTTCCTTCTTCAAAGGGAGTTCTTTCTTGCCATCCCACTAATTATTTTCATTGCCAGCTTTTAAAATCCCTTCTATTTTTCATATGTCTCTTTTGATGCAGTGACCAGAAGTGGCAGCATAGTATATGTTAATAATGGCATTGTCATATTTTCAGTGTTATTTCTCTTTTATTCTCCAGACACTCAAATATCTAATGTACTTTTTAAACACTGCTGTGCATGCCAAGAAAAGGTTTTCATTGAACTGTCTACAACGAAATCCAGATATTTTTCCTGAGCAGTTACAGTTCATTATATCAGACAGCCAGGTGCAATATTAGACTCTGGTTTCCAAGGTACAGTACCTTGTATTCGTCAACAATAACTTCATTTGCCCCCTTGTTTATCAATCAGCCAGGCTCTTTTTGTTCTTTTTCGAGCTTTGCCTTTTTTAATCTTGATTCACGTGCCTAAGGTTGCATAATCTAAAATTCTCTTGCCCACAGCCATCATTTTGTGCAGATCACATTTGCCAAATACGTACAATTCCACTTTTAGTAATGGAACACCCCTCTGTTAGCCTTTTGTCATGCTTAAAATTGCTAATGCCTTCCTACCCTTTGTTTTACTGTCTCTTGGTGGATTTCTAATTCGCCATAGTACATCACATTGCTTAATTTATTTGGCAGCTTCTCTGTGAGAAGCTTTGCCAAAGGCTTTTTTATAGACCAAATAAATTTCAACTGATTCTTAAGTCCATGATTTTCCTGACATGCTCAAAATATCTTGGTAGAAGAACTCAGGATTTTCTTTTACAGAAACCACATGTCCCTATCATATCATATCATTTGTAGCATTGTATTGTTTTTTCTGTTACATTTTTTGTTATTATACTAACTTTTCTGGTATCATAAGCCATTTCCTAAGTCATCTTTTCATACTTAAAAGTAATGTCCCTGCTGACTTACCAGCCATACGGATGTACCACAGTTACAAATTCATGTGATCCCACGCAACAGGTACAACGGGGAGTCAGGGTGAGGAAAACAGTCATAGAGGCACATCCTGCAATTCTGTAGTACTGCCAAGGCAGAACTTTTCTCCTTCCTTAAAGCTGGGGTAATGCTTTGCACAGACAGGGGTTTTTTCACTCCTATATTTACTTCTGGCTACTCGCTCTTTACTTACTTTCTGTGACCTAATTATCACTTTTTTCTTTGCCTCCTGGAAGTTTTGTTTTTCTCACCAACTTTCAAGTGGATTAACATTTCCATGAGGGGCAGCTGTTTAAGAAAAAACTTAAATCAAAAGCTACTACACCTCACCCATTCAGTCATACCTGTCTACACACTGGTTTTTTGCTGGGTTTGTTTGTTTTTGCTTTAAATCTCTTTTAGTAAAATGCCTTCTTCAACGACTACATTTGAGCACACTTTCCATTCTGCATCTATTATGTACCCTCTGCTTTATCATTTCATGCTCTTTCCTGAGAAGTTCCCTCATTTTTAAAATATTGCATTTTCAAGTTTAGTGCTACAGTGCTAGTTTTGATATGGTCCTTCCCCTCAGGACACATAAGTTATTTATACAGCATTTTTTTCCTGAAACTATTTCCTTGCTTCACTTGAAAGCGAATGAAAAAACAAAAAAGCCTCTCTGCAGGGCTGGACTAGACTAGGTGTTCAAGGGTCATTTTTTTTCTTTCTTTCTTAAAGATTTAAGGTATCAATGTATAACCTGTCTTATCCTTGTCTCATATGGAAAAAGTGATAAGATTAAAAGGCAGATACTTGAAGTCACTTGTGGTACATGTGAGACTCTGGACCCAGATTTCATGTGTTGGAAAGCTGTGCAAGTTTGCATTACCTCCTCTCAGCTGATGAGAAGGCAATGGAATCACAGTTGTCTCCCAGGGCTTTTTAAGCTTAACTTAAACCAAGCTAAACAAAAAAACTCTCCCATAAAAGTCTGTCAACCTCCCTCTCCCAATTTGTTGAAGATGCTTTAAAAGAACTGGTCCTACAGCTTCCAAAAATGGATTAGGAATGCTTATGCAGTTATCTGACCCTAGCTAGGGAAGAAAGAGAGAAAAGCAAATCACCAAGGGGAAGTGAACACCTGGCTACATCCTTCATTTTACTGATTCCCACTATCATGTAATTAATAGCCTTTCCCTGGCTGAGAGGCTGATTATAACCCTCTTTATATTACACAGGAACAATAATCTGAGATCTCACCACATGGCCCCTCTTCATAAGCAACAGAGGCAGGAAAATCCTATGGCTGAGCATCACACGACCTGCCTGTCACTGCATCTAACTTTTCTGTTAAGCTTCATCTTCTCTTTCCTCATTTTCTGTCATACTATCATGCTTCAGCATGTGTCCACAACGCCAAACTTGCTTTTTGCTGCTGGAAGGGCTAGCTCACCCATTTCTGCCTTATGTCTACACAGCAGCACAAGGAACATTTACAGATATTGGTTTTGGCCATATGCTCCTCTTCCTCATTCCCCTTTCCAAGTGCTCAGGCTAATATCCTGTTGCTTTCTTGGAACATATCTGTATGATCTCACAGCTTATCTCTCCACCAATTGCTGAGGAAGATATGTGCATGATCCAAAGACATCAATTGGCCAAAGTCTGACTGATGCTTGAGGTATTGCTCTGAAGTAAATTTAATCCCTACCAGGAAAACCAGAAGAGCCTGAACACATCTTGCTGAATTATACCACACCTTTCCATTGCTTTCTGCAGAAAAAGTACATAGGATTCTCTCTCTCTCTCAGAAAACATATTCCAACTGCATATATATTTAGATAGACAGGAGCACAACACTTGTGGCCTGCTTGGACAAGACACCACTCTCAGTTGCCCATTCATTTTGTCCAGCTTTATTTTCAGCTCAGTATTCTCAGCATCCCTGGAAACCACACTATGACACCAGAATCAGGTCCCGAGATGCTCACCCCAGATTCCTGGGAACAAGGGCCAAAGCTTGTGGTTATGTATACACTACAACTTGCCTCCAAAACAGACGAATAAAATTCTGTACTGTTTGTATTTTAGGATTTTTCTAAAGTGCCCATCACTGGAATCTAAACAGAATATAACAATTACAGATAACACTGTGTGCCTTGGAAGGCAGGCTCCTCAGCCTCCCTTCATTGTGTGTCTGTGTGGAAACTTTCCTTCTGTTTCCCTTCTTGCACCTTTCACTTCCTCGCCTCCAGTTGTGAGTTGGTCCTGGCAAAGTGCCCTTACTGGAGAATGCTTCATCAATGTGGTGGGTAGCAAATGTAGATCTGACCATGGGTCAGGGCTGGAATCATTCCAGCTCTCTATTAAAATTTTCTCTATAGCAGGTGACGAGACGCCAAAAATGTTGGAGACGTCGTATTCCGGGTCAGTCAGTTATAATTATAAGTTATAATTACCATAAAATTACACAGTATTTATATTATATAGTTATTGGTCATTAACCTAAAGATACACACAGTAAGGAAGGCACATACGAACACACACAAACCACTCATGGAAACTAAATCTCAGAATAACCAGTTTCAATGGAGAATGCCTACAAGAAACTACAAAAAAGATAAGGGGGTTAAAGCTCATGGCTATGCTGCCTAGGAGGAAACAAAGACAAGACAATTAGATTTTGAGGGCTGCAGCTGGACAAAACACCTCACCAGGTTTTGCCTGTTGTCCTTATCAATAGAGAATAAAACCTCAAAATCAAAGAGCAGCATAAAGGAAAAATGCTTGGTTTGAGACGGCATCTGGAATAAAAATTGGCTTGTAATGAACAACAAAGACCTGCCCAGTACTTTAATTCTGAGTAACATTTTTGGTTTCGAAAAATGTGTCTTCACCTGCAGCTGCAGATGAAGGGAAGAGAGAAGAGTGAAGAGCTGGAAGCAGCTCTGCCTCCATAGGTTGCCTGCCAGGAAGGAGATAAGGCCAGGTAGCTCTCAGAGGATACTAAGACAATGAAGAAAACTGAAACACCTGACTGGCATAACCAAAGCACTGCATCCTAAGTAGCTCCCAGCTGTGCCATACCATTTCTGACGTGTATTCATTCCATTTTGAACACTGTTGGCTTAGATATGTGCCAGTTATTATAATCTCATATACATATAGATTTAAAAGCAGCACTATCTTATAATGAGAAAAGAAATATAGTATTTTTTATTTTTAATCTTGTTATCAATTTCTACTTACACCAAAAGGAATTCAAATTACGTCTGACACTTTTGGAGACATGACTGACATGCCCCTACCTCACTCACTTGCTTCAATTTTGATGTGATAGAAAATATTTTTACAAGTGACCTGGTCAATTGAGAAAAGTGTAGGAAACTGATTGAAGCTATGGTAAAACATTATCTTTCAGACTGTTGTGCTTGTGATTCTTTGTATCTATCCAAGGACAAAAAAAAATCAAACACAGACCATCTAATTTTGTAAGACAATTGCTTTCATCTCAAATAGGGAGCAGTTTCACCAGCAAAGACCCCTGAGTCCATCATGACCTGCATGACTGCACTGCATTGACTGAGGAGACTTCAGATCTTGCCTCCACAGTAAGGCTAAAGGAGGCTGTAATCTCTCACATTGGTTCAATTAATCACATTTGGGAGGGGAGCAGAAAAGAGCCCAAAGGCCTCAGACAGGCATTACTTTGAGAGCACACGGAGAAAGTGAAAAGGTCCCTAATTTTCTCCAACTTCCTACCTGTGACCATCTATGGAAATCACCATGCCAAAAAAAGAAGCTATAGGCATTCATCCTGCAAACAACAATTTTTGCCAAAAAGGCAAAAAGCCCCAGAGAACAAGTATCTCTGCAGGGAATAATAGGGATATCCTTTACAAAGTAGGGGACAACAACAGGTCTTTGCCAGGGAATAGCAAGATTGTGGATGATGCATGCTTCTGTGCAGGCTCTCAACAGCTGAAAACAATAAAACCCCCCACACTTTATTTTCATGCTGTGTTTCCATTCTATCTATTCATCTTCTACTTAGGATGGCCATCTGTGCCCTCTAGTCAACACAGAACACCATGTCCTTAAGAAAGAGATATAAACACCAAGCCTACTTGATAAGGATTAGCATGATACATCAATAATGCCTGGGAATAGTGCACAGATCTGCAGCAGAACTGTTAAGGAATAAGCCTTCCAACTTTAGGGGGATGATTTCAGACATAGCAACAGCCTAGAACACAGCAAGATCTGCTGTTGTGATCAGTGGAATCTGATTCATTTACACCAAAGCAAGTAGTTACTTGAGTGCAAGCAAGGTCAGACCCCTGACTAGTGAGCTCAGATTTTGCAATACCATTTACACACATCTGTTTAAAACAGACAAAATGTTAACTATAATAAAACATTTCACTATTATTATAAAACTCAACTGCATTAACAAGGGAAATTTTTTGCACTTCAGCTTCTTCATCAAAGGGCTAATAAGACAGGTACCATTTTTACTTCATCAAGCATGTTCTACAGCTTGCAAGACCTGGCACTTTTTATGTTGCAGCCATGTAATACTTCAGGTAAGCAGACACCGAGTTTCTTTGCTTCTTTATATTTTTCTGTATCAACACAGATGTTCCTTCCTTCAAAACGCTATCTTCAGTTTGAGCCTGAAACTTAGCCTGAGTTAAAAGTGCACTTTAAACTTAATGGAAATACTTGAAAACAAAACATTACAACATAATCTGTCATTCATTTTGGTTTGGATGGTTCACTGCTGAAGTGCCTGCAGTTAGATCTACAGCAAGGAAAAAGTTAATACTGCAGGCCTGTCTGTAGAAAGCAATTGATAGATCCCTGCTAGAGCTGGCCAAGTTGGTTTGCCCACTTGGTGTGATGCATTGACATGCTGAGTTACCAGTTAGCATCCTTGAAAAGCAGCACTGATGGGATTGCACAGTGTCACATCCCAACCAAAACCCCCACTTCTGGTGGTTCCAGGTCCAGAACTGAACCAGTCACAGGTAGCTTGTGCTGCACCAAGTTGATGTAACCCAAGGCAATTTCCACATTGCATAAAATGGAAAAGCAAGCAAGGGAAAAGTTACTTCTTTCTCATTTTATGGTCTCTTCACTTAAATAAAGGCATCATTCATAGTACAACTAATCATAGTACACCATCATTTCTTGACTGATGTTTTGAGTATTTTGATGGCCAGTAAACACTCCCCTTACCTTCATGTGTGACTTGAGATTGTCCTTGCGCGCACAGCGAAATGGACAGAGGGGACACTGATGACTCTTCAAACCTGTGTGAATCACCATGTGTCGTTTCCAGTAACTCTTCCTCTTGATAACCAAACCACAGATCGGACACTGGAAAGGTTTTCCCCCTTCTTCTTCTGAGGCTTAGCAGAAGGAGGAAGAAAAAGAGATGAACCTTTACAGCCACTTGAAAAATACTTTCCCCTTGTAAACGTACTCAAGATATCATTTTTCAACGCTAGAGTTTCATTTGTGAAGAGATGCATCAGTTCAACAACAGGTACCAGAAATTTCAGTTTTTCCCCTGCTACATATGCCTTTCCCCATTTATCTAGTTATTATCCCCCTAAGAAAGGTCACCATAATTTACAAAGGTTAATGCCCCAAACATCCTTTCGCTAATCAGTAGAGGATGCTACTCTATCTCACCTGATCCTAATGTTCTTTATAATTAAACTCAACTGAGATGAATGTCTCTCATAATCATCACTTTGCAGCTTCATTTCCTATCAAAGGCTAGCTGTAGTAGAGTATGGAAAATATGCTTAACTGTTAAAAAATGATCCATTTCCATATCTGATAGTTAGCCAGCAGGGAAGCAGGATATAAAGCATAAAAGAATCCACAACTTAACTGAAAAGCATGCTGGTATTGCATATTGGATATATTTAACACCAGCAGTGAATGACTTCAGAAGCCCTGCTGCTGAAATTGTTTAGTTATGGTTCCAGCAGATACTGCTGCAAGGTCTGCAGGTCACAGGTTTCCTTCTGCTCCTCTAATTGCCAGGGCTTTAAATCTACTGCCTTTCTAAATGTCTGCACTCTGCTTTACTGCCCAGTTCACCTAAAATAAGAAAAGGATTTGGTGGCATTGATCAGGCAAATATGGTTAGTCTTCCAAGTGTGGAACCATCACGATGTTGAAGGAAAGAGAAATTCCTTGCTGCTGACTTTGCACAACTAACCATCCATCCATCCTCTCACCATGATTTTCTCTTCTTATTATAAAGAAAGGCCTACTATTACAGTGGAATTGGATGCCCTTTTCCTCACTGTAAAAGATAAGACTGTTTTCAAATATCCAGAGCTCAGCAATGTCCATATTGTGATCCAAAAATTCTGTAATTCTGTCAGACTATTTGATTTCATTATTATCAGTTTTTTCCTACAGAAAAGGCTATAGCAAACATCAAATTCCCTCAGTGAAGAACTAAGTAATAAAAACCTCCAGAAAGATCTGTCATATCCTAAAATATCATTCTTGCTGTTAAGTAGGAAACAAAACCACTGTAATTCAACTGATTAGGTAGTCATTATGTAAGTACAAAAAAGGACACAATGTCAAAGTGTACACTACTGCAAGTTCAGAAATTCTCCTTGTGAAATATTCCATCATGCTTAACATATCAAATTGCTCCCCTCTCTGCACCTCTAAAGAGTAAGCCAAAACCAATGCTAGGATTACTTGTGTTTCAGTTTTTAAATGTCTTTACTTTCTTCTGCCTTTTGTGAAGAAGTAAGACAAAATATAGGAAAAAAATACATGGGTAGCATTTTTATCTATCACTTCTTTTCCTTCTATCACATCGTTTTCCAGCCTCTGGTTATCATGCAGAAAAGAAATGTGTAACAAGGTATTACCTTCTTTCTAACCCTTTAAAAATAAATCTGCAACCAAGATGGATCAACAGTGATTTAGCACATTACAAAATATGCAAAGAATTGGGATAAATGCATGTGACTTCACAGATAATTACAATTAGTGTTACCAAAGAATGATGCCAATGTGCTCCAAACCTGAACCATGTTAGCTCTATACTATATTGTATAAAGCTCAGAATAAGAAAGTAATGGGCTTCAGCTTTCCCTCGTTTATATTGATGTCTATTTTATATCACACAGTGCCATTTGGTTGGAAAGAATTACTCCAGTGAGGAGGGAATCAACCAGTGTTTCCAAAAGAAGTTTTGGGAACAAAATTGCAAGCATCACAGGCAAAAAGTTACACCAAAAAAGCATTCAGTCAGTAAAAGAAAGGTCTGCCACCGACAGTTTTTCGAAAACAACATCAGAACTTAACAGAGATTCCAGGCTTCCTTTTAAAGTTCATCCCAAATGTATGAAAAGTTTATAAAATAGGCAATATTAACAGTTTGATAGAAAAGTACCACTCTTTCACTCTGTACCACTTCACTATTAAAATAAAAAAGTAAGTAATGATTAGGTTGATGAAATCTGACATGCCATTTCAGAGGCAACTATGCTCTGATAAGCCATGGCTCCAGCTCCTTGCCTGAAATAATTCTGAGCAAGTAGCTCATTGTGGTGGACAAAAGAGCAGCAGGAATACTCTTGTTATTAACTTATTCCTCTTTAAATAGTCTCCATCTTTGCTGTTCCTTACTTGTCGACATCTAATTAAACTCACTGAGTATTGATCTCATAACCAAAGCTAGATGTTGCTGGTGGGTAAGTGAATCAGATTCATAGCAGCAAAGCAAACTCATCAGTGCATTAAAAGTTCAAGGTATGAGAAGGGAAAAAAAGACCTCCCAAGCTACACCTACTGGGAGAAGATACTTCTCTCTGGGAACAAGATTAAAAAAAAGTCTCAAAGAGCAATCAGACAGACACAAAAAGATAAAGCATTATAAAATTAAATACTATTTTTTGCTTTCAGTGCCATAAAGGTTGTATGCACAAAAGGAGCCAGGAACCTGTGATGTTTATTTTCATGGCAAACATACAGGTTTAGCTGCTTTAGTCACGTTTTACAGAAGAGAAGTCTTCAATCAAAGGTCACTAAACAGTGACCTCTTTTCACAAGATGTATTTCTCCCATGGCTGAAGGAATGAAGAAGTCTTGCTTTCCATAACCAACATCCAGAGATGCTAACCAACAGCTTGCTTTTATTTTCAGTCAGTTAACTATTTAGAAAGGAAAACCTTAAAAGTATATCAGAAAATGAACTTCAAGAAATGTTATGAACACTACACTTTAAAGTTTGCTTGGATGCCAACTGGCGTTAGCCCAGTGCATATAAACTGAAAGGAAACACTCTTCCTGTTGGGATACTGGTCCCATATATTATAAAAAAATGAACAGTTGTTCCTTGGCTACCAAGGACCTGAGGCAGTCAGCCCCCATTGTTATCTTTCAGCAGCACAGTATGCTTGGGTCTTCAAAAAGAACATTTGCTAGGAATTTGCTGCATCAGAGCTAGTCTTACCAGGCACACTGGTAACAGAGCACTCCCCTAGTATGAACTGCACAGACAAATCCCAGTTTTTTGGTCAAATGCAGAACCTGGGTTTTACTACAACCATGCACTTTTCCCCAGTAAAAACTGTAAACAGCTTTTTGCCCTGCAGGAAATAAACTAAGAACTTCAAATACATTTTAAACTTATTTCCTTTCTATACACTTGTGCCTTTCTTACACGAAGGCCAGTCTTCATGGGGAGAGTTACATTAAATTAATGCCCAAATTCACATTGGTGTAGCCAGTGTATATACTCTTATCCCCACACAAAAGGACCTTTTCTTGGTTTAGCTTATGTTATTCCAAAAAGAACTTCATGTAAGCTAATGAAAACCTTAGACCCATGCCAAGAATAGTCTGCCACTTTAATTATCTTGGCAAAACACACCAGCAAAGCATTTGTAGAACACATGTAACGTAGAGCATGGTACTGGCTGCAACTCCTTGCATCCCTCCCCCTCCTCTTCCAAGGAAGGGATGAGCACTGAAATCCATCCAGTAGCTTCTACCCTATGAGTTTTGACCAAGAGCTGCACAGGGACAGATCAGACCTTCTAATACCCCTAAACAAAAAGGTTAGGTCAGAGAGAAGGCAGTGCAATTATACAACTTCCATGTCAGGCTTCTCATCTGGCTTGCTACACCTGTACAGCCAAGCTAGTATTCCTAATAAAACTCAGCCAGATAAAACTCAAATATATTAAACCACTTTGTGCTTCTGGTGAAGAGAGCTGTCATGCTTCCTTTGCCTCTGCACCAGGAAACCACTCCAGGGAGAACATTGACAACACCTGAAGCCATATGTTCTACCAGAAATACGAATCTGTGATGTGAACTTCTTATAGAAAGACATGAAAGAAAAATTATTTTGCCCTATTTTGAAAAGGGATCACTTAAATTCCCCTGCATGGCTTGCCAGTTTTTTAAAGCTTTTGTTACCACAACAGTTTCTTCTTCCCTATGAGCCTCATTCCTTGACCGTCAACAGCTGGAACTGGTGGAGGGAAGTCAGAAGTGTAAAATGGTTCTTGTTGAGCAAATTAGAGAAATGCAGTTTAGTTGGGGTTGTCTTGTTAACGACAAAGGATTGTAAAAAAATTTTAATGAAAACTGGCAACATAATAATATACTCTGGTAAATTAGGACAGGGTTGTAAGCGATTATACAAAAGTCCATTTGTGACAGAGACAGCAGGAGGGAGAATTCTCCCTTGTCCAATATTTCAAAAGCAGTAGTTTTGTACATGCTCACTGATACTGTGAGCTCCCTAACAGGGATTCTTTGATCTTCTCTATTAAATACTTTGTGGACTTATTCTAAACTTGTTAAGAGAGGAAAATACTATTGTACGGAATAAAAGAAAAAAAAAAAAGTACTGAACTGTACCACTCGTATCTTTCAAATATGGAAAGATTTGTGACAGTTTGGTCTCAAAGTGGTATCTTAAAAAGCTTTTCTATTATTCATCTTATTCTCATAAGACATGGAATCAAACTGAATTCAGACCCACTAAGAGATGTTATATAAGCCTATAGCAAAACAAATGCGTTCTATTAGTGGCTCAAATTGTATCCATACCTGTATTAGTGGGTTTGGACGCTCTTCCCTTAGGGACTGGTAGTAACAATAATTCCAAAGATTGTGGTGGAGTTGCTTTCTCTTGTTTCATCTCCGAAAGCTGCAGGGGGTCCTCAGGAACCAGTGATTTCTTCTTCTCAGCCAAGAGGGTGCCTGCAGCCCTTGCAGCAACCTCCTTGAGAAGGGCAGCTGAAGAGGTCATGGAAGCCAGAGAAAGGAAAGAACTGGCCGGAGGTGGGTGCTCCTGCCCAGGAGTCATGCTTCTTTCACTCACTTTCTTAGATAAAGCTGCTAACGTGGAGCTGGCCGACTGAGAACTAAAAGGTGAGGAAAAGGTTTCAAACCTTATAGTGTCTTCAGTCCTTGAAAAAGATTTGTCCTGCAGAACGGCATTGGCTGCGGCTTTCAGCTTCAGGATAGCTGAGTCAGGGGACAAACCACAGGTGGTGGTTGAGTTTGGCAACCACTTACCTTGATTCCATATAAAGTGACCGCTTGCATTGTATTGGTCACTTTGTTCCTGTTTCTCAGCAAGCTTTCTGGCAAGAACACTCAGCTGCTGGGCATGATGGGCAGGTGGAGAAAAGGAGACATTTGAGCCAAGGTTTACGGGGGACTCGACTCTGCCATTGACTGTAACAGCAGCATCCAGCTTGAGGGAACCGGCCTCCAGGAGCCGCCTCAGGTTACTGCTCAGTGGCTTATTCGGACCAGGAGGTTCTTCCTCACACAGAGATGACACATCAGGAGAAAGGTGCTCTTTGCTCTGTAACGTGTCTCTCAGTGCCTCGCTTTCAATGGATCCCAGCTCCGCTGTGTTGCTGCTGGGTGTTGCACTTCCCAAAGAGGTATCTGGGGAAGTGGACTGCTCCTGGATTCTGTCCTCAAGAGACAACTTAAAGTTCTCCTGGACTTCTCCATAGGATGCTTCTGAAGGAGTTTCTGAAGAATTTCCAAACCAGCGTTCTTCTTCACTGAGTTCACCTTCCACTTCTTCCTGTCTGGTACCATCTGTGTGGAACCATGAACAACAATATTATTCTCAAATCTGTGTAAAATCGTTTCTTAGCATGAAGCATGCCTGACCTCTGCATGACCCTCCTGAATAGTCACCCCTAAAGTGCATGGGCTTAGAATCAGCCTGAACTGAGTGACCACGTAAAACATTTTTTCCAAATAAATCTTTCATACAAGACAAAATCCTGACAAGCCTGTCATCTTTCAGACAGTGTAACTAAAACAGCCAAAACTGCAACAACAAATACAATATATATTCATATATTGCAAATAATTCTTTATCAGTATAGTCTCTACATCCTGCAAAGTATTAGAAACTCTCTGGTATAAAGCAGAGATTTAAGAGGCCCAGATATTACTGGGTACTTGTGTACTTGCACAGTTAGCACAGGTACACCTTCAAAAGCAGATCAGGTGTGTAGCTACTCAAATCTCAGCCCAATCCTGCAGTGACCCCTATCTAAAATAAAATAAATTTGTACTGATAATCCACAATTCATTCCTGAGTAGTTGAAATGACTCATACATGAATGCCAGCTAAAGCTCTCATCTCTCCAAGTGTTTGGGAATGGAGTTTCATACACACAGTATCATCTTATACAGACACTACTTCCTTGTCATTTGTTTGTCAATCTTTATTATAAAGTTTTGAAGACCATTCTAAACTGAACTTAATTTCGCTGAAAAGAAAAAAAAAAAAAGATGTTGGTCTCACTGCAGTTAAGTTACATTTTCTCCTCTCCAGTAACTGCAACACACCCAGTCTCTCCTGAGACTTAACTGCCAGTGTTTAAAGCACTGTGACCCTGGATTGCTCTTCTTCCTGACAGGTATTCAAAGTCATACAGATGTGACCAAGACTTTTTTTGCAGATCTTCCTGGCCAATCAGAACATAGTAAAGAAGAGCAGCAATGCCAGAATTAAATTCGTGTTATCTTTTCTTGCCAGATACCTCTCACATTTCTAGCTTTTAGTCTCAGTGTCCCAAGCTACAAAAGAATCTTTGTAATCATACTACAGCAAAACAAAAGTATTTAATATAACCCTCCACTGACATTCTGGAAATAAGCCTGCATGATATGTACTGTATCTACAATCACGTATTATTCCCAGATTCCCAATTTAATTTCAGCAAATTACAAAACTTGGAGAAGGTGATGAATAAAACCTTAGATTTATAGTATTGCTTTGATCCAATCAATTTAAGGAGGAAAACCCCAGCCAAGTGTATCATGAGTACAGAGGTACCAACAGACACTTCGAAAGCAAAGATTTTTTTTTTTTTTATGTTATATAGAATATGAGGAACAGTCTCTCAGAGAAAGTTTCTTTTACTCCAAATCCTTTGGAGAAAAATTCACCAATATTTTAAAGCCACTCAGTTACCTTAGATTAGTAATTCAAGCAGAAGAGGGCTAGCATCTTCCCTATTCAAAACAAAGAGAAGCCAAGCAAAACCCCAAGCACTTGCCTAAAATTATTTTGATATTATCCAAGTTAACATCACGGACACAGCAAGATTTACAATAACATGTGCATAAAGGCCAGTACCACATTCAAATAAAGATAGGTGCTAATCAGCTGACCCAGCACTTATGCAGGTTAAAGGAGAACTGAACGTATTCCCTTTTCACCCTGTGAACATTAAAAAGTAACTTGAGCATGTCTGTACAGCTGAATGCACCCAGATGAGAGATCTGTTCACTCAGCCCAGATGCAAACAAGTTCTGGATTGGAAGCCAAAAAAGCATTTTACTGGCACTTTGTCTGAACTGATACACCAAGTGCAGGGCACATCCTGTGGGATGCAGCCTAGAGTTGACACCACTACAGAGCTTCCAGAGCAGGTCTGCTTCCTACCACTTACATATGTCTGTGTTGAAACAATTCCTCTTCTACCCTGCAAACCCTACTCTGTGTGTCTCTACTTCCCATCCATAAATAGGGAAGGAGAATTGCATATCCCTTCACTCAGAAAGCCATTGAAACGTTACAGGTTGAGAGCTATTTAAGTTTGAATGGATACAGGAGGAGGTGGATTTTGGTTTTAGAGAAATCTACAGCTTACTAACCCCCCAAACTTGCCTGTTCCTTGCCCTGTACCTCAATCTCTCTGTGTTGATATGCTTTCTAGTTGCATCCAGACTTTAAAATACCAGTTAAATAACGTTGCTTTACCAATATCCCAATTTTGCTCATTCTGCTTGCACCGGAAATGAATTCTTCATTCTCACCTGCACCAGTTATTGCTCCTACTATAAAAGATAGTGAAAATACATGTGAGACATTAGTATCCCTCCTTTCTAAAGCTGACATCTCAGAGAACACTCACAGTAGCTGAGGAACAGGACACTGGCATTTGAAGTTAATGCTACAAATGGGAGGGGGAAGAACAGCTGGAAAGATGGGAACAGGACACCCTTTGCCTTTCTTTTTTCAGACATGCACATTCTCCATTGGTCTTGCCTATATTAACGAGCAGTCACCAAACATGTTACTGACAGGGAGCAGCAGGAGTGCACAACTCCTCAGTGAAAAGCTCCCAAACCCAGGATTTCCCTCTTCTTTAGGTAACGCAGTGAGAGCTCCCTCTCCTGTTGCTAATCTACCTGGAACCACTCAAGTCACTCAAAGCTCCATGCAGTCTCTATAATAAAGGGCAAATTTCCTTTGCAGCATCACTATCCCAAAAGCCAGCTGGATACCTTTTTTCCCCACCAGTGCAGTTTCTATCTGTACCCAGAAACCAGAGTTCTAACTGCTGACACAGTTCTAATTTTCCTCTTCTCAGTAATTCCCAGTTGCTGCAGTATCAAGCCCACTATATTTTCAGGCTGTAAGGTTAATGCTGAAAAAGCCAGCATCAGTGTCTTATCATGAGCTCAGTCAAGTCTCCTTTTAAACAGCAGTGAATTGGTTTAGAAGCATAACAGTGAAGCCTGGCAATTACATTTCTAAGCCAAGTTGCCATTCAAGGCCTTCAGGGCAGAATTTTAATTCAAATTGACTTGTGAGCCTGTGAGTTTGAACGAGCTTGAGAACTCCAGGAAAAATCAGCCCAATCCACCAACTTTCTTATGATTCCAAATTATATCAAACCAGAGGGTTCAGAACCCAGAAGGTTCACAGGTCACCCAGACCAGGTTTGTCTGAAACAGAAGCCAACCTCCATGTGTCTGGCAAGAAACTTCAGCTGTATTTCACACATGTGGCAAAAGATCTGCACAACATGTTTTCTTTCCCCTTCTCTCACAACACATCTATGGAGCTCCAAAGAGAGGCCTTGAAAGCTAGGAATAGAAATGTAATACCACATTTAAATTTCTTCTCTCCACCATAAACACACTGTAATTCATTATTACAAAATTACTTTAAGCTACTGGCATTTCATTTCGATTGCAGTTTGAAATGTTAAACACGGGTAAGAAACATCATGGAAGTTGTAAAGCAGGAAAAAGCACTTCAGAGTTCGAGGCAAATTCTCACTGTCTTCATTTGCAACAAAACCTGGCTGGGAATCTCACCAACTTTTACCAAGTAACTGCTCACTAGCTTGCCACTTCTCGACAGGATACTGGAGTCAGAACGTGTCAATACTGCTTTTTCCCAATTTCCACTACAGTTCTGGAAGGTAAACTGCTTCCCAAACCTTTCCCCACTGGCAGAGGCTAGTGTAAGTTACAGATGTCCTGCATGCTTCAGGACTATCACATCACACAGCACCCAGGAGCCTCACAAAAGCGTTTTCCACTCTTGCCAGTAATGACAAAAGGCACCAAAGTACTGTTGGGTGACTGCTGCCACTGATGTAGCCCAACATCCATCTCTGGCAAAGCCACAAATGTGTGCAGAAGCACTGTTTGAAGAAGTGCCAGTTTTCCTCGCTTGCCAACTCATCTGCTTGTTATCAAATAGAGAGAAGTTCATTTTCCTCTTCAAGAGATCAGTTTGACAAGACAAATCTTATTGATCCCAAAGTGTGTTATTTCACTTTGTGACCATCTGCCCTTTTATTTAGAGTGCTGATTAGAATCTGACCCCAGTGCCAATAGAAATGTAAATATTAGCTTGCTCAAACTACTTATATCTGAAAACTGAAAAGGACAAACATGTTTGTTGATTTATACACTGAGTCACTCAATTCAAATGCTGGAACCTTTAACTGTACCCAACGTAATGCACACATGCCATTCCTGAACATGGCAAGTGTGAGATGATCCACAGCTCCACTCTGCAGACTTGGAGAAATATGAAAGCAGTGGGCTAGATCTACAGAAAAGGGAAGAGTCCCCAAGTTGTGACACAGAGAACAGACAGAGGCAGTGAAAACATGATGGAAAGAACACCATTTGGACCACCAGAAATCATCTGACAAAAGGCCACAGCTAAGGAACCACCCCAAGGAGATGGAATTTTCATGCTGAGTGGGACAAAATTCCACTTTAATCATTCACTTATAATGAGTAAATTGAAGAACTTCAATACAAAAATCCATATGCCACAATGATATGAAACATATGGAAATTGTAATGATGGGATTGCAGAATGACAATTAAAGCAAATACAAAAGTAGGTAGAAGTTGAATAATTTCAAAAAAATGACACAGTGGATTGCAGATGAGACAAATTAAGCAAGATTGCCCTTTTTTCAGCAGTTACATTTCAAGGAAAATCTGGGAGTCTACAGGACCAGGATTTAAAAGATACAGGAGAGCCAAACCTCATATTATTATCTTGATCTACCGTAAGGATCTCAGATATGATCATTCAAGTTTTTGCCAATCTAAATAAGGTTGCAATTGTATTTGTTGTCTAGTAGACACTCAGGTCATCTTCCTAATTTGCTGGCCCAACAGCTCCAACACCTACCATAAACCATTCTCTGTATTATTTTATACTAAACACTGTACCTAGGCCTCCTGAAAGAGTGAGGATTAAGTGATAGGTTTACACCAGGGAACTGAGGAGCTCTGCAAAGACGCCTAAAGAATTTAAAAGAACACATTAAACTTAAATGAATCAGTAAGCCATGCAAAAGGAGTTCTGAGGAAACACTGACTGGCTCAGTTGAGCAATAAAGGCCAAGTAAATAGTCAGATGCCTCAAAAATAAGGCAGAGACAACACTTGAGCAACCTAGGACTTAGCCTCATGTGACTTTTGTCAGTGATAGCAAGAAAAGTGGAATGAGTGAGGGGAAGCAACAATCAGCAACCAAGAAGGCATGGAAAAAAACTGTAACAGGTTTTAACTAGCCATGGACAAGAACAAGGCAAGACAGATAGTCAAATGGTATGCTCATATTTGGCCTCTAGGATGGGTTCTCATGTTCTATTCCTTCCTGATTGCTTTCTCAGAACCCTCAAACGAGAATTAGGGAATCAGGCCACAGGCCAAAATTCACTCTCCTGGCAGTTCATTTTAGAATACCCTCTCTTTACAGGTGCTGTAATCCAGGTTCCATCATGACTGTTACCACCAGTATCATATCCAAATTACACAAGTTTCCCATCACACGATGGCTGTATCCTCAAGATTAACACAGGCTCACAAATGTCTCTATCTTACTCCTGCTACAGTCAGCCAACTTACACCCTTTAGAACAGGAACACAGGAAGATACTCACCTACTTCATCCAAACCCAGCAAGAATCATTGACACAGAAGCCTAGATGTTTGCCAGAGATTGGTTGCTAGTTACCCTGGGAAGAACAGTTTCAGTGGAACAATGAAAGAAGGCAACATACTGGAGAAGCTCCAGAAGGAAATTAGAGAAGAGGACCTTGAAGTCCTAACTGCAAACAGCACTTTTCATGAGAACTATGAGCCACAAAAGTGTCACACCAGAATTTAGTGCAGACCAGATAATATAGAGGAAAAAAGAATGAGGGAGCTAAGGACCAAATACAATAGATACCTGTAGGTAAATTATCTACACTGTGTAAGTGCATCATTTTAGCAATGATAAAAAATAATTACAAGAGACCACTTGTTAATAATGCATCACTTTCTAATTCACATTTTCTCCTGGCTGTCAGCTGCACATAAACCCTTGCTGATTTCACAATCAGGTACTATAGAAACCAGAAGGCACAGGCCTGAAAATGACAGTCATATCTGGGAAGTCTATTCCGTGGTATCCTATATAGATTGCTCAGTCTAGCTTTGCCTGCCTACAAACCACCCTTTCGGTATTCAGGCTGATTTTAAAGCATTTCAAATAAAAAAGGATCAATGTAATCTCTTTGTACTGAACAACTTTTACAGGTTCCCACATGCATCAGACCATGCAGATGTGTGTGCTGTAGGACTGTGCACCAACACCCCACAGCCTTCACCTCTAAAAAGCACTCACAATCACATCTGATTACACTGTACATCCAGAGCAGCAGCTATGGTGATTTTTCCATAGGGACACTTGCTAGAAAATCATGATTTTAATAAAGACACAAAGGCCTGCCTTAACTCCTTTTAATATATCTAAAGCTGCAAATAAAAGTCACAGTTACATAAACAGTCCTGTGCTGGAGTGCCCTTGGTCCCCCATTTTCCCTTCATGATTTCTGTGACCTATAATAGGTAAGCAGCACAGGAAGTCACTGTGCTCTTTGAATAGAATTTCTGGCTCGCTCACTTATCAACAGGATGATTTTCAACTCTTGACCTCCTCACAAAATGGTTTAGCAGTGGTGCTGGTGCTTGAACCAAATTTCTCTACTGCAGGCTGACCTAGAGAGAGCAGCACAGCTGCAAAAAGGAACTGCCAAAAAGCCATAGCTCTTCTGTTCTGTCCTTCTTTCTTGTGTTTAAGTTGTGTGAAAATACTCACACAATTAGACAGGGAAAGAAGCCCTAGGTAGGACTATATTTCATCTCCACATCTTCTAAGATAATGATTTTCCTAACTGGAGGGAAGAAGGAGACAGGAAAAGAAAGTCACATGTTTTAAAGTCAGGACAAATATCCTCTACTGTTACTCCTAAATTAAAGTGACTTTGAAAAATCCACTTACAAGGAAAACCCAGAATATTCACTTAAAATTTCTCTAGTACAGCTTCCTTGAAAAAGGACTGAAAGATGAACAAGATTAGAGAACATTAATTACCTTGCAGGAACCAGAACTCTTCAAGATGCTTTGCCTATATGCACAAACAGCTGAACGTGCACAAGTATCACACATTCAGGTTTGCCAACTTCTAGACAGCCATAGAGTATCAAAATGCATGCACAGCACCTCAGTTTCCTCTCAAAGGCAGAATCCAGGTGTGATGGACTCTCTCAAGGAAAAAGGGAATCAGGACACATTGCTGAAAAAGCTTGTCACAGACAACATAAGATGGCCTTTATTTCCTATCCCTCAAAGGAGAGGAATGTTGTGGTACATGGGAGAGGCAGCGACCTTCTCCTTTCAGACACAAGCCCTGGAACACGTCAAGTGGATTTCATTACCCACCAAAAAGATTCATAGTTCCTAGCAAGTATCCATAGAACAGGACAGAAATACATGACTTCTCCTGAGGAGAGCTGTCATTGCTTGATAAAGGTTCTCGGGGCTGGTTGACAGACCACAAGATAAGACTTGTTGTCACTATAAGGTACTACCTCCCCAAAAGGCAAGTTCAAAAGACTTTCTAGAACGATGAACATTTGACATCTTGTCTCCAAAAAAGATTAATTATTCTTCTGTTCTAGGCAAAAGATTATAGTTAGTAGCTGTGCAACTAGTGTTTGAGCACTGTTGCTTCCACTGGGACTCAGATTTTAAGCAACAAAGGAACAAGCATCATCTTAGAGTGCAGTGAGAATACTGAGGTGTCAAAAGCTCAAGACCAACAGAAGCGGTGGTCCTGTGCCTTCCCTTAGACTTGCTCTTGTGTTTGACTGCTTGAGGAGCCAATTTCAACTCACTAATCTGGCAGAAAACTACTCGCTCTTTCAAGAAATCAGGAGAAAATTGATGCAAAGGAGGGAGAAATGAGAAAACAGGAGGAGTCAACAATCTGACTTCTATCTCTTTTGGTCTTGTGGAGTGCAAAGTATATTGTGTCTTGCTAGTGAAAAAAATCAGAGGATTCTCTCTCCCATCCCAAACTTCAACAACATACTGCATGTGTCAGGGAAGAGCTGGTCTGTGCAGCCAGGATGACCACAACAGTCAATATCATGCTTTAGGCTGTTACTAATTAAAAAAATCCTCTTCTCTAGAATTAGTTGGCAGCATCCTCATGAGAGAAGAAAACTTCTAAAGACCCAGAAATAATACCTTAACAGTGAGGCCCAGTAATCAGCAACCATGAAAAGCAGGCAGGCAGAGCAGTAAGTCTTACAAAGTAATAAATAACAATGCTACATATAAACAGTACATGTGTGAAATAATACACATATAATATTTATCTCACTATAATTTAGAATTACTTGGTTCTAGCTGAATTTTGCCACTGCTTGAAGCTCAGTGAGCTGAAGTACTTGAGGTGTGTGCATGAAACAGAACAGAACACACACAGCTTTAGAGGAAGGGAATATATCATTTCTCAAGTGGTACATCACAAAAGAGCACCCTACACAAAAAGCTTTAATCAGCTGACTTGACCTGACTTGATCACCAGGAAGGTGATCCTGCCACTCTACTCAGCCCTAGTGAGGCCATTTCTGGAATAGTGTGTGCAGTTCTGGGCTCCTCAGGAGAAGAGCGACACGGAGCTTTTGAAGTGGGTCCAGTGGAGGGTTAAGAAATTGATTAAAGGACTGGAGCATCTCTCTTGTGAGGAAAGGCTGAGGGAGCTGGGCCCGAGACAACTGAGAGGGGACCTCATCAGTGTCTATGATTATTTGAAAGGAGGGTATCAAGAGGAAGGATCCAGGCTTTTCTCAGTGGTGCCAAGCAATAGGACAAGAAGCGACGGGCAGAAAGTGATGCACAGGAAGCTCCCCCTGAACATGAGGAAGAACTTCTGTACTGTGCAGGTGACTGAGCACTGGAACAGACTGCCCAGAGAGGTTGTGGAGTCTCCCTCACCAGAGATATTCAAAAACCATCTGGGCACAATCCTGTGCCATGTGCTCTGGGATGACCCTGCTTGAGCAGGGAGGTTGGACCAGATGAGCCACTGTGGTCTCTTCCAACCTGACCCATTCTGTGAGTCCGTGATCAACACCTAGAATAACTGCAGAGAAAGTAGACAAAGACGGTTGATTTTTACAATTGAGGTTTTCAGAAAAACAAATATTTCTGAAGTCAGCTTATGCTGCAAAGGCTGGCTAGTAGCCTCCAGACAGGTTCATAAAACACATGAAGTGTCAGTAAAACAATAGAAAAATCATGTTCCTTACAAAACATATTTTATGTTACCAACGTTCTTGTAACAGTTTTATAGAGACTGAGCAAAATACCACAGCCAGACTTATTGAAAGTTTCTTCCACAGGCCCTTGCAAACATTCTATAATAACCTATAGTTGAGGTTGGGCATACATTTCTGTAAAGCACAAGACAGTGATAAGACTGATTTATACACTAAAAGAATATGGCCAACTGAAAACCTGAAGTCTACATCAACATATCAAAGGAATACAACTCTTCTGCCCAATTATAAACTATCTGCTATAAAACCACATGCTTTTTTCGGCAGCAACTTTTGAGCCAGATTGAAGTTCCTTATCAGGAATTTCAGGCTTCCTTGGTTCTTTTAAAATCAGTTATGGTATCAGTTTAAAAATCTATCAGAGTCTTACAAATTTGAGGGCAAACTACATATGCGGGAGCTCAGCTGTTATTCCCACAGCTCTGCTGGGAGTGGGAAACAGGTTTTAACAATCTTTGATGGTTCAAATGGTCCATGGGCATGAGATTCCCTGCACCTGAAGTGGTAGTGTATCATTCATATCAGTTATATATATATATATATAATTTACCATTGTGGACTCAATTATATGTTTTGTTCAGTACAGCAATTAGAAATTCTACTTTTTCTTATTTACAAAGAAGTCTAAAAACTCCTTAAAATTATTTCTAGTTAGCCAAAATTTACTTGTTCATTTGTTCTGCTCTAGATAGAAGTCTAAGACAATGAGAAAGTTGCAATGAGAAAGTATCAAATACCAAAAGAATGCTGGCATGTCCAAAATAGGACAAGTGAAGCATTATTCTCAAGACTTCTATTATCCTTAGCACACAGAGACAAGACCTATCATGTCAGCCTACCTCATAAAAAAGGGGAAATATTCTAAAATTTCCCACCATGGGCCTTCATTAGAAATGAAACACCAAACAATTCTAGCAAACAATTTGGAAAAGCTGGTTACAACCAGAAAATCCCCAAATGAAGAAATTTAGTTTCCACTCTAGATCAAACTATTGTGGGAGATAATCACATGAATGCCAATGTTCAATACAGAAACCCATAATATTTTAAAGCCATCCTTCAATAATATTTAACTCCATAAATGAGATTTTTATTCCTTAGGCAGGTCATTAATGAAACCTTCTTTGAGAAGTTTCTTATGAACTACAGAACTAGTCTCTCTATTAGGAAATTCTAAGCAGAAACACAAAACTACCTTATCTTAAACATGGTCTATTTGCAAACCAGAGACTCAGTTACTCATTTCCAAATAGCTCCATGCTTTGCAGTAGTTCAGTTCTTGGTCATAGTTTTCTATTGTATCTTTGAGACAAAAGACATCAAAATACAGATTTTTTTTTTTCCTGAGAAGATCACAGGCTGCAATTATCCCTGACTTACAAATGAAGAAGAGATAGAAGGAAGGAAATGCATTATCAGATTAGACA
This sequence comes from Calyptomena viridis, assembly GCA_013390005.1. Lineage (NCBI taxonomy): Eukaryota > Metazoa > Chordata > Aves > Passeriformes > Eurylaimidae > Calyptomena > Calyptomena viridis. Next base: position 117,003 of record WEIV01001416.1, read on the forward strand.
ATCTGAATGAGCTCTAGCAATAAAGTAATGCAACACTCAATCTATCATCATACAGTTCTGTTTGGGTGTTATGGAAGACAAGATCTATTCACTTGAATAGTTCTGCTTGAGAAAATTGAAAGATCACACTATGTTGTTACTATATCTAAAATAAAAAAGCAAAACAACGACTTCAGTTCTTTATGCCTTTCATCCCATAAAAGGTATAAGCCTCTCTCTCAAATGACTCAAGTAAGGCCAAAAGAAATTCTTTCTGCTGCTCTACAAAGCTTTTTGGTGCTGTGATGATGAGTCTCCAAGAGAAACACTTAGTAGAAGATGTGATTTAGAGAACCTATCTGCTGCCTGGATGGCTCAAGGCACTTAAAAACTATTATATTCTTCTTGGATGCCAGTGGTATCCACAAGGCATTAATAAACACCAGAAGAAAACTGGAAGAAGCCCCTTTAATGGTATCACTTTCATGTAGCAAGCACCACCAAAGAAAAGAACTCTCCATACCAAAACTGAAGTAATTATGAATAGTAGATTTTTAGGTCATATTTTGTATGACCTAGGTATCAAAAAAATGCAGGGCAGCTTTGCTTTTTCATCTTCATTTAACTTGGTAACAAATAAAATTGATGGCCCACTCTGTTTTGCATACCTATGTTCTCTGGTCTTGAGCTACATCCATAAACTGCCTGCTCTTACTGGGTGCCTTCATTAGCTAACAATTCATCTTAATTAAAGCCTAGACCTGACCTGCCACCTCCCCAGAACTGGCTGCAGTGGTAACTGTCTCAGCTCTTCACTGCAACAAAACATAGCTTCATTGCCTGTAATACACTGCAAGCCTCAGCAGTCACAACCCCAGCAGTAAAAAAGGAGGCAAATATTCCTCACAATTTACAGCAGCCAAGAATAAACTTCATGCTATAGATTATCGTAACACTGATTAACCCTCAATACCTGCAACTCATTTTAATGTGGCTAGTCATTTAAAACTGACAGGGTCACCACAGCAACATGGTTTTACTCACCCTTGCAGGTGGAGAGGAAGCAAAAATAGTGAGAAAAGAACTCAAACTTGCCATACTTCGTTGCATACAAACAACTTGCAATGAAAACAAGTAACACAATTACAATTCAGCATTATGGCCTGGGAATGGCCAGAAGTTCACCAGAAGTTCTTACATTACCTGAGAGACTAAAATTGATCTAAAAGCTCCAGGAAAAAGCCGTAATCACCTATGTTCTGAGCTGTGCTGTGCAGAGCAATTCCCAGCTTTCCTAGGGGACAAACCATTGACCAAGAGGCTAATCAAGGCACCAAAGCCACACTGGCTGATTACCCACTCCTTCACCCATTCATTTCAAAGAGTTGCCCTCATGTGTTGTACACACCATATAGGATCATGCCCTTAAGCAATCCAGAGTAAATTTACCATAGCCACCACGATGTATCAGAAAAAATTGTCTGCTAAGGTTGATAAATCAGTCAATTACCTGCTTGCTTGACTTTTAGTCTTGTGTAAATGATTTCAACTTGACATTACCAGTACCTATGAGAAGACGACCTGCACATTGCCAAAACCAACTATTTTAATTACTGTAAACAAGATTATAACAAGGCTTATTTAGAAAGGGTTTTTAAGCAGCAAAGTGATAGCTCCAGAAAATAAAGCTCCCTTGCTGTCACTGTTTGAGGTTGCTGTCTCTACATTTACTCTCGCACTGTGTACAACCCTCAGTGCTCCCTCAGCCCACCTGAACACCACGGCAAGAGCACCTGCTGTCTCTCCAACACCACTCCTTGCATGGCTGAGCATATCCACAGGGCATGAGGTTCCCAGCCTCCTCTCAGCTCCTCCTGTGAGGTCTAAACCACCTTCTTCCCCAAGCCATGCACTCTCCACACCCCATAAAGTAGGAAGAAATCTTTAATATGTAAAAGAAGGTAAAGACAAGCAAATACTACTGAGTATTGCTCAGTTCATCTTCAAAGCAGAGCTGCTCCAGTGTCCTGGTGGGAACCTAAAGAACAGTCCAGCCCTCACAGGTGGCAGGAGAGTGGAAAAACCACAGGCCATCGTCCTTGCCAGTGAACTGATCTGGGCTGAAAATGGAATATTAAATCTATGGCAAGGTAAGTGCACATTATCCCAGGTAAAATTTCCCTTTCCATACTTCCTCTCTCACTGAGATCTCACATGAGATTTCCAGAAGAGAAGAAGAGAAAATACCTAATATATAATTATACTTTTGTTTTCAAAGTCTGTATATCGTCCTTCTTCCTCTACACTCAGAGATTATTAAATACAATGGACTGTGCAATAGATCTGGTTTCCTGTATCTCCTCAAAGGCATAGTCAAATTTTGGAATTGAGAGGTGGTAAACCCACCAGGGTTTGTACAAGAACAGACTGATGTAAACCTAGCAGTTTCAATACTTGAGGAAAATTCTGTTCGAAGTTTTCAGCAGCATTGCAAAAATATCCAGCAGCATCCAGAACACAACCAGTCATTTCAAGGAACATGCTGCCCAATGTTTTCCTCACTTACCTCTGTTCCTCCGAGGGACAACTGCTCTACAGGAGCACAACCTCAATGACCATTGCTTTGCTTTCCCTGAGAAACTGCTAAATGTATCTTTCCTACAGGACCCAATTAGAATACAAGCTCTCTTTTAGGCAGAAACTACCCTTTTGTAGGGTCACACATGCCTAGGACAGCAGGTTGACTCCCTGGCTTGTACTCCTACACACTATACACACCGGCCAAAGGTGGAGGAAACAATATTCCCTTGTCTCTCTCATTCATAAGGTAATCCTTGAGAGCACTTTCTGATTTCTAACTGCTACCACAGAAAAGAGGACTTCAGGAGACATTCAGCTGAAGGAGTAATCAGAAGTCCTACAGGAGAATATAGCATTTCTGGTCTGCGCTCTCCATGACTACTGTCTCCAACTTCCTGAGCCAGGCCAACAATGTTGAGGATATAACAAATGGCAAATCTTCACTTTTCCTTCTCTCTCCAAAGCTTAAAAGCATGTTGTGTCTTCTCTTGAACCAGTTCCTAATAACTTCTCATTCTATTAACTTCTGAAACCACCAATTGTCTTCAGGAAGTGACAGTGATAAAATACTGATCTTACCAAAATGAAAAAGAGCTACTTCTCTACTTTCCTACCTTTCCTGATCAATCTTCTTCAGCTGGTATAGAAAACTTACCATAAATGTTGACTGGTAAAGGGTGAAAAGGAGAAAAATTATCAGTGATAAAGGCAGTGAGTACATCACAAGTAGTTTTGAAGAAGACAGAGAGGAAGAAGAAAACTAGTCCTCCTCACTGTGGTAGTACTATACAAGGATTAAAGCCAAAAAAGGCTATGTGTGAAGCTCTGCCGATAGGTGTGAAGATTCTCTAAAGAAAACTCCCTGTTGAGCCACAAGGAAAAACAAACAAACCAACAAGCAAGCACTCAAAACACCAGAGATCTCATGTCTGTAACTCCTGCTGAGCCTCCAGACAGCCCCACAACTACCCTGTAACCCCAACAACTCTGTCATTGCAGTCTAGAGCTCTTGGACCCAAAAACTGTTTAAAGGAACACAGTTACAGCCTACAGCACCAGTAAAACAGCAAGAGAAAAATTCTTGCTTGCCAAAGCGAGGTTTTCGTCTCCCAAGCACGAAGTTAACCCAGTTAGCTTCTCAGGAAGGAAGGAAGAACATACCTTCTCTTTCTCTGTCTCCTTATTGCTGCAGGAGTCTGGCTTTCTGCTCATCATATGAAGGACATACTAGAGCCTGAAAAACTGTCAAAGAAGAGGTTGCATTTGCCTGCCTCGATGATACGATGTGCTGTTGTACATCCTGACCTATGTCTACTTTGACTTTTTTGGTTAACTCATTATTTCCTCCTCCGAGCACAAATAAGACATCTCACCTTCCCAACAATCCCACTGGCATTCTGGCAAAAGCAATTCATTCCATTTTATTTGGAAGAGTCACTGCCACTACATATTCAAGAATCCAAACACTGTTCAGTGTAGGCCCAGGTTCTCCCCTGTGTGGCACGTGAGTATCTGGCAAAGAAGGAACACAGCATGAGCTCTGATTCTCCCCTGTGTTTTCTAACCTTGACTCAGCCTGGAGACCAGCTTATCAATAGCAGCTGGAAAGGGCTGTTAACTAGCAATAAGGAGATCTGAATGCATTCCAGCCATGGCTTCATCTCTAACCCTTTCCATCTCTGATTCACAGTCTATTCTAAGTTGCAGTGATATAAAGATGTACGAAACAACAGTATTATTTCTCTCCTAGAAACATCCCCATGCAATGAGAATCTCCGTTTGGAAGGCCAAGGCAACTTCCATAACATTTGCATCACCCTAACAGCACAAGGGAGATCAGAGGAAGGCTGTAAAGATGGCCCACTCCTAATAATAAACATTAAGTTCAGTTTTAAAAATAATGCTAAGTGGAACACTGTGAAGTCATCTTAAATTATTCTAAATATTGAAGTCAGAAAGGTAGTGACAGCAATTTTTCCCCCTTTTATTAACATACAGAAACAAAAAAACGCCACACTAAGTACTCAAAACACTGACTTTCAGAATATATATTTTAAGTATATATATNATATATGGAATTGTTGCTTTAGAACACATTTATTAAAGTTGTTTCAAGGATCAATAAAAGAAACAACAAAGCCAACTAGAAATCCCTGTCACCTTAATATGTAGCTGGCAATAAACAAAACATGGGAAGCCTCAGATCAACCTGCTACAGTGCCTGTAGTTATCCCTATTGTGTTTACAACCCGTATCAAGGGGTCACAAAGTGAAGGGAAGAGCTCGCAAACTGTACCTTCAGGAATATTCAACCACAGCAGGTGATAACAGACCAGTGTACCTGCTTTAACAAAGATCTCCTTTATTTTTGCTATATGCAGCTTCTCCTGCTCTATTTTGGTAAATAATGTGCTCCTCACTTACCATTTTACTCTGCCCCATTACTCACATGAGTTGTTTTATGCTCATTATCTTTCCAACTGGTTCAGAAACAAAAGATTTAGCCTTCAGATACTGAAATTATTCCTTCCTGTACATGTCACAGGAATCCAGTTCCCTATAATTTAATTTTTTCCTCTCTCGCAAAGTCAGATTAAAACATGTTGAATTATATTCTCTGTGTTTCTAATTCCTCCCACAAGGATGATATTATGGTAACGCATCTAAGGGAAGCATCAAGAAGTGTTTGTTTTGTCCTGCTGTGTTTGCTACCAAAAACAGCTGCTTTCTCTGTCCCTGAGAGGATTGCTTGGGGTTAACAAGCAAAGCCAAATAAGAGAGGATTAGGAAGCTACTCCTAGTGGTAGGCGAACACACAGAAACAGACCATGTGGAATGGCACTCCTCACTCCCAGACACATGGTTCTAGGCACTGCCTCAGCTCTCAACATTAACAAGCCAGAAGTCACACAATTAACGTCCAAGCACTGAATAAGAAGTGGACATTGCTCAAACTTTCTCTAATTTTAAAGAAATTAGGATTCTGTGCCAAGATCCTGATACAAGAAAACTAATGCTATGGCTACTTAGGGCACAGACACAGCATAAATGGCAGCAACCCATTTCGACATTCTGCCTAAAAATCCACCTAAAATTTTGACGCAGAGGAATAACTAGAAGTGAAGAGGAAGTTTCACATTCACGTCCGTCCCATTCCCGGCTTTTTCTGCTGAACAAACAAACAAGTGTGACAATGGCAGTGGGACTTGATTTTATTTTTCCAAAGTGCGTTTCTCAGCTGGAAACTCTGCGGGCTTTACCAACGCTTTTTATGCAGGCCAGTAAATGCCTTCAAAGGCAACAACTCTGACTCTCACGAGAGCACGTCTCTACTAAACAACCCAGTGCTGTGTAGTGATATGTGAGCCAGCTCGAGTATACCCACAAGTAGTAGAGCTGAATTAGCCTGGGCAGACTGCTGTGATAACGGCCTCCCGTACACAGGGTAGCTTATTGAGAGCCTGCTTTGTTATCTCAATGTGGCACAGCACTACGCAGGAAGACAATAGAAACAATTATGATGAAGTCTATTTAGGCCTTACGGGCAATGTTCAAGTACCTCAAGGTGGGCAGAAGAGCCCCCTTCAGAGTTATTCTCTGTGCAAAGAACTCCCTTTGGCACTGCAGAATTGACAAAAGGATTATGTCAGCCTTTCCTTCCCAGGAAAAGGAGCAGGGTGAGAACCTGGGAGCAGCAGAAATTAAAGCAGCTCTAGGCTGTTATGCTTACACTGGTGCCCAAGAAGGACTCTTCATGGGCTCAAAGTGCCAGAAATACAGAGGTAGAAGAGAGGAAGTTCTGCTCCAAACACAAAAAAAATGGATCCTCAGTCATTAGTTGCCAGGTCTAGACTTGGCACAGTGGTTTATAAAGGGAGCGACTCTGGCTGTGCTTCAGGAAAGCAAGCAAACACAGCTACACCACCAGCTGCTACCTAAATACACTTGCCTGCCACCCTCTCTGTTCCTTACTTTTCACTCTAGGTAATGATCAGCTAGTTGTGTGTGTTTGTATTTTAATTTTTGAGATGAGTACTTGTTACTTGTACTACTACACAAGTCAAAGTGAAGTCTAGAAGCTTGCAAAGAATTTGTGTTCATTGAAGACACACATACAGATTGTTCATTAAGCTAAATACACACTTCTTAACATCATGAGGTTTTTTAATGCATTTTTCTAAAAATTACTTGCCCTGATATGGCATCTTACAAAAATCCAACCAGCACCAAGACTCAAGATACGTCCAAAACATTAATTCAAAATACAAAGTCGTAATTTTAAAGCAAGTTTGTGCCAAATCTTCTCCCTTAGAGAAACTTTCAGATAAAACTTGAGACCACACAAGGAAGAATTCTTTGTACTTGCACAGAAAGCCCTGCAATAGAGGAAAACCATATCCAAGCACCAAGCCCTAGACAGGGGCCAGAAGAGCCAAACCCTTGAGGAAGGGAATCCTAGAGGTAGGACCATGCAGAATTCAAAGGGACCATGACAGCAGTTTGGCTTTGAGTTGCTTCAAAAATTTTATTGCTACACTAGTGAGAGCATCCCAAATAAAAGAAGCAAAACAGTGAAGATGTTTGGAATCTCATTCTGTTTTCTGCTGATTATACAACTCATTACAAGACCTCTACCACTTGGTAACCCTTTAATTTTTAATGGAATTTATTCTAAAGAGCAACTAAATCATCAGTCTTGCACAAAAACTTCTCCTCCCTGGTCTATCTACTGTGCTATCAGCACTAGTCACTCCTTCCCCTCTGCTTGCAATCCTGTTGCCAAAGTACTGAAAAGAACAAGGAAAAGGACTAGTTATGCAGACCAGTTTTTCTCTCTTTACTGCATGTTTGTCTCTCTCTCAAAAAAACACATAACTCTTTTGTCATGTCACATTACCTGAACTTGAACTCTGTGTGAATTCTTAACCTGCAAAACAGAACAGGCTTGTCCTGCTGTTAGACTTAACTTGGAATTCTCAGTATAATTACACCATCAAGGAAATCTCTTAAAAGGCAGGAAAAATGTTAAGGAATAGAGCTAACTACTAAGCTCACAAGTTCAGCCTGTAAATGCTACTGAAGATATGTGAGGAAAAGAGAAATTGGTTTTGGGAACATAACACTACCATAATTCTGACCCTAAGTTTTCTTTGGGGGGGGGACAGAAAGAGAGGAAAAGAACTCCCCCCAACCCCAAGAAAACTGGATTCTATTACATACTGCCAGCTATTTTGTAGTCCAGACATTTTGCATATTATTATTGTTGTAAGGCATATGAGCCTTTAGCCTCCATACAGCTTGAAGGGTTTCGTATGTATAAACCCAAATTATACAGATAATGTACCATGAATGCTAAACTAGGCAACAAAATGTGGTATACTAGAGACCAAGACAAAATATTATTTAGAAGACACGCTCTTCAAGCATTACTCTGGAGTACTTTAACAGCTCTAACAGCAAAAGAATTCCAGGCACAGTCCACATTAGCACTCCCTAACCATCTGAACTCATTTCTGTATTATTTCTTTGCAATGTGAAAGAAAAAAAGAGTCATCTATACAGTGCTTCATGACAAATCACATGCCTTGTGAAGCTTCATGTTAGAAAACCTTTTAACTTCCAAAAAGTCCTCTTTTGTAGGTCATGCTCTCATTATCTTGCTCTGGGATCTGGTCTGATTAAATTATAGGAAATTACTAATACTTCACTTTGAACAGCCAGCTCCTCCTGGCTCCTCTTCTTCCTTCTCTTTTTTTTTTTTTCTAAACTTAATTCCTCCTACTCCTGCCTTCTCACATATGAAAAAGACAACAATCACTCTGTTACAAAGATTAAGTGGTACTCTTTCTTCTGCCATTTTAAAAGTAAAAATGCATTCTTTCTGCACACTCTTATATTTCCCATTCCACTGCTCTACCTGCAGGTTTTCCTGTTTGGCCAACTAAAAAGTTTGGAGTTTTGTTCTAAATCTTTGGCAACTCTACCCTCTCTAAAATCTCATTGATAAGATCCTAAAGACTTAACTAGCTTAATGAGTACAACGCTGACTCTTGTCAGTCCAGTCTATACTCCAGTGTGATTTATTTATATTTTGCACTATCAGACAACACTAACACATAATCTACCAATGATTTGCTTTAGATGTTTATCACTGAATGACTCTTACAAAAGTGACTTAGTTTGCAAAACAAAAAAGAAAATTAGCAAGCAAATTTAAGGAGACAGAGACTTTGCATGTAAGAAAGGATCCCCATAAAGGGAGAAGGCATTTTTGAAAAGTCTGTGACAACTTCACTAGCACAAGAGGGACAAAATAAGAACAGTATCTTCAGATGGAATAATGGGGATGTTACTCAACCCACCAAAAGCATTTGAGAGGTGCATTACAGTACCACCAAGACAACCATGATGAGAGCAATGAAATTATTAACCTAATCATACTAATAAGCATAATTTTCCCTACATGGGTCCTCTTGTTGACTATGTGCTATGTCATGATCTCTGCAGTGGTAAGAGATTAAAAATAGTAAATATGCTAGAAGACTAAATAAAATACGTCAGAAGAATAAATAAAACTTCCCCTTACACATGCAATGTGTGCTAGCAAAGTAATGAAATAATTTAAAAGATTTTTGCCTGCTCCTGGCAAAAACATTTTGTCTTGGAGGCAACTCTTAAATGTCAAATGATAGTAAAGGCTTTCCTGACATTGGGAAGTCTTTTGAAAAACCCATCCAACACATCCTCTCTTGCTATCAGAAAGTATCAAAAGGAGCAAGCTGCAGAAATAAAACAAAAAGGAAGCTCTAAATCACTATTAATTTACTTGTTTGACAGTATTTTCTTTGTCTTCTGATGATATAATCAAGCAATAAAAAAACAATATAATAAAAAGCTTCACAGAGTTCAAGTGGTTTTTTACTGTATAGAAACAGCTGAACACTTCAACACAGTATCTGGAACATCTAACACTGTACCTGACCGTGAAAGCAGGAAGAGTTATGCCCCCTCATTATCAGATATCTAGATTTTGATATTGAAACTAATATTGTAACAATTCCACATCTCCTTCTTTAACAAAACAAATTCAACAGAAGGTGCCAGTGCAGCTCACCCTGCATTAAAAACATTCCTCAGAAGCTAGCAGCAGTTCAAACTTCTCAATGTAGCATCTGCTGCTTTATAACAAATGCAAGCTTTGAATAAATGGAATTGCAGCATTCATTCACAAATTGCATTGCTGACAAGCCTCCCAGACAGAATCAAACCCCAAGGAGTATCGATTGCAACACTTAAGGCAATGTAGTGATCTAGATCTTAAACATTTACTCAAGTGCCTCAAGACTTCCCAAAACTTTTACTTTTCAGGCTGAGCTCATCCAAGTCACGTGAAGCAGTTTGGAGTTAACAGACTTTCAGGAAATCTTGGTAAAGAAGATAATAGTCTGAGCAGAATGGAAAGTGAGGCAACAAGGAGAAGAAAAACAGGATAAAGTTGTATTTATACATATATTTTTAAAGACCCTTATGCTAACTGAATAAATGAGAAAAGTACCTAAGTGCCGAAGTGGCTGAAGGAGGAATAAACCTCTGACACACATATACACAGGAATGAGCAAAATTCCTTGAAACATTCCAGTGAAAGTGAATTGACTTGTCCAAGTTAGCCACGTCCAAAAATAATCACAAGACACATGTGTACTGGGCAAATTTTTAAGTTATAGACCGAACTCTGTCACTGTAAACTGAGTCGACACTGCTCCAGTATTTAGCTTGTATGAAGGAGCCATTGCCTATCCAAGAACTCCTAAAGTCTTTTCCTCATTCATTTGTATCTTAAATTAAGAAGGACGTGTTTACTTTTGTATTTCACAGAGTGTGAGCAAGTGAGGACATTCTGCTAGCATCTGTGGCTAAACAGTTCCCCCAAACTGACTTCTTTACACATGAAAACTCCATTTACAAAACATGTAAATATTGTAGTCTCAAAGGGCCCATCCATCTGACTGAACCCTGAGGTTCACCCTGCTTTGAGCAGGGGGCTAGGCCAGATGACCTCCAAAGGACCCTTCCAAACTAAATTATGTTGTAAACAACTCCAGTGACTGAAAGCTCAACCTTAACTCTGCCCTTTTTAGCAGATGCCACCAAAACACACTATTATTGCATCTAATTATATCAATCCTTCTCTTCCTTCAAACACTGAAGCGTCAGTATCCAGCAAGTCCCTTGAAAATGAATTAAACTCTTGCAGCAGCCTAATACATCTCTAGCAAACTCTTGTACAGAGGACTTCTTCACCATGGTACATATTTTGGCAATGTGGCCTTCTCATGAGAAACTACCTCTAAATTTCCATGAGGGCTGTCCAATGACAGTGGACACAAGTATAGGACCAGGGTCTTGGTCAGCAGCAGCTGATACTGTCACTGCAAGCAGCCTGACAGCATTCCTCAGTGCATTTCAGGGTACACAACAATTTATAACAAATTAATTAAGGCCCAGAAATCCCGAGAACACAGCTTCCTACCCAAAGCTGTACTTAAGAGCCGACAAGGACTTGACAGACTAAGCTACATCTGCTCAGCTACAATGTAACACTGGTAAATTATTCTGTGTATCAGCATATGACTGTTTACTTTCCCAAGCAATTGTAACAGAATCCAAAATATCTCTGGGAGGTTCAGTAAGATGCTACACCATTTTGGTTTACTGGAGAGTATTCACGCACCAGCAGCAACCTGTAACAGAACCCAGGAGAGAATCACAGGCCAATGCCCTCCATTGGCAGAGTTAAGGTTGAACACCACCTTTTGGGACGAGCGTGGGGCACTTTATGTTCTTCTGCCACCATTAATGCTTCAATATGAAACACACACACTGTCCCGCTAAGAAATGTATTGCTAAACCCAGTGATAATTGTGGAATAAAAAAATGGATTTTACACTGCGTACCCATTAAAGCAACACGTTGCTTAAAAAAAACCCCAAACCCACAAACAAACAAAACCCCCCAAAGGACCCCAAATCACTATTTATAGCATCTGCATACTGAATTCCAAGGCATTTGGTGAATGCAGAAGAGTAGTATTCTGAATTATCTAAAGGATTATTACTATCAAATAACAGCTTTTTGATCCAGTGCAATCTAGTTGCAAAAGAAATTAAAATAAATACCACTGAAAAGTAATGTTTGTGTGGGACATATGGCATGTGTGCGTTTCATACACAAGGAAAAAAAAAAACCACACAAAAACTCCTTCCATGAAGCTGAACTAAAAAATTAATTCGAAAGAAGTACAAATTTGGTCACACAATTAAAAAAAAAAAAAAAAAAACAAAATAAAACAAAACAACCAAAAAACCTAAATAACGCACGCCGAACTCTATTTGCACAATGAAGGCAATTGTTCCTCGGCCCCAAAAAAAGCCGAGGCTTCCCCCGGAGAGGCGGTCAGGAGGTCGAGGTCGCGGGTGGCCTGAGCCGCAACCCGGAGGCGGGGGCAGCGCAGGGCCGGGGCCGCTGGGCCGGGCC
>WEIV01001416.1:131144-216014 GCA_013390005.1 Calyptomena viridis
AAAATAATTTAAAAATATATTTTAAAAAAAATCGGTGTGTGTCTGCGTGTAAATTGGCGGGGTCTCGACCATTCGCACTGTAATTCCCTCGGTTGTGGTGGGAAAGAAAATAATAACATCAAACCTTTTTTTTTTTTTTAATTAAAACGTTTTGTCTTCCTGTGTTAGAAAAGAAAAATCGTAGTGGTGCAAAGCTAACCCCACAGAATTTCTTGGATGTGATCGGCGCAGGAGGGGCTTACTGCAGCTGAACTTCGGGGGGGGAGAGGGTGCTTTAAATACAACTCCCTCCGTGCCAAAATAAGCGAGAAAGGAAGGTGGGCAAGTTGGTATTGTGACAATTTCTAGTGCAGGTTTTGGAAAGTAGAAAGAATTCCAGCAGCATGAAAATTACAATTCCTTGAGTGTGTGTGTTTGTGTATGTGTGTGTTTTTGTGTGTGGAGGGGGGAGGAAATCAAGATTAGGTCACCCCTAATGGTTGATTTAACTGCTACATGATACTTCTACACTGCACACAGCAATCTGGACTTCTGAAATTTACTTTTTTTTCTTTTCCCCTGCTGTAATGCAGGTATATGAAGCTTTATCCTGAAGCAATTCCAGTGTGCATTATGAAGCCAGGACAGCAGTTTTCATTAACTGATACATACTTTCATTACTCCACAAATCACACATCTTTCTTCAAAGACAGACATGAAGGTGAGGAAAAAAATAAAAGAGGGATTGGGTCTCACTAAAGCACAAAAGGTACTCCGTGAAAGAGAAGTGTTCCCTTTGTGACTTGTAGTCATTTGGATAAAAGTTCACACAGAGGTTCTTAATGATTTAAACTCCAAACCCTGTTACTACAATTGAAGTAAAATGATTTGAAGCACAGTTGTTTCATATAGCTCTCTCTTTGTGTAAGATAACTTTGAACTTAGCAGAATACATAATCAAAATCATGAGTCAGATGTTGCAAACATAAAAATATGTATTATTCTAGCATGTATACCTGTTGGATTTTTTTTTTGCTTTTGACAACCTGACTCATCATTTTATTACACCATTTTCTATCTTAACTTAAAAAAAAATTAAATAAACAGCTGCCTAGGAAAACACAAACCAGCATATTTGCAACCTAAATATTTAAAAAGTCAGCTCTTACCCTTAATCACCTCAATTTAGAATGGTTTTCCATAATCTTATACCCATTTTACAGCCACAATTATCCTTTCTATAGGAAAAAGAATCTACATACTATTTAAAAGATTATACATATATATGACAGTCTCAGGTTCATTCCCATGCACGTTCAATTTTAAGTTTCAAAACTGCATGTGCAGAGTACACATCTGAGACAAAACAGACTCCTCCTGACTTTGGCTGGTTTACCATTTCACAATGCAGCTAAAATACTTCATTTTCATGGAGAGATTTACTTATTTTTAATTCAGAAGAAAAACCAAAGTGTATAACTGACAGTACTGGAAATTTATGGGGGTAGAGATGAGTCCAAACAGATGCCATACATTTACTCATGGCCAAGAGTACCAGAGTCAGAACTCCCTCAGAATATTTAGGTGCTGTCTTTTCCCTCAGTTCTCCATATTATACTGGTTTTGAAGATTTGTACAGCATTAGTAGTGATAACCAAAAATACCAGAGGCATTCTTTACTATTGCTCACTAACCTCAATTTTGCACGCCTGGGACTAGCAACAGAACTTTGTTCACTAGTAAGAGTTGCAATGCTAAACCTACTTGCTTATTTTTTAACTATATTCTAAAGGCAGTTGGGTTGAACTAAGCCAGCTTTGAGAGCAGCATCTGAATGATCCTACCTGTGCAGGAGGCTGCAAAGTAACCATTTCAGAAAGGGAAAGAGTACTGGCTCTGTGCTATGATCCACAGCTGCTGTGGCAGCCCTTCCTCAGGTGCTCCAGGGCAACAGGACATAGTATTTCCTATGCTCTGCACCATCACTCTTTCCACCCTCTATTCCTCATGCCTTTCTGGCACAAATTAATGTTGACATTGTCAGCATTAATTTACAGTACTCTGTGTGGGTTTTTTTCCCCCTTCCATCACTTGAAACCCCCTTTAGGGGAGCTGAGGTGGCTGCAGCAAAGACACTGTGGGAACACAGCACTCTGAAAGGGCCATGAGACTGGCACACAGTAGAGCAGCATTAAATCTCTCCGAGGGTGACCTTGGCTTTGATAGGCATCCCAACAGTTTGCCTAGGAGTTTAGTGGGCCAAGCCTTAAGCGTGTTTGGCAGTGAAAGAAATTCCAGTGGTTGAATGAATTATCACAGAGAAACTTTATATACTCAAGTTTTGAAGAGTTTCTAACCCCACACCTGGAAATACTCTGTATGGGAAAAACTTGGTTCTTCGTATCTATCCTGGATAATAGCATTACTCCACATATTATCAGTTCCAGTCAATAGATAGTATCCAGCCATCACATTGAAATTATAGACACATCAGTTCTAACTTCACATTATTTTACACATTGATTTAAGGAAAATGTCTAAGGGTATAATGCCATCTAAAAAATAATCTTCCATTATGTGTTTGGTAGTATAGTACAAAAAAGAACTAAGTCAGCTGACCACACTTTTGAACATTTTTAGTCCAAACACAAGAAAATAGTTGCAATTCTTCCAGAGATAACATAATATAAATAATGCATCACTTCTGCAGGTCCTTCTATTAATAAGTAATGATTGTATGGCACCTTCCAAACACCAAATCTAGTTACACATATGAATTAAGTTCAGCTTCAGAAACCACTTTTGAACAAAGTAAATATTTTCTTCACTTACACTTCAGAAAAATGAAACAAATTGAGTAAATAAGGTTTTAAGGAGTAATAAATGATGTAACATTCTTGAAACCTTTGCAGGGTATCTAGCATCCAAACTGCCTTTTGCAATGTAACAAACACTTGAAAAGGTTGCTAAACAGAAACTTAAAAATTAGCTGGCATACTTGCTTTATTCTTTGAAACTTTAAAGAGTTATGTCCCCAGGCTCACATTTTTTAAAGAAGTTTACTGAGTGGAAAAACGGGACCATTTTAACCAGTTCTTGGGCCCTCCAAACCAAACTATGGCCACCTCTTCTTAAAGTACAGCCTACCAAAATGATGGCTAGGTCAGCTATGTGTGTCCCTGAGCATGCAGAGGAGAGTTTTTCAGGCTCCACAGGTTCTTTTTAATGGCACTGCTATTTTTGGATTAATTTCCTATTGGATACAGAAGGTACTTGCCTACAGCCCCTGTATCTTCAATATGCAAGATGAGGCCCACTGGTTTACATGGAAATCACTCTCTCTCTCTCACACCTGTTGGGGGATACCCTTAACAGCCTAAACCCCTCTTTTCTATTGTAATTGATGTCAATATTTCTTTGCTTAGCAGTTAACTATGAATCAATCCTGCAAACAAGACCTGATTATGAACTTCTCTTTGCTCTAAAGCATTTAAAAGGCAAGCACAAAGGGATGAACAAACCCATAGGATAACAGCTCATGGATACCATCGGCCATGTTTGCAAATGCTCTGTAAGCAAGTAACACTAAGTAATAGGTTTGTAATAATAACAAATAATGACAAGTTAGTGACTGGCAAGGCCACCAACCAGCTCCACAAAGGCCAATGAACAATGATCAGAAGCGATTACTGTCTGATAAGTACCACCTAGGGACAGACAAACAAGTACACGTGGAGATACAGTTGCATAACCCACAGATCCTAAATGACAGGCTCTAGCTTTTGTAGAAAAGTTCTCTCTACTCAAAGTTTTTAACCTCTTCCTTCTTTAAATGAAAGAGTCACAGCCAGTTCTCGGCAAGAACTCTTTTTGCAACCCTGGAGGTCACTGGCAGTGCTCTCCCAGCTCTTTAGCTACCTATGCCATGCTTGTGAACAGAGAACATATTGAATCAGAAATGTCCTTGAAGACCAAGATTTTCATGAATTCCACTACAACTTTGCAGCCTCAGAGTAGAGAGGCATCAAGAAGGAGAAGAGCAATATAATCTACACCTCCTCACTAAAACACAACCAGCTTTCTCAGAATCTTGCCTAAGTCTTGGCAAACTTACTAGCCATCATCACTTTAAAACAGTTTCAACACAAAATGCTTCCAGCTGAAATGCAAACTTAACACAGTAATACTTCCTTAGAAGTACCACAGTGTTTATATTCCTCAGCTGTACTAACTGTGTATAGCACACTACCTAGGAAAGGTGATACACTTCCTAATTTCAATTTAAAAGAATCAACACAAAGCTGGTGGCCTTAAACCCATGTTGATATATAATATGAGATATCACAGGCCAGAAACACATTGTCTACAAGTCTGAAGGGGGATCACACATTAGCGTCCACATAATATTGTTGTTACTCAAATACTTAAATCTTCAGATCTACCAAAGAGGTTTCATGATTCTTATCTTACCATAAGTGCAGTTGGCTTTTCAGTTCCATAATTCACTACACCCTGTTTTCACACCCCTTTTCTGTAAGCCCATTTCCAAAAAACCCCCCCAAAACCCACTAAAGACACAACCAAAAAAACCCACCAACCAACCAATCACTTGAGCCTAGGACTATTGGATTTAAGTCTAGAGATACCTGAAATGCAGAATTTCTCCCCCAAATCTGAGCAAGCAACATCTTGCCCAGTACAAATTAAATATAGAAAAAAAAAAATATTTTACAACATAAAACATTAAGAAATTTCTGAACTGATAAAAAGAATTTGTTTAGTCAACTGAGGACTGGAACATTTAGCTCAGGGCTATTACAGTTATAAGTGTGGAAATAAAAAAGGAAAAATATCTGCTCGAATCCTGATCTTTTTGCACTTTTATATTCTCCATTTAAATGCATTGAAAACAATAAACTTTACCCCACCTTAAGAATGGTCTAAGTTAAATCAGAGTAAGACTCAGAGAACTCCCTCTGTCATTTTGCTTCTGCTTAATAGTTTGCTAGTCACTAGTTAACTGGAGATTCAGGCATAGCTTCATTAGCAAACACTTGCCATGGTTAGAGATATTACCATCCTCCTGGAAAAACCACCTCCAAGCTGTCAAAACAGAATGCATTTGGCCTCCTATTTACTTCAGTGTGAAGTCTTGCAGCTCAGCTAAGTAGGAAGGCAACAGCATTTTAAGCCACAGCTGTTTGCTAAATGAAAGTGTGTCTAAGTTTTTAAACACCTTGTTACATATACATTGAGAGACTGAGTTTCTGCTGCACCAGCAAGGTGGCAAATTCCTTAGGGAAATCAATTCTGGTTTCTCAATTAACTAGATAGTTTCTGTTGTTAAAACACTGGAGTAATACTGAGACTGTGCTGGACTATGAGAACCGACAAGACCCCAAGGAGCCCATCTACCATCTAGGACTGTGCATTTACCAAACCCATCTCTCTCCAGTAGCACCTTACCAGAAACACAGCAGGAGGAAGGCAGGCAAAGAAGAGGATGCTACTGGAACTGATGCCGACTATGCCCTCTTTGGAAACCTTAACAGCTTAAAGAAGGGTGAGATAGAAGGGCGATTGGGAGACAAGGAAACATGGTGATGCTGAGATTTTAAATTCCCAGGGAAAAGAAATACATTAAGGTAAGGGAGAGAAGGAGTATGCGGAGATCAAGCTTCTAGCAGAGTTCATCTTCCTGGTGGGATGAATTTTAGAGGGCATTCAGCTGTGCTCGACCATGCTGCTTGTTCTCAGCAATCAGCCCTCACCCACTGGCAGGCAGAAGGGTTTGGGCTGCAAGTCAGCCTGCTGTCACCAGTGCCTGCTGAGCATGAAGTCATGTGGCCAGTCCCCTTGTGTAGGAAATACCTCCTTGCACTGGCACTTCCCCATCGGGCTGTACAACACAGAGGAAAAGGTTATTTGTCTTTTGAGATACAAGGAACAAAGTCGAGTTTCCTCAAGCCCTGTTATCACTGTTTGATGCAAATAGTGTTTCTAGTCCCTACTTCTCAGCAACTCTAAGGCCACCCAGCGTTTTTAAGTTTGCAATTTACAGTAAGATGCAAATTATTTGTCCACAAGAAGCAGACTAATAATAGTGAAAAATCACATGGCGCAGCACAAAACTTCATGAGTAGGAAGAAAGGGGAAGAGGCAATACCTAGAGGGAAGCAGCTTACATTTCCACAAAAAAAAGCTGAGGTTTGCACCCTCAACAAAAAAGTGAGTGCACCCTCAACAAATTTGCAGATGACACAAAACTGGAAGGAGTGGCTGATAGACCATATGGTTGTGCCATTTTTCAGAAGTACTACCAAGCTGGAGAAGTGGGCAGAGAGGAATGTCATGATGTTCTAAAGGGAAAATGCATGTAGTGAGGAATAACCCTGGGCACCAGCATATCCTAAGCATCTACCAGCTGAAAAGCAGCTTTGACAAGAAGGACCCTGGGATCCTGGTAAACAAGAAGGTGACCACAAGCCAGCAAAGCACCCTTGTAGCCAACAAGGCCACCCTTAGGGACACTGCTGCCAGCACATCAAGGGAAGTGATCCTGCACCTCTACTCAGTGCTGGTGAGGCTGCATCTGGAGTGCTGCACCTCATTCAGGGTTCCTTGGTACAAGGAAGATCTGGACTTACTGGAACAAGTCCAGTACAGGGCCACAAAGATGATTAAGGGACAGGATCACCTGCCATACAAGGAGAGCCTGAAAGAGCTGAGACTGTCTGGTCTGGAGAAGGGAAGGCTCAGGAGGTTCTTTATCCATTTGTACAAATGTCTGATGGGTGGTAATGAAGGAGTTAGAATCTTCTCAGCAGTGTCCATTGCTTTTGAAAAAAAAAAACCCAACAAAACACTCCAAAACCAAACAAAATCAAAATTTCATCTGAACACAAAATTTTTTTACCATTAGGAGGGTCAAACAGTGGCACAGGTTGCCCAGAGAGGTTGCCTGAACAACACGCTCTAGTTTATCCTGTTTGAGCAGTGAGGCTGGACTGGATGACCCCAAGAGAACCACCCAAATCTAAATGGTCCTGTGAAAGTGTTGTAACATGAGCATTTACTGTTTCCTAAACATGGTATCATGCCTGGTTTTACAGGAGTAGTTTACAAAATACAAATATTTCACTAGACTTCTTTAGCTACTAGGACTCTTCACCAAAAACACCCTTACGATATCCAGGACTCTTCAATGTCCAAATACATATTCTTAAAATCCCTTCTGGTTATGAGCTACTTAATTGAAAAAAATTCACTAATAATTTCAAAACCATGATTGGCATTTTACTCCCTCATTCTTCTTCCCTCAATGTGATTCCTACCCTAAAAAATCATACAAAATAAAACTATGACTGCAAAGCAGGTAGAAGAGTGACTGTATTTTTAATCCTTCTACAGTGTGAGCACTTGAAGTCTGCCGTCTTTTTTTCTCAGACATTTGCAAAGCATCATTAACTCCACCTTTCAGCTGGGGACGTGCACTCTGCCTATGGTAGTTCACCAAGAAAGCTAGATGTAGAATTTTAGGGCTGCTGTTCCCAGCAAACCATTATCATAAACACATACCTGACATGCAGGTGCTGTGGCCACAGGATTTTTAATTGCTTTTCTTGCTAACCTGCAGCCATACTTCCTTAGTACAATTCTCTCATTTTACCAGTAAGCACACAAGCTTACTCATGTAACCCCTCATACGTGTTGGCTGCTTGCACTAAAGGTGCCCAGGTCACAGAACTAAAATTCATGAGGTACCCATGTAATTTGACTTCTTATTACTCCTATTTTCACTCAGATTTTGAGGTGGATACAGATACCGCTGTACACTGAGAAACACTGGCCGATTTCAGCAATGTCACTCAAGACCAAAGGGGTCATGGTGGCTCTCGGCAGAGAGTAGCATGGTCCTGCCTGCAGATGGAGTCACGGTCCCACGGAACACACTCACACACACCTCTTTCCCCCCAACTCGAGGAACAAACAAAACGAAGGAGTTGTGGGGCTGGGGGGTTGCTCCTCTGGATGCTTCCCCCTCAAAAAGGAACCGTGTGAATGAAGAATTGAGGGTCTGAAGATGGAAGAATAAACTAGAAAGCAGTTGAGTGAATATGTTTATCCCTCTGTATACATCCCCCTCCCAACAAAAAATGTCCACTTTTTTTGTATTAATGAAGAAAGGAGGAAGAGAGAAGCTGAAGTGTTCTTAAAAGGAGGAGTACTTTTTCTGTATTTCCTACACAGGGAGGATTTTGCATGAGTCAAATCAATGGAAGCTGGTAGGAGCCTGAACAGTAAGTATTCCCTGCCAAGCCAGAGAAGGTATGGATCTCCCACTTAGTCTTGGGAAGGTCATCAAGCAGAGGATAAAAGAGAAAAATCAAGATGAATGACTCTTAGAGAAGAGGTCCAGAAAGGACAAACTTGTGCAAGATTTAAGATGTTTTCTTGCATTTTCTTGAAAATCTTCATTATGTTTTAGAGGTTTTATTAATTCTGATATATTGAATGACAACTTACAAGAAAATCAGTAAGCCTTTGTGGTTTCAATAACCATTAAGTTAGGTGGCCTCTACCCCAAGGTGTCAAGAACAATGTCCATCAGAAACAAAACATTTTGGTTGCCTTATGAACCCTACAAGATCTGTATTATGTCAACTCAGGAGGGAGGTACTGTGATGCTTTCATTTACATGGGTAAAAAAAAAGCAAAATCAGTGTCTTCTAAATCATCATCTAAATAGCAAAACAATTGGGAAGTGGGCCAAGAAGGTACTCAAGCCCAGCTTTCCATGAGAAAACAGCACTGGAGAAGGTACCAAGACGGAGCAGAGATTACGAAGAAACAGTAATGTCTTTCTGATCTTCTACTTTAAAAAAAAGAAAGTCTGCACAGTGGAGAAGAGTAATGCAGAAAATATGACAGAAGCTCTTCTATTCAGGGTTTATCAGGTTTGCATGATTCATACAACTCTCCAGTCCCCACAGCTGTGATACCATGTCAGACATAATTATTTCTGCTGCCCAACTGACTATGCTAATCCAGGAAGCTGGGTCAAGTCTGACCTCCCACTTCCTTCCCTCCCTTCTATAGCTTTTATACAACTTATTAAAAATGTTGAGAACTCAAAACACTCTTCACTGAAGACTATAAAAATATGAAGACTCTCGTCCTCCATTGCTGACATTGTTGGAGATCTTCATAACACACTGTCTTTTACCCAAGGTCCTGCTTTACACTCTCAGTACCTCTGAGTTATTATAGAAGAGTCCAACAAGCTAACTGCAGCTAGATACGCCAGGTTCCAAAATACAAAACAAGACAAGAAAAACAAAACTAAAATATCACCCAAAATGCACACAAATTCCCCCAGAAGATGCTAAAAAGATGAAGACATTTTAGGTTACACAGAAAGTCTGAAGACTTCTGGCTTGACAGCTCAAATATTTTAGCTGACCGAAAAGGTCACCCCATCATGTTATACCTAACTTAAGAACCTTTTAAGCTTAAGGCCCCTCTCATTCCCCTGGGTTACCTCTGAACTGTTGCCTCATCCAGCTCTTTACATACCCCCTTTTCTCCCATTTTATCTTTACAACTGAGGCACAACCCTTCCCTTCATCCTGTCCCAGAACATTCTTCTAACCTACATGAACACCTAAACTTTATATTTTTCCTTGGATTGACCATCCTATCTAATTCAAAGCTTCTAGCTTGATTTGTTATTAAAAATCAACCATTCTTATCAAACTCTTTCCCACCTCCACTTTTGCTGTGCCCTCAGAAACTTCCTGCTGTATGAAGACTTCTCTGACCAGTGTCTTTCAAAACAGGCTGACTGTATTTTTCAAACTGACCTTCTCTGACAAATTGCTCATCTCCAGGCCCTGTTAAAGTCCCCCATTACTTCAGTGACAGTGTCCCCATTGAGGGTTCCTGTGTCACTGAGTGTCTTACTCTTTTTAGCTGCTCCTTGTACAACCAGGCCTTGGGTTTTCTGGCACAGTAGACAAAATGGTAACACGTGATTTTGCCACAGAGTTAGGAAAGAAAAAAAAATATATCAAAGAAAACTCAAGGGCCTTTAGAGGTCTGTCCTAAGGGACTGTACCTGTTTGGACTGCAGGCTGTCACCTATGCTAGCAGACACTTGGAAGGAAGGTGCTTCTTTCATGGCCCACATCCAAAAATCAGGCAATTCTTCAGGCCTTGCTCACCAGTCCCTTGAGACAGGCAACATTCTAACACCTTTACTCAAAAATCTATTCACAAAAGGGAGAAAGTCTGCTGAGGGAGAAGGCTTTTCCAATACAGAGAGGATTGCAAAACCATCAGTGCAGAAAGATTAGGTTACAGGCCAGTGCTCGTTTCCTAGTGATAAGGTTAGGAATACTGAAGATAAGAGTGACTTATTTATGGGTGCAGGAATAAAAATCCTGCACGAATTAAGTGGTTTTTGCATCTTTCTAAGCAAGGACAAGCTCACCATTCAATCAGCCCAAGACATGGCTGCGGGCTGAAACCCTGTGAACACCTCTGTGATGAACCTGAACTGAAGAGAACTGGCATCAGCAACAGAGACCAGAGCAGTGCCGCTCTCCCAAGGCTCTTCCTTGGCTCAGCGTGTCCCTTTTCCGAGGTCTGGGGGGCGCTCCTGCCTTTGCCGTTCAGGGCGGGGAGGTGCCGGTGGGATGCGGGCCCTGGGCAGCGCTCCTGCCGTCCCCGAGCGCATCCCTGTCGCGGCGGCACAAGCCGCACTGGGGAGGACAGTGGACAGGTGGCTGTGCACCCTCTTGGAGCCGCCCTGGATCGGGATGGGGATGGATGAAGGCACCAAAATCACCTCACTAACTCTTACAATGGCCAGCAGCTTCAGAAGCAAATTAAAGTACGTGTGTGCCCCACTGTGTTGGGATATTGGAGCCTACCGGGATGATTCCCACCCTGACTTAAGCTTTCCTCGCTTCTGTCTTTATCTCCTATTCTTACAGAGTGACTCTTAACACGGCTTTGATGATGGTCAAAGGAAATGTTTAATTTTCTTTGTGTTTAAAAACACTACCATTAAAAAAAAAAACAACAAAAAAAGCAACTTTACTATTTCTGCTCCTCAAAGTTAAATATGCTGAATCACTAAAAATTAGATGATTAAACTAATATTTCAGGCAGGCCTTTAGCTACCATGTAGTAATGTCAGATTTTGAGTAAATTAATGTAAGAATTAGTGTGAAAAAACCCCCAACAAACCAGAAGGTTTCATCAATGACATCTTAGAACTAACCCAAGCTGGCTGGTAGTCTATTTGCATGGCTCAGTTTGTGCCTCACCATGTGCTCAAAGATGCTCTGTTTAGCAGCCAACTTCTCCCTTTTGCCTAATTAAAGCTACAACACGAGTAGCAACGTTTTAAAGAAAATGACATAGCAGAACAGCATGTCCACCTGCACTTTTAAAGTCTACCCACATACTCTACCAGATTGTTGGTGAGCCAAAGCTGTTGTCTGTCCCTTGACACCTCCCCACTTCACAAGCTTCCCCAGTACAATATCGTGTAAGATCTGCCACTTGAGCAGTAGCTTTCACTTGGGCCATTTTCATGTGGGCTTAGCTGTGGAATTGCTCATTATTAATGCAGGAGATGTGAATTAACAGAGAAGATGCGAATGAGACTCTGGAGGAGTTATGAATTTCACCCATTAATCTCAAACCAGTCAAATGTGTAAATGCTAATGCTGTTAACCATTCAACTGCCAAAATGAGTTTTCTGGTACTGCAATTTCTATCCTGGACTTTTCTTCACAGGGTGTTACTACCCCATGAATGTTACTATCCCCCAGGAAAGCACAGAGAACAATTGCTGCAAAAATGCACACACTCCACAGCAGCATCAGAGAAAGAGTTAGACACAAAAATTAGAATATAGGTAAGTCCACATGGTAAGTTACTGTGGTTTAATAAGTTGCTGCCCATCAGCTGACCTTCCCTAAATGCTCTTGTGCAGACTTCAACTTTTGTAATCGCCAGTACAATGTGTTACTCTGAAATACCTTTCTTTCACTTCAAATGTTCCATGCAGTCAGCTGCCTCATTATGCCACTGTAACTCAGTAGTCTGTAATAGTACAACCCTAAACCAGTGTTTTTTTTAAGTTGTGAATTGGAGGACACATACTGGAAATAAAGGAGTCACTCTGCCAACTCATCCTGGACTTAGGAGCCAAGATTTCAGTTGCTATCTACTAGCCTTTTTTAGTTCTACCATTTTTATTATCTTTTTGATCACCATTTACTGAGCATCTAGAAAATTGCTACTTTTACCACTGAAAACAGAGAATGATTTCCTCATGTCTGCATCTTCCAATTGTTTACTTGATTCTATTAAGTTAGCTGTAGCATCAGCATTGCTAATGCAGTCACATTTGAATGTCAGAGGAAGCCTCACACAATGCACAAACACAAAAAAATGGATTTTTTTGGTCACCTTGGGCAGAATCCAGAATTTTTAGGCTGCTGAAGTGCCCACATAGCTCATGGCTGTAGGTGCCTCAGAACTGTATCTGTGACCAACCCATACAGTGAGAAGCTGCCTAGGGCTAGTAGAAAATGGATATTACTCTTACTAGCTGTTTATGGTTTTGTCGTACCAAGTTTCCCCATCCAGCATAGCCAAACATCAGGTAATATGTACATGCTTTCCTTCAAGAGAGAAATTAAACTTAACTTACCTGTATCCTGGAGCTCACTAACCAGTGGTCTGCAGTACGAAGGCTGTGTGTCATCAATCCTTTTTTTGGCTTCTTCCCTTCTCCTCTGCTCCTTTGATCTGGAAGAAAATAGCAGCAAGCAATGTCTTTTCAAAGCAGCCCAAATGCTCACCACAGCCACCAGCAACTGAGGCTGATAGACAAAGTCTTGATTCAGACCCAGCTGAACTGCAGTCACTGGTCAATCAGTGTGCTATGGTTCTGTCACAGTTTGAATATGGACAACTTTTAACAAGGGAAGGTAAGCTCAGGTGCTGTCAGAGCTAAACAGCAGCTGAGGCTTTTTTCCCCTAATTGCAGTCTTAGATGTAGGTAAGGTTTAGGTTAGGAGGAAGAAGGCTGGGTGGGTTTGGATTTTTTTTAAATTATTTTTAAATAGTTGAACACTAACCTCTGAACATAGTTTGGGCAAGCAGAAGTGTGGGGCAACTCCTTGCATCTTCCTCACCACCACTTTCAACAGTTCAGTTTGTTTTTGTAGAAGAGAAATAGTAATAACCCTGCCTGGGTGTTTGATAGCAATATCCTGTAAAGGTATAGGACAAATGTTAAGGAGATAAAATAGTGGAATTTCACTGTTAGCCTTCAGCTACTTTCCTGTAGGTCTGTCTTAGTCTGCACCTTCACTTCAGGGATGTTCTCCCAGCGACTGGACTTTTTGCCTTTCCATGCTTAAGAGTTTCCCTTTGAAGGAAACCAGACTGTCCACAAGATAATGCAAACCAGAGGTCATTTCAACACACACTCAGTTGGCAGCCAGGCTGCTTATCCACTGACCAAGATTTACAGGTGCAGCTGATCAGAGTTTAATTTTTCCTCCCTTTCGTGGAACACCAATTACCTTCTTTTCATTTTCCCCCCCCTTTCAGGAGTGGGGTCTAGAGAAAGAGGTGGATTGAGTCCTGATGTTGAAATCCCACCAAGTATGTTCCTATTCTGTTTTAGAGGATGGACCACTAGCCAGTATTCACCTGGTCAGCTAAGTCAACACTTCTAGAGAAAATTGACTTCTGGTAAGTCAAGAGTCCTCTTTTCTCAAACAGTATTTTTTTTCTAAGGAAAAACTGCTTTTTCTCAGACTACGTAGTAGGCATCACCTCCAATTTTGAGCTTCTTTTCCATTGTCCTGGTGAAGCCACTGGTTTTGTGTGTGAACTTGATTTCTATACTTATATATGTTTCACTGACTATCACAGGTCTCTGGAGACCAGCTAGACTGGAAACAGAAGAGATCTATTTGGGGAGGGGAAAAAAAAAGCTGTCCCCAAGAAGCATCCCTAAACAGAAATAGCTGTCGTGTTAACATGAGATGAGAATGCTTGTATTTACCACAGACATAATACCAGCATTTTACAGAAAGACCTTTTCCCACTACAAGTTCTATTTTTTTTTTTTTAAATCAGCTTTTTCTGCTGTACCTGAGTACATATCCACAAAGGTTTTATGCAGTTATTTGGTGCACTTATGCCAGCCTGTAGTGCCTGAGAGCCTGAAGAGGAAAGAACTCACCATTCATTTGCTTGAATGGCCCTTCCATGCATCCATCCTCATCAGCCAAACCCCACCTTGTAAGTCACACCTTTTAAAAGCAATTAGCAAAGGGATTTATGACCCCTGCTTTCAGTGCTGAAAAGCCAAAAAATACCCAACCCAGAAGCAAACAGTTCAGCTCTAAGCAGAAACCCAACTGTTGCAAATTTGCCATAATTAGTAATTACAGTGAAATCCTGGTCCCAATTCAATCAATGACAAAATCCTCACTGATCTGCTCATAGCTGAGGCCTTGCTCATGGAGGCTAATGATTCTAGCTCTTAATACACAAAAGCAAATTGTTCCAAGGTTTGAGCCACTTTACTGCCCCCAACTGCTCTTTCCATCCCTCTGCCAGAAATCAATTTTCACATAACAGAGTCAGCAGAGTTAATCACATACCTTCACCTCAGCCACTGCATTTTGCAGTCCAGGTGTTAAGACACAGTCAGGCAAACTCAGCTAGCTGTTCCTGATCCAGATTAAATGGCTGCTGGCCCGTTTCTGACATCCTGGCATTCCTTCCTCCTCCTTCTGTTCTGTTGATTTCACTTTCTGCATTATCATTTTCCAGTTCAGATTTACAATCTTATTGTTTAAAGGGTTTTTTGTTGATGAGGTTTGTTTGTTTGTTTTTTCTAATTTAAGAACTTAGGTTAATATGCTAAGCTTTTGCCAGGGACTGTGCCGTGTAGCCTGTACCAAAGGTAGATGGGTAATCAGTCAGAGGTTGAGTGTCACCTCACATTTCTCCCCTCTCAAACCAGTTCCAGCTAATCTAGCCACTTTGCTATTGACAGTTTCAGACGTTGTTTGAAAGGTTTCTGAAATTAATGGAAGATACTGGGCTTGGGGAGTTTTAAGCAGTAGACAACAAATGCAAATTCTGCTAACCTTCACTATGTTAGAGAGACAGTCATTTAAGGTAACCTAGATTTCTGGGTTACCTGTTGTCAAAAGAGTTAAGCAGTACCAGTTAGCAGTTGTTCCCCACCCTGTGGAAGGTAGGATGAATTTCTCCAGAGAAGCCTTGCTCTCTTCATGAACTACAGAGGGAACTGAAACACTGGTTCAGCTCAAAACATCAGATTTGTAGATTCCTAAACCTAGCTTGAAGGCAAAATACAACTTTTAAAAATCGATTATAACTCCTTTAACTAAAAGGAATGCCATTTAGCTGAAATGGATGGCATTTAACTAACAGGAGTGCTGTGTCCTAAGCCATCACACACAATCTGACACAGCCTAGTAACATGGTGTGGTTTGACATTCAGTGGCAGTACAGAGTGAGCAAATGTAAGCAATTGCCACCCACCTTGTCCATCATTCCTCCTTTTCTGCACCACACAAGCAAAAGCATTTGTGTAGCACACAGTGAACAAGATTGGACAACAGATGTTGCTAAAATTAACTCAGGAAAACAAAAACTCAAAGTCACTCATCATTCAGATGGGTTGCCAAAGACCCCACAAACTGCACCTCTGAGGCTGCCTATGGCTGAATGGCCATTAGAGCCATGCTGACTAAGACCACACACTTTGCCTGCAGTCCCCTAGGCTGTTGTACATTATTAAGCATTTCACTCTATTCTCTTTCTCCATGCAGATCCCCATCTCTTGAGGAAAGACTAACACACCCCCTGCCTTACTGACTGTTGATCCTAAATATATTACATATCGTGAGCTGTTAATTCGTACATTATTGCATAAGCTCTTTTTAAGCATCTGCACAAGAAGAGCAACAGTATCAGAAGTCCACCTGACAGTCCCTTTTCTCATTCCAAATCTGTCCCTTCCAATTGCTCAGCACACAAGCTAAATTACACTAAGGTCTATTTGCTCACCCGCAGTTTATCAGAATTAGCTGTTACAGTGTTTCCCAATAAAGCTCTGGAAGGTTTCTGTCAAAGATCAGACTAACACAAGGAGCATACCAGACCCACCACACTCAGGAGGCCAGCACTATTAAAACCACAGATTTCCAGGACTGACAAATCCTAACAAACACCCATTGAAACAATCAGCTTCTTTGGAGAATAAGTGCAGGAAAGTTTGGAAATATCCTAATACAATGACTTGAGCAATTATACATTCAGGTAAAATATTGATTTCTAGCCTGGCCCTGGAGGTCAGTCCTAGGGAGGTTTATGGTTTCTCAAGGCCAGGTAAAGAGGATGTCTTTCCCCCTCCATCCCCTGCAAGATGCCATTAGGTAACTTTCCGGTTACTTGATCAGAATAAATCTGCCCCAGATTCTTGCTGAAGGAACTTCTTTTCAGTGCAGCCATACTTCCTGCATTGCCATACTGCCAGGCTGCTTCCAATTCTGACAGAGGTCAGGCAGCAGAGCCCCACCCACAAGTTCCTGGATTATAAGTGAGACTATAGCACAAAAGACAAAAAGGGAAAGCAAAAAAAAACCAACCCAATATCAAAGTGTTTCATAGGATGATGACTGGGACACTCAGCTACAGCGATCTCTTCTCAAACCCTGGCACTTTATGAGCCAAGGCTTAGTTTGGCTCTGATAAGCCTTCTGACAGAAAGACCCCCCACAGGGTCACTGCCACACGGTGCCCCAGACATTCTGCATTGATTTATCTCTTGCTGCCTCGTTTACACAGCCACAGGCCTCACCCTCTACTGTAACCTGTTACTCCACCTCCTGCTTTAACTGTTCCATAACACACACAGAAGCTCTACTACTGTCTTACTCTGCAGATGAGTGCAGTTTACTTCTTGCATCAGACCCTTACAAAGCTTCTGCTCCTTCATCCTCCTGTGGGGCAGGACAAAGATCTGGGTCAGCAGTTTCTAAACTGGAAGGTCACACGTCAGCTGAGTGACCTTGGAGGAGTAGGAATGTAAAGAGTAGGATGTTCTGCATCCATCATACTGTATCCCCCTTACAGCTTCTGTGAATTCAGTTTACCACCCGATTAAATACATTCCTGAAAGTTGCTCTAGCAACCCTCTCTGCAAATTAAAATGATACTTGTCACTAGCAATGAAGCTGAAGATAACAGAAGAGAAAGTGAAGAGGAAAAAAAATCCCAGTATTTACATACTAAAAATACTTTGCCTGTCCTTTTCTCCCTCATTTGTATTACTGATTGCTTTGTGCTGGGTTATTTGGCAAAAATTCTAGAGGAACCTACACACCTTTTCCTGGTCTGATGAACTGAAACAAGTTGGAGGCCTTAATTTTCTGCTATGCAACATTCTTCACAATTTGGTGTAAAGCTTATTTACAGGAAACATAAATAAGTTAATCAATACTTTATATCTCTATAACTTTATACCAAGCTAAATTACCAGAAGCCAAAAAGTGGTTGATTCTCTTTCTCTTTGGAAACCCAATTAATGAGGAAGCTTGGACCCAATTAGTGAGGAAGTTAAGACAGGGGAAGAAAGACTTGAGTTTTGAGCTGTCTAAATTACTGTTTTACCTTTTTTTCCCTTCTTTACAGTAAAAGTTTACAAAATAGAACTAGTCTTTTTTTTCCCCCCACAATCTCCAGATGATGTTTTGAAATGTTTAATTAACATGCTACACAAAACCATGTAAATCAGACAGACTTCATCTGTTTTTCAGTGGCTAAAGTAATGAAAAAAATATAATGGTAAAGAAAATGAAGGTTGAGAGTAAAGAGGCCTACAGTTAATGACAGGCTGGAGTTCAACTGTCATGTAATAGAATATGTTTGAGAATGGACAATAATTAAAGTCAAGCAAAGGATGAAGCCCAGATTATTATAATGAGATATGATATGTTCTTCAGACTATTTGGAGGTTAATGTTACTTGGTTTCATATGGTTACGGGTAAGTAAGTACTGTACTACTATATAGTAAAAATAATGTAACTGGATACAGTCTGCTTCACAGTGACCCAAGGTTAATGGTAGTTGCTCTTAGTATATTTAAAAGGTTTAAAAGAGATGTAACAACCTCAGCATTACAAATCTACTGCAATGGCACTAGAAAATGGCACTGAACAGGCTAGAATAATACTGGTGTTCTTGGTTCCATGAAAGCAGCTTCCAGTGTAATATGTGTTGGCTGTTATCTCTATAATTATACTGACTATGTCCATGAATCCTTTCATTCCTGAATGGCACCACCTTTTGAGTAATAGATCATTGGTATGCATCGCTCTGATAAGGTATTACACTAATATATCATTAAAGCAACAGATGTATTAGTGTAATACATCACTGGGACAAAGCACTCTGATGATGATGTATTCCTGAAAAGATGGCACCACGAAGAGAAGACGAGGCCCAGGAGAAGACTTTTGCTCAGTTTAATAGAATAAAAGGTATGCCTTCCTGGCACAAAAAATGTGATGCTCCCTATAAAGATATGGCACCACTATTAATTCTATTCCCATTTGTATTGGTAATTTGAGGATCATATGGCTTGGAAAAAATTTACTGTGGATGAGGAAAAGAAGTAATTTAAAAACATAACCCATCAGACTATTTCACAGTCTATTCCCATAATACCTGATCTCCTCAGCCCTCCAGACACCTCATCAGAAATCTCTCTGTGTTGAAAGCCTCAAGATACCTATCCTGTTCTGGAGCAATGAGGCTATGGGAATAATTCGGGGCAGTTGGTGATGACATGGCCCTGCAGAGTTTGCCTGAGGAATGGGACTCAGCTAGAAAAACAGGCAGAGGCCAGGGCAATCCACTAATAGTGGCCTCGGAAGCTCTTGCTGAGTCACTCCTGAGAACAGGGATTATGCCATAGCCCCCATGCCAGCCAGCCCAGGAGTTGTACTTAAATAGTTAGAGAGCTACACGCAGCTTTGAGGCACAGGCTGGCCAGTTCTGTCCCAGCCTCAACACTTCCTATGGCCAAGGAATTGCATTCAATCTCATGTAAAACCAAGGTGCTTTTTGGGGGGAGTCAAATGAAAGAATACATACTTTGGAAAAAGGTTTGGGGAGCTAAACAGTAGCAGTCCAGTCAATAGCATGTACAGCAAAACCTCTCTGGATTCCAGAAGTTTTGGGTTATCTCACTTACCAGGATGTGTACCCGGGCAGGAAGTTCAAGGATATACTCCCTGGCCAGGATTATATCAAAGGAATTTCATATATTTAATTACAAAAGATGCATGCTGATGTATGAAACAAAAGTGAGGGCTGTGAACAATTACTCCTCTGTAACACCCTTTGTGTTTTATTTATTATCAGTCCATAAAATTTCCCACACAAATTACAATTCAAATGATAAATGAATTAACCCAAAACTTTTTTAAAATAATCGTTTAAACACAAATGTCCAGATTACAATACCTTTAGTCATGCAGAGTTGTGCTGTATTCCTTAGCCCTTGTAAAGCCAGGGTGTGTTCAGATTCAGTGGTGGCCACAGTTGGGTCCTAAATGAAATTGATTTGAGATGCAATAGTGAGTATATTGTCCAGTTTCAAAATGACTCTGAACAACTGCAATATTAAGGGATAAGAGCAGGATGGCTGTGGAGAAAGAAACAGGAAGAGAAAAAAAACCATAGAGAATAAAAGCAAAAGAGGTGGAAAGAAAGGAAACAGAAGAGCTCAGAAAAGAGTTGGAGAAGAAAAAGGAGCAGAATTTCTGCCCACCTCACCTCCCAATTTACACTATTGATTTCAGTACTCAAAAGTCACAGGCATACACACACACTTTTTAATGTATAATAGAAACAAATGGGCCCACTGGACCTTATTTTACCATTTTATGTTGGTGAGGACACTAATGCTTATATAAAGAAGTTATAATGATTTGCCAGACTAATATCATAAAGTTTTGCAGGGCTAAAATGACCACAAAAGGGACAAGGCAGATGGCAATCAGGATGATGAAGTTTTGGAAATCTTTATTCTAGCAATATAGTATTGTTTCACTTAAAAGGTTTTATTTTCAAAATTATAAGGCAATAAGACAGTGGTATTAAGATGAAAAAATAACCTAACCACATCTCTCTTTCTTTGTCTCTTAACAGGATTGATGGGACTGTATGTTGGTACCTTCACAATCAGACCTACGTGCTCCAGTCAGGGGAAAGTGGGTGATGTAAAATAGTTAATGTGTGGCACACCTTTATGTAATTTAGCTTTAGAGTCAAATTATTATCTAATTCTTCTCTTTACCAAATGCTCTCCAGCAACCTTCTATTATTTTACTAGAATAATTGCATGATTGTTGGATAGCAAAAGATGTAGGGTTGTTTTTTCCTTTTTTTAAAAATTTTGTTGTTGCTGTTTTTAACGAGTGAATTTATTTCTCACATATGAAATACAGCACCAAATTCCCACTCCCTATAAATGAAATTGTCTTAACAGACCTAAGTTGATTCACTAAGCCAAAAAACTTACGCCCCAAAGTCAGCCATGCATTGTACAATTATTCAGCCCTACAAAAGAAATAATACCACAGTGTGATGATTGGTATTATAATCTGGTCAGTCTCCATGCATCTCCTCTTACTCTGCACAAAGCATCTAGAAATAGGTAGCTTCCAAGGTGGTGTCTTTTCTGTAGTAGTTACCACCCTGTGGTCTGCAAAACTTGGAGACAACTAAGAGATATGCAAAAAAGAAATTCAAAGAGCAAATTTATTCTAAGTAGGTTAAATTTGCCATACACCTACACTGGAAATCAAAAAGCATTAAACCCCATTGATTTATGTGAGATACAGCTTTACATTCTCATATCTATCCTAAGCATTTCCCTTAGCAGTTTCTTCCATGTCTTGCTTCCCTTCTATCCGATACCCTACAGTTTTTTATTTCAGTTGGAAATTGAGACCATGCTTTAAAGTTGTTTTTTTTTTTAACACAGAAACAACTCATGCAGTAAGTCTCTGTAGAACCTGTCACAACTCCTTCCTTGAATTCCAGGATGGCAAAGAATGCCTCCAACAAAAGATCATTCAAATGTAAGAAACATTCTCTGGGGTAAGGCCAATGGTATTGTGTCTCTGACAGGATGGAAAAGAACGGAGAAGAGGGGGTGCTCTGGCAAGTGTTTCCATTTTTCCATCCCTGGAGCTCTGCAGGGAGTAATAAGAACACCTGGGTGCTTTTCTCTGTGTTTCCCTCCACTTTTCTATCTCTGCATTACTCATATTCTGACCCTCATACCCCTTCCCTCTTTTTTAGTTGTTGCACCTGGAGTTGTTTTTGCACCCTCAAACAGTAGGGTTTTTTACTCCTTTGTTTTTAAAACTTTTCCCTTAGATCTTTCTCTCTAGGAAGTTTGAGGGGTTGGAGGAAGGAAGGGGGGCACACTAATGCCTGGCCCACAATAGAGAAGCCAGAGGGATAACAACAAAAGGAAAAGCTATTCCAGGTGAATCTGGCAATACTGGCAAGGCATTCCTCTTCTACTGCTCCAACATCCACTGTTGTAGAGATTTCAGAGGTTACTTTCCTGCACAATAATTGTAGTACCCTTTTATGCACATCCTGCCCATGAAGTTGTCAAATAACTTTTTGAGTTTTCTGATACTGGGAAGATATAGTTAATCCATCACATCTATGATTTTGTAAATCTTTGTCATATCTCCCCTCACCCTTCTCTCCAAACTGAAGACTACCAGCTTTATTGTCTCTCCTCACAAGGCTGTTTCCCCATCATCACAAGCTTTTTGACTGACCTCCTCTGTATCTTCTTTACCTCATGTTTTCCTCCTTGAGACATGGAAAACAGAACTGAATATATAGGTGCATCACAGGCTTGTATAGTGACAAAATGTCACCTCTCTTTTGTACTCAGCACTTTCCTTGGGTTTGATTTTTTTGGGGTTTTGTGTGTTTTGTTTGTTTATTCATTTGCTTGCTGCCATAGCACCTTGAACTCTTGATTTCAGAGAAGTGACAGCAATGACTGCAAAATCTCTTTCCTGAATTCAGGAGTTGAACACCCCAATTTTGAGTTCAACATTATGTAGGCAGGGATTAAATTATTTTTCATAAGATCACACTTATCTACACTAAAACTTGTGATGAAAAAACAATTAGTATCATCTTCAAACCCAAAGATTTCACTGTTCATTCTCTTCTCTAGCTCTTTGAAGAATATGCTGAATGAAACTGGTTCCAAGAACAATTCCTGGGAGATCTTACTACCAATTCTTCTCCATCATGAGAAATGCCAATCAATGTGAAGTATTAATTGTTAGAACTTAAAACCTCAGAAATTTCCAACCTCATGCCATTGCTTGAAATCAGAGGGCTGACTGGATGATTCCTACTATGGAGTATATGATCACAGTGCAACCTCAACACCTCTGGCACTCAAAAGGACATCCTTTAGAATGGCCACTTTCAGCCTGCTGGACACTAGGAGTGAAAAAGGATCCTGGACACATCAATGACTTGTAGGAATCCATGCAGTAGAGGAGAGAAATCCATCTAATTAAAACACAGAGCAAAAACTACATCCAGAGAAAGATGGGGAATAGATTGGGAGAAATACGCCTGGACATGAAAAACAAGGGAGTGAATGTCAGGGCCAGACTGAAAGGACACCCAGAAGACAAACTAGGTGTGTCTTGATAAAGAGACTAGGATTAGGATTAGAAGCCTCAGGAGTTAAGGTTAAGCAAATACAACAGGAAAGGAGGCCATGAATGGGAAAGTGATAAGATTGGGACATCTTACAGAGGGTGAGACAAGCAGGGGCTAAAGTTTGTTAAAGACAGGCAAGAGTACCTGTGTGCACTTGGCTGTGCTGCTGACCACTGCCCAGAGGTTTCCACTGAAGTAGCAGTGTTCCTTTGCTGCATCCCACTGCAAAAATCAACCATCATAAAATTGAAGATTATCATAAGGCACACATTCCCAAAGGACTCAGAGAAGAGTGTACTGCAGCACTGATACTGGCCCTTCCTAAATCCTGGAGGCCTCATTCCACAATCTACCTCATGTTTTTAATATAGCTTTCTGCTCATAGCAGCTGAGGAGGTTGCAGAAGGGTGAGGTTGTGCTGCTCTGCCCACTGAAAGTTGCCAGACCAAGCTGGTGATAAGGGACCAGCCCTGCTGTCAAGCAGTCTGCCCTTTGAAGGACTGGCTGCATTTACTCCGAAAGGGTCACTCCCAATTTGGAAGGGAAGTAAAAATTTTAAGGAACAATTAGGCTTCTTTCCAAAGTTGCAGCATAACCAGTGGGCTCAAAGAAGTCCCTGTAGTTACATCAGAGCCTGCATTTTTGTTTGGGTTTTTTCTCCCTACCTTGAGCTTCATTTACCTTCATTTACTTATCTTTAGTTACTAATATAATTTTTAACTAAAATATATCATAAATATAATTAGCCATTTTTTTTTCTTTCTTTGGCATGGTAAGTGAATATCTGTGTGGATATGACATTTTTACAGATATCTTAAATAATCTGTTGGAGAGTGCTTTGGGGTTTTTTTAACTTTATTTTTGTATCAGAAATGAATTACAGTGAGAAACCTCCAGAGGTTAGTTACATAATTTTGAGGATTCATATACATGAACATACTACACTTTGTAAGTTCTGCTATAAATTCAGTGCATTTTAAAGACTCAGTGATATATATTTTACTGATATGTATAAATTTAAGGCAATGCACATTAAAATGGGATGTCTCCTTGGTGGAGACTTCACAGAAATAAAGCAACAGCAATGGTTCCTTGACCTTTTTTCTTATTTAAAGATTAAATAGGAACTATATTGCTCTTTCGAAAGCCTCTCTGCATCTTTCCCCGTGGCATAAGAGGTCAGTACAATCACCAGGACCCTGACATCCTTTCCTTTGTTATGAAAAATCCTTAATAATATGTATAGTTAATAAAATCTAATTGCATAATTCAACTGTAATCTCAGTCATAGTACTTGTCAGTGTGTCAAGCACATCTTTCATAATATATGCTTCTGTGACATAAGCCCCCCCAACTCTATTCAGCTTCCTCATGAGTAGGAATGTAGACTTTTAAATATTCAGTAATTGTAGCTTCTTGTCTAAACCCAACCAAATTTGGCACACTCTAATAAAGTGAAAGGTCATTTCTCAGTAGCTGCTTCTCTGAAGGTGACATTTCTTTGGTCAAGCTTCCTGACACTGTGTAATTCCTTCCTCTGTTTATTTTACCACTCTGGTACCTCATTAGCCATTGCAGAAATGGGATTTCTTTGACTGTGGTTTGCACAGAGGACAGAACATATCAATATGCACTTAAAGAGTGTTAAAATGCAGACTATGTAAAAGCCAGTGTTTAGGGACAACCTGTAAATGTTACTTAATGAACCAACAGACCATAGCAGCTTCAAAGCACTGAAAATATAAGAACAGAATCAATACTGTGACACGGGATTGTTAATAGGTTGCTTTCATTCTTCTGCAAGGAACACAGTTGATTTCATTATGTCTAAATTCTTCTTACTAGAGAGACACCAAATCTCTCCTCAGCCATACCTAAGACAGCCATTTTCACACTGCCTGGCAACTTCTTCTAGTTCTACCGAAATAAAGTGGGGACAGAGTCAAGCTGCATCCACCAGCTCTGGTGAAAACTGCCTCTGTCCCCTGTGGATTCCTAAGTAGGAAAACCAGGTAATTGGATTTTGCTGTCTAGGGACAACTTCAGGGTACCAGCACAAAAAATCCATGGATTGAGCATTGTTCTCCTCCCCCACAAACTGAACTTCTGGTGCCCTCCTGTGCGTGCTTGAGTTGAAATACAGAAGGTGACTGTCTGCCACCACAAAGTCCTCACCCCAATTCTACTACATTCTACTTGGTTTTCCCTGGCACAACCCTCAGACAGAGCCAGCTACATCTACAGTTTAGATTGGACTTGTCCTTTTCTTCTTCTTTGGTAAGTCTGAGCCCTCTTTTCCTTATCACATCCCTTTTAATTATTTTTAAAATCATTACGTGTCACTTCAGCCTTGTTTTTTCTAGCCAGATCACGTCAAAATTTCTTAGT
The DNA here is from genome assembly GCA_013390005.1 of Calyptomena viridis. Taxonomy (NCBI): domain Eukaryota; kingdom Metazoa; phylum Chordata; class Aves; order Passeriformes; family Eurylaimidae; genus Calyptomena; species Calyptomena viridis. Next base: position 156,373 of record WEIV01001416.1, read on the forward strand.
CTCTCTTCCTAGGCCTAATTTTTAAAGTTTTTGGCATTTTTCTTGCTGTCAGCTGAACTCTTTCCAACATACTGTGGTAATTTTCAAACCTGGTCACCAAGACTGAACTAAACCTTGCAAATGAGGCTTGCACAGGATTGTCAAATAGAATAATTACCTCACTTGTCTCTGCATATAATTCATTATCAAAACTTGTACAACATTAAGATTTTAATGACAATGTCTTGCTTTTAATTCATGGTCAGACTGTGGCGTGTGTGCAGCATACGAGATGTGCAGTTCACCTTTGCTTAAGTATAATTTTAAAAGCTGAAGAAGTAGCAGTAATACTTCCCTGTGAAAAGGAATGGATCTCAAGGTGTTGGAAAAGTGGGCCAGAATTAGAGGTCACTGTCTGCTTCAGCAACGTCCAGGAATGAAGCTGATCAAGGAATACACATTTCAGGCAGTGAGCCAAAGCTGGGAAGCTGGAGATGCCTAAATCCCAGGAGGAGAGGAGCAAGCAGGCCTGCAGGGAGGTCTGGCTGGACAGAACCAGGGCTGTGGTGGCAGTGAGAGCCCGGCAATCAGAGGGGCCCTGAAAGGCCATGGGGCTGCAGGTGATAGTTGATAGGGTCCCTGTATGAGCAGCCATGAAGTGATTTAATTCAGAAGTTGGCCTTCCCAGTTCCAACCCAGTCTAAAATCTGACTTCTATGAGATCTAGGGGAACTGGGGACCTGGGACAGGTCAGTGCCCAGTGGGTATCTCACAGCCTCCTGCAGGAAAAGGCATAGTTTTTACACTAGGGGGTGTTGATTTATAAAAAATACTCTACCTTTTTGGATTTAGCATATATTTTTATTTAATTTTATCCTACATTTTTCAGTCTCAATTTCTTTCCAAGACACGTCAAATAGTAACAAAACAATTGTATCTTTAGCTCTTTCCCTCAAGGGTTTTCTTTTCCTCTAATTTTACTCTCATCTGTTGCCCCCCATTATGCCTCCCACATGTCTAACACTTAATCTCTACATTAATTTCACCTCCTAACAAAGTGCAATGTCACGGATAGTCTTCAGTGAAAAACATTGGAAAGGGAAGGAAAGTAAAGCGGATGGGGATGAAGAAAAATCATAATTTCCTTTGAATTTTCTATAAAATGAAAAGTTCCTTTTACATTCAAAAATGAGCAGGACATTGAAAATTGAAAAATACAATTATACTTTCTTTTAATTATATATACTATTATTCAGAAAAGCAGCCCATTCACACATCTTCAATGGGGAGAAAAAGCTAAAAAACCACGCAAAACACAGAGCTATGAGGTTAAAAATAAAATCTTTCACGCTTTCATTAGAAAGAAATTCAATTCACAAATTTTAAACCTAGACACTAATAACCTGTGATTTTTTCAAATTTCAAGTCATTTTAAAATAGAAAGTAAAAGGTTTTTGTCATGCACACCTTTTCCGTTCCAAAAAAGGCAAGGCGTAAAAACCCAAACCCAAGGAAAAAACCCCAGATGTCTCTTTAAACTTAAAAAAAAAAAAAAAGGGTTTCAAAATGTCAGTATTTAATAGGAGAAATTAATAAATTAATTTAGAGTTTCTAGGGGGATGGAAATAGAAAAATGAAAACATGAACAAACAAAACCAAAAAATAAAAACAATTACTAATACCACCAGTCTAATTACTAATACCACAAAAAAACACCAGTCTTTCGTTATTTCACAGAATAACTTCCAGTGAAATGGAACTCCTAAAGAGTGACTGCAGACTTATCTTATACCAGTCTGATTCTTAAATTGCAGGTCAAAGCTGAAGACTACTGTGTATCACTGCCTTTAAAATAAAACCGAGGGTTGTAAATAAACAATGTAATTAGGAGGCTCAGCTCTCCTTGTCTTGACTTCCACGACAGGTCTGTCACTGCAGACACCAGTGGAATGCTCAAACAAGACCTGCCACCTGAGAGGCCCTCCTATTGCTTTTTGTGCTGGGTAATAAGTAAAGGTTAATTGTGATCCTTTGTATTTCCCAGGAGAGACCAAAGAAATGTAGAGAGGTTCAGGTGTCTGTAAACACGGAGACGTTTGGAAACCTGTGCCAAAGGTGGTTATTTTGCTGGCCTTACCCTTTGTGCCCTGTAGTTCTCAGCACTGTCCTTCTGACAACACCCCCTAAAGTATCCATAAAATTATTTCACAGGACAGCAGAGTGTCACAAAGGCTAATTGACTTGTGCTGCTGCAATGATCCATGGCTGTATACACACAGACAGCATGGGTTCCAGCCAAATGTCTGCAAGTGGAAACTGGGATTTGAATTCATAACCTTTAGCTCCCAGAATTCAGGTCTTTATCCAGAGAGTTAAAAGAGCAGCTGTAGTCACATAAAAATACTGCTATTCATGAGGATGTTTACCCTGTTGAGGTAAAGAGTAGCAGTGTGTGTTCACTTTGGGCAAAGTGACGTATTTCCCAGGGAAATCTACTTCTGGAAAAATGCCACAGTTCTTTTAGGGTATTTTAGGGTACCTGTGTGTGTCTGCTCCTGAACAGCACCCACTGGAGTCAGACTCAACTGTCTCAGTATCTTTTGTCTCTGTGCCTCTGTTCCTTGTCTTCTTGTACACACTATTCTTTCTTTCCCCCTTATTTTGTCTGTCTTGTCTATTAGACAGAAATATATTTTACAAGCATATTAAAGCTGCTTAAATTTAAGTATGAGGTGCACTACTCACAGTACCATTACTGATACTTAGTTAATAAAGGGAACACGTTCTTAATTGTTGTAATGTATCAGGCCTTAGCACAACTCATTTCTGAGCTCTCTGTCTCGTGTAATACTCCAGTCTAAGGAGATCCTTTAGGATTTAAAAGTGCATTTAGAAGGATTTTCAATGCTTATACTTTTTAATTATACAATTAGGGATGTGGGGGATGTGTTTGCAAAAACTTTCTGAAGGATTATATTAACAAACTCCCTGTTGATGCAAGATAGCCTCACCTGCCACACTACCTGAATTAGAAAACCCTTGTAGTTACAGAAGAAACACTGGTTACCTTCATTGACTTTCTCAGAAACCAGGAGAGCTATTTGTACAGGGCAAAAAATATGCAGGAAGTGTTTCAAGTGTCCTTTAAAGAACTATTCAAAGCATTTACTCTGGTTTTAGCACATCTACTCTATGGCTTGGAGGAAAAGAGGATTACCATAAAAAAACCTACAGGACCAATTGGCTGACATCCACAGATCCAGATCTCCAGCCCAGAAGCAAACGAGGCAACCTGGTTATGCATTCACTCATTTCCACTCATTTTCATCGTTGTGCACAGCCCAGGAATCCCACTTGGAAACCAGATGTGCCCACTTGTTCGTAGGGAGGCACAGAGATGCCTGCTTTCAGTGACCTGAATGGCATCTGCTGTGGTGACATGACACAAGATAAAACAAAATCCTACAGCCAGTGCAAGAGGGGTGGTGCCATTTCTTTCACACTGTCCTCAATATGGTGTTTAGGGACTTAGTGGGAAAGGAAAGGATTTAATGTGTCTTTCTGATGTAGAATACTGCATAGCCAAACCAGAAGACAGATTATGACACGTACCATGACACAGAGATGTCAGAAATGAAAAGTGATTCCATATCTTACCAACACTGCTGATACAGCTGGAGCCATGCAAAACTGGTGCTGAACAAAAGCAAGATAGAAGAAAATGAGAAAAGTAATAATCTGCATAAACACAGACCCATCACAAACAATCAAATCTTTGAAATATAAAAAATGGATTGTATACTGATTTTTATATTTTGCAAACACGGAACAGCTGCAGTTCTTTTAAAATCATTCAAGGACATGAGTCAGATTCCGTCAGTGTTGTTATTCCTATTTTTAATAAAAGTGCCACTGTGTGAAGTGCACATATCTTAGTTCTGAATAACAATCATAAAATCAAATTGTGCTTACAAGCTTTTATTGCCTTTCACATCTAAATAACCAAAAGCATTTTATACGTCAGAAGGGTCAGTAAGACCAGGCACTCAGCAACTGTCGGTGTGAAGCTGCCTGTAGTGACATCAACCTGCTCAGGATAGGAAGCCAAATGATACTGAAATTTATGAAGATACAATTTAATTGCCTAAAAACGCTTGAGAAGGAGTAGGACTGTGTCTCTTATAAAGAATCTCATTTGCCCCACATTACACCTCTAACAGCACAACCCATTTTCAGAGCTAAGACTGCCAGGCGTTTGTTAACTCCTTTTATTTCCTGTTGAACATGTGTATGTTGTGATGATTTACCCTTCAAATACAACCCTCTTGCAGCTTAATGAAATTCATATTGGTTGCAACACCAGGATGGTCAGCTCATAAAATATAACTGGTTCTTTTTTTCTTCAAATGTAGGGCAAAAGGCTCTACTTGTAGTGAACACCAAATACTGTATTTGGTACTGGATCAATTATGTTACCAAGGTATTTTCTGAATGCAATGCCTGTTCCCATTGCATAGTGATTTTGACTCTTGCCTGTCTGTTGTGTACAAGTAATGGTACTAATGCATTGCATAGCTCTTATACAAGCACTGGAGTGGAGCTAAATACCAGCATAAAGGATGTGACAAACCAACTTAGAAATGGGGAGAAGAAGTGGAGGGGAGAAATTGCAAAAAGGAAAAAAAAATCAATTTTAATAATAGCTTGACAATTACAATTAAATAATCCAAAGCTCAAGTTGAGCATTTTTGTTATACACTGCATGAATGATGTTTGTACTTTGGAACCCTTAAAATATTTAAGTAGAGAAGAAATGAAATGAACTGCAACCAGTTAAGGTCATCCATTTAGGACAAAACGGATGAAATATTAAAATGAAAGAAATAAATTTTCAAACAGAGATACTGAGTCTTCATAGAGATGTATTATTCAAAGCAGAGGAACATGTGTGACCTCTAGGCTATTACATAATGGAGAAAGGATATGACAGTTCAAATGAGCAGGAACTATAGGCAGCAGAGACAGAGAGGGAAGAGGGGTTAACCATCCATAAGCCAGTTATGCTTTGCTGCCAGGGTTAGAGCATCACATTCTCAGCCCCAGCTCTTGGACCCCACTATTCTATTTGGCTTACAAGGGCTTGGAAAGATCATGGATTTTAGCTAAAGATTGATTTTGCGTCTAGCCGAGCTGGTTTGTTCCCAGAGGCTGTCACTTAGAGCAGGGGTGGTCCCAGGCTGCTGTGTTTCAGTGCCTCAGCTCCTTCAAAATCATCACCCTGTCCTTACTCACCTTTTGTACCACAGCCTGGAGTCAGGACAGCATGGGCTGGCTGAGGTATAATGCACCATACTTCTCCCTTGCTGTGGGCAGCTGAGAGCAGCCTTCTCCTCCTCCATCTCTGCCCTAATAGGCCTTGAAGATGCCCAGTTTATGCTTTGGACATCTTCAAGGAAAGCAGTCAAACTCTAGCAATAAATTATTCTTTTTAATTTAAGATCAGAACCAGTATTTTATACAGGGTTTATTATAAAATAGGGGTTCTTGGGATAAATCTCTTCTAAATGAAGAAATAGCTGCTTGAAACAAGAAGTATCTTTAAATCCCAGCAAAATCTGTGTAAGAGTAGAGACTATGCTCCTCTGAAAAATTAATTTCCACCTAGCAGAGGGCTCTTGCCTTCAAGCTCAGTGTTCTGAGGCAGCTCCACTGCTCTCCTGTTGGCCAAAGGTATTCCATATCCACACGGTCAGAAATGCTGTGCCTAACATAAGGTTTGGAACTGCACGTCAGGGGCCAGGCATCAAAATTAGGGTACATAATGCCAAAGCCTTTCCTTGGGCATACATTAGCCTCCCTGAGGACATACAAAAGCCCCTAAAACATTAGGAAAACTAGTGTCACTGACAGGCATTTGTGATCTTGAGTCTTCCAAATGTTTTTGATCCTCTTCCCATTTTTACTCAGTTGCAATCACTCCGTGTAAAAAATAAATCTTTGCATTTGCAGAGTAAGCATTTATTTCTAGCCCTCAAAGCTCCTTCCAAAACTAAACACAAACATTATTAGCTTGATTTTATAGCTGTCCTAAGTGGGACCGTTTACAAATGAGGTTCTATCAAGGATGGAGGTGTAACCTACGACACTTCTTTTCTGTTCCTGGCACTGCAACAGGCTTCTCTAGTGACCCTTGGCAACACATTCAGTTACCTCATTGGAAAACAGGGATAATGGGATGGGTCTGACCTTTTGGAAGTGGTAGGAACACAGTCCTTGTAAGGCCTGTGGAGGATGGAGAATTTTAGTAGGAGAACTGAGGCATGAGTTCTGGCCTGGCCCTGTACCTCAGGAAAATTTTGGAAGAGAATGGCCATTGATAGTATCCTAGAGGTCTCTTTCAAGTTTCAAAGGTATCTTTAAAACAGTTTTTTTCTTTCTTTTTTTTTTTTTTAAAGGCATCAACAGAGCTCAAAATCTCAATTACAAAACCTATTTTTTTTTCCACAGCTTTGCATAAATGAACAGATACTTATAAAAATAATGCCAATTTTTAAAAAAATTGCTACCTTTGCTCTTCATGGATGTCTTACATTTCAATCTGTGGTAGCACAATTTTCAGGAATACAAAGAAATAGGAGCTTGTTAGTAAGTACTTCAGGCTCCTATCTTGACAAAGTGTTCCCCCAAATAATGCAAAAGTTTCAGATCACATTTTAGTTGTCCATACATTTTACCCCAGAAACTGACAATATGACTGTGTTCCTTTTCCTTATAACTGTCAAAAGTGGTCATAGAATATGATCCTTTGCATCCAAGTTAATTTTTTGTTGACACATCTAGGGCTGACCATATCGATCCAATCAAAGGTCCAGGCCACCAGGTACCTTTTCTACAGCAGAAGCCAACAGCAAACCTTAAAGGAAGTGAATCAGAAGTGGAAAACTTGCAGGGACACATCCTTAGTATAGTCCTATAGTTTTTAATGATCTAAGATTCAGGGATTACTTTTCTTAAGTAGAGTTACTACGTGTGTATTTGAAAGTCCCTGATAGGTTTTCCTCTCATTAAGTTGTCTGATTACATTTTCAATATATATAGAAAAGTGAGATTCACAAAATCCTGTAGCAATGAGTACCGCAGTCTAAATACAGGTTGTGTGAAAAAATCCCTCTCATATACTTTCTAGATTTCAGCTGGTATTCCTCTTCCTGGTAAATCCAGCTGAAAAAAACCAATCAAAACCCCATTGATTTTGGTGTGTGTGGGACTGGTTTCAGAACTACCTAGAATAAAAACAAGAAATGTGATTTAATTGAAGCCAATCTGTCTTCCTCAAAAATCTGATAAAAGGGATTTGTATGGCAAGACTGAAGAAGAAGTGAGCTACCCTTTCCAGATAACAGAGGAACAAAACTACAATCAGATAACTTGGGAAACTCACACTAACTTCATTGAAATTTTGCCTAAACAATCTGCTATGCCTTCAGTGCAGACAGCAATTTTGTGGCCAACATAATTTTTAAAACTGAGATGAGTATGTGTGTTGGGGGAGGGAATAATAGAGCTTTCTATTAATGGAAAGCAGTTCGGCTGCAGCCTGAACTGTGGTGTCTTCCCTCCCCATAATCATGGCATTAATTACTTCATAGGTCAAATTATGTTCCTGTTTGAAAGAGTTTGGCGTCTACATGAATCAGGGCATGCATATTTAGATGTACTGTATCCTCTAGCATAGGCTTTTATTCTTGCTTGATGCATGTGGGCTACTAATTTTGTTTTTCATTGAAGAGGGCTCTTTTTTTATCTCCTGCACAACGGCAGTCCAGTTCTAAAATATATAGAACAAGCACACATTAATTGAATCTGAGGGCAAGTATACTTCCTCCTTCGACCATATGGACAGGATTTTTCTTTAAAATAAAAAGGCCAAAAAGTGACTGGAAAAATGCCCAAAGGGAAGACTAGAGACAGACATTTAAAGGTGAGCTCACTAGATTTATAATAGCAGGGGACACTCTCATCCTCTCCATCCAGCTACCCAGTTAGCAGCAATGCTTATATCACAAGAAAGGTCCAGGAGATTCTTCTTTAGCAAATAATGGCTACAGCTATTAATATAGAGGGGAAGCTGTAGCCATCCACTTCAGATATTGATAATAAATTACATTGTTCAGATATGAGACTACATACTCCAGGCAGGCAAACAGAAGAACATTTTTTGTGTATCAGTGTTATTTAGAGGGGCTGCTTGGAAAAGTTTTAAGGAGTCAGAGTGCTTATGTCAAAAAAGAATAGACAAGAGCTCTGAACAAAAATGCTGCTCATAATTTAAGAATTAGAAGAGCCTGGATGAGAGAGTAGCTCAGGGTTCACAGGGAAGGTGATGCTTCTTATATTAACCCGATCCCACCATTTGTGGGAACAGCCTGTGAAATTATTTTGAATGTATCAGAAGACACAGAGAAAACATCAAAATATTGTAACACATAACAGAACTTGTTCAATCAATGAAAGCCCTTTCACAGCAGTATCACCTTTAAGAGGTCCAGTAGTGACCCAGCAAGCTACCCACTAAAAACCGTATCAAGACAAGCAGTCTTGGTCTCAGAATTTTTTTGAGGATTAGCTTGCTCCCATGTGCAAACAGATGTAGGAATTTTGATGTCCAAAACTTAAAATAAGAAGCAATGGGAGAATGGGAAATAAGCCTGAAGATCCCAACACTGATAATTCTTAACACATAAAAAATACCACGAGCTTGTTTTAAGAATTACTGTATTTCAGAGTCCTGTGCATTTCAGGCGTCAGGCCAGTCTGCTGATGTGGAGATAAATGGATTCAATGTTTTTACATTTTTCTCAGTCACAAAGGTTAGACGTTTGTTTGTTTGTATAATGATAGCAAACACACTCATATTACCACAGCTATGGGAGCCGAGAGTTGTGGAAGCCCTTAAAAATCGTGACCTTGTGATAAGGTTGTGAGTGTTGCCATGAGTGAGCTCCAAAGACATTTCTGAACTCAGTTCAAGCTCACTCTCTTCTTCCGACTTCTGACTGAGCACACAGTACAAGAATTCCCACTGAAGCCTACAGAAGTTAAAATCCCTTTTACTTGAGGTGCTCAATGCTTTGTAGGATCAGAGCATAAGCAAGGCTTACAAACGAATACAATCAGAGGGTTTTTTTACTGTACTTTTTTAACTGTATCACAATCTTTAACACCACCTTTTTAAAAAAAGACAGACTGTAAGAGGATAAGCATAATACTGCAAGTTTGAAAAATTCCCTCACTCCCTGGCACCACAGATTCAAGTCTCAGGGTCACTGAACCCTTCACCTTTCTCAGATAGATAAGATGACTACTGCAATATTTAATACTAGATAAGCCACACAAGCATTTGACTGGATCTGACCTCTCAAACAGCTTACAAACCCAAGAGCTGGTGTAACCTGAACCTCTGCAAGGATATTTTTGCTTTCTCCAGTTCTCCCCAAGAACTGGGGATTTAGGAAACACCAAATATCATAAGACATGCTGAAGTTGTTAGCTAGAAATACTGCTAAAGATATTCCTTTAGCTGTATCATCTGTGATCAATGGCTAAAGCTGCCACTCATCCAGGCATGACCACCAGGCTGAGCTCTGGGTGTCTGTACACCTGCAAAGCTCTGTTCCAGCAGGAGCTGCACACTGGAGATAAACTGTAGGTACATAAGAACACCAGACAGCTCTGCTGGGTCAGACCAAGGGTCACCTCGCCCAGCCTCATCCCCGGCAGTGGCCAAGGGCAGATGCCCAGAAAGCACAGTCGTAACAGAGCTGTCTGGTCCTTGTTCTGGTGTGCAGGCTGCCAGAGACTGCTCTGGCCTCTGACAGTTTATGACACCCTGGAGCCAAGGGTGCTCTCTGCCTGTGTAACACGCACCACGGTGAAGTACCAAGCTTGTTCAGAAGTTACTTTGCATTCCCTACTTGCATTGTAACAGCTTCACCCATGACACGTCCAACAATCTCTCGTGTGTAATTTGTCTTCTCTTTTGTTTTTCATTTGCTGCTTGGCACTGAGCTGGTATTTTCACTGCTGACACACGATAACCCTGAGATCCTGCTCGTGAGTGGCAGCAGGCTGCTCAGAAACAGCTCTTTGTGTGGGAAGCCTGGATGGGTTCTCTGTTGCCCCAGGTACATCGCTCTCATTTGCATTTAACTTGGTGGTGTGGCAAACACCCTGCATGGTCAGATAGACATACAAACATATCGTTATTTCCTTCACAAGCAGAGAGGAAACTCAGATTTTGCTGTCCAAGCATTGGTGTAAGCTCTGATCCACCAGAGAAGTAGGGCAGGAGAAGACAGGAGGCTGTAGGTGAGCAGCAAGGACAGCCACAGACCTGGCCACACCCCACTCACTCTCCCAGCCTCCCTCAACCAGTTGTCCAGGAGTCCTTAGATTTTCCATACAGCTCCTGTACGAGTATTTCTATTAACACAAAGCACATATAGGTCCAGAATACATTAACCCTGGCTTCCTGGGTGACAAGGTCTCTTATAGTGGTTACTGTCACAAAAGAAAGCAATGCCTCAGGAGAGGTACTTAGAGCTTGGCTGCCAGCTTAGCTCAGGCTACAGCCCTTCTGATGTACCAGCAGATGCTGTCATTCCTATTACTGTGTCATCCCAATCTGCTCTGAAAAAAGTTGCTATCTGTTGGTAAGGACACAAATGGCTTGTCTACAGTTGAGGCTCTGGCAATGTTAAATGCAGACCAGTAATAGTGGAAAATTCCCAACTGCAGACAATCTAAGACAGACACAGAAATAATCCACCAAATGTCAACAAACTCATGCAAAGCATTCCTGTTCCAGAAGCAGTAATTCCTTATGAAAGTATTTCCATTTCTTCTTTCATACTTCAGGATGCACTTCAAATGCCTCTGAAAGTCCAGGACAAAGAATCTTGTCTTAATCCAAATGTTCTTTAAATAGCAATGGAATTTTGAAACTGCCTATAGAATGTCAGAATCTTGGGGATTTTTTTTCCCTTCTATTGTGGCATCAGCAGGAACTATAGATGACAAAAATTCAAACTGCATAGTTGGAGTTCACATTCTTCTCCTAAATGAGTTTTAAACCATGAAGGTATGTGTCTTGTTTAGCATGCTTTGTGAAGGCTTCTGGAGAAGCCAGGACCACCTCAAACCACTTTGACTAACAGAACAACAAAATCACTGCAAAAATAAATTTAGGGAAAATTACTAAATGTAAAGTAATGAAGAATTTTGATATGCTTTTAATGCTATGCTTATTCAGTAAAAAGAAAAAAATAAGTAGAAAATCTGTCATTTTCAGTATAATTGCATTTGTCTGCAGGAATAAATTAATTCCTGTTCCAATTTGGTCCTAACACAGTGCTGTTTGTACCAGCAAGTAGCAGGAAAATATATGTTACCACTTGTGACTGAGGCTATCTAATCAAGGACATATTTTTGGTACTGAAAACAAGTACAGTAATAGAATTTTATCTAGCTCACAATTTTTTTTTGATTTTTTAAGAATGGAAACTATGGTATGCTATACATCACATCTGGTTATGACGACCTGCAATAAACTTCTATTCAGGTGTTTGTCTTTTTACTAAATGATTTTGATGTGGGTTATTTTTCCCTCATTCTGACCAAAGTTGCATGAACTCTTCCATGCATTACTGCAAGTTGGTTCAAACATTTTTGTCCAAATCACTTCACATTACACAATTCAACATTTAAAATACCTGGGATCAAACTAACCTATTGCTTTTCTGTTGATGCTAACCAGCACAGCCCCAAATTCAAAAACACTTGCCTTAAGTTATGCAAATAGTCACAATTACTTCAGTAGGCCTACTGTCATACTTAAATATGTGTAAATATGCTTTGGGTTCAAGAACCTGGTGAGTCTTCACCAGCTGTTTGCCTGTGAATCTTGCAGGTATATATTGGCTGCAAAATGCTCCTGCAGAGTAGGAGATGAAATCCACGGGCTGGGCAACTGCTTGAGCATTGATAACACAAGTATGTTTTGCCAGAGGTACTTCCTTTCTGTCTGTGGACAGACCTGCCAACCTGTGCCTCCAAAAGCAACAATTCAATGCGGTGAAGTTCAGTTTCCTCAATCTGACATAATCAGGTATTAGTATTATTTGCATGACAGGGACAATGAGCTGACCTAGATTCAGATGCAAAGGTTATTTATGTGTAAATGTTACATGTGTTACTAATGTTACAGGACAGTTTTAAAATTAAAATTAATATTGCATGGTAATGGTTCTAAGTGTGTGTAATGAACAATTAGTGGCCCATAAGATCCTCTGACCCTGATGGCAGTGACAGTAAACTGCTGCTGCTGTAGTCCAGGCTCAAAAAGGGACAAATATGACATTGTTAGGAGCAATTTCTGCTCAATTTCTTCTTGTTACCTGTAAGTCAGCACTAACTGGTTATTCCTACTGAGTATGCAAATGATGTGCTTGTAATATAAATACATACACAAATATACATATTTCATGTATATAATATACACACACACTTACATGAGACAAACTATTCTAGATGAGGATTCTTTGGCCTTCTAGAATTTGCAGAGACCTATCGTTACCTTCTTCCAAAATGCACAGCTCTGAGTTAATTGGTTTCATTAATTTTACCCAAGCAGAGCTTTTCTTTCACTTCTGCTTGGGTGATTTTTCAAACTGAGCTTCTAGGTAAGCTTTGTTCCAGCCACGGATAAACCACTTGCAGTTAAATATCATCCTTTCCATGAGCTGCTATTGTATAGATTACTCACAACATTGATTTGATAGATGAAGCCCAGTTATGATGACCTGTGATAGCAGAAGACAAGGCTTTATGGAGTTAATTTCTACTGCAATTCCCTTTGGAGAGTGGTGAACTAATGTTTGAGCTGATGGTGGGACACACCCCAGCTCTTCCTCTTGTAAACATATTTCAAATGGCAAGAGAGAATGTTTCCAACCCTTTGTTGTGATGGGCTTCTCATACCAAGGTTCCATTTGGAAATCTTTCATGTTACCTCAGTGACTGACATACTAGACTTCTTATGGTGTGGCATTGGGACTTTATATTCTGTGGTGTCCTATATGATCTTAAACTTTTTTCCCTTATGACCAATGTTACCAAGATGATGACACCACAGAGCTGTGCCTCTTTTCCATATATTACTTAGTTTGCATGTAACAAATGGTATATATTAAAAGTAAAGAAGTCCAACTTTTAAATATTGCCTTAGGATGTTCACCTAAAATAATGTTTCTCGGGAGAAACAGAATGATAATTTTAATATAACAGCAAGATCTGAGGAAGCAGGTGATCATTTGATTTTACAGCGTCTCATAGTAACTGAATATTTCAATGTAGACTTGCTACATTTTAATGTGGAAATTAAATAGATATGTTTTCTATGCTAAGGCCATAAAACAGAGAAGGGAAAGATAGCTATGAAAGAGATTTCAAAATTTTGGACTGACATTTAGGTGAGCAGCTTCTGTGCTTGTTGAATATTTTTGTCCCTTTGGAAATTGTACCTTTCATAGAACAATTGTGATTTTTTTCAGATATATTAATCATGTAAATTAATTTTATTTTGGTTTTTCTTACTTAAACATTAACATATTTAGTTCTGACATATTTAATAATATGCCCTGGAGAAGAAAATTAAGGAGGCAAGGGTATGTGCAAACAGAGTCAAGCAACATGAAAGTTCTCTTGGACAACAGCATTCCAGTTCAACCAGCTCTAGAGTCAGGAGCACAAGAGAGACAACCTGAGGAAACTTGGCCCATGTTTTCTTTCTCAACAAGTAGAGTTCAAATATAATGAGGATCAGTGAACAAAAGCCTCAAAACATTTACACGTATCCAGACAGAGAAGATGTACAGTAATTAATTATTAATGGTAATTAGAGGGGGCAGGGGGAAATCAAAGCAAAAGCTGAAGCAGGTTCTTTAGGCCAAGTTGAATTTAAACCAGGGCTGAACATGGATGCTTTTCATGGGTTAATCCAAAATTTGGCTCAACTCTAGTTAAAGCATAATCTGACAGATAGCCTCTTCTTATTACAATTCTTTGTTGAATAATTTAGTTTGGGGAAGAAGCATGGTTCTGGCATCATAATGTAAATTATGATAACTATGAGATCACTCTTATGATGCAAAAGGGTAAATCAGGCTCATTTTTTAATCTCCAGTTTGCCCAGGCTATTTTGTGTCCAGGAAACATGTACATTCAAATGTTTAGCATCCTGTAAGACTTATAGTAGTAGTCTTACAGTTACCTTCTCAAAAAACACTTTGAGGGTATATAACCTTGTTATATTCCCTGAGGTTTTTCATTTCACAGATAGAAAAACAGAAGGGTTTTGCCATTGACAATACTGTAAAGTGTTTACTTGTCAGTGACATAAATGAGTCATTCCCAAACTGTGATGCTGATCTTCAAAGTGGGGTGTACTAAAGAAACCTCACTGGGATGCAGGAAGAAATTTTTTGTGTACCATTCATACATAATTTTTAAAAAACAATTTAATCTATTTCATCTTTGAGTCATCTTTTTTTTAATTTCTATTTTGTGCACTTTCTATAGTATACCTAATGTATTAGTGCAGTAGTACATTTATATAATTGATAAGTAAATACATTATTATATGTATAGTGGGGTGTGTATTGTTTTGCTGGTAGAGGTGCATGATCCAAAAAGTTTGGAGAACACAATCCAAGGATGACCTAAGTGGGACTTCCATTATTTGACAATTCTGCTCTAAAAAGTTGGTGAATGCCTCTTGGGAATTCTTGCAAACACCACTGAAACAAATGGAAGCCTTTTGTAAAAACTTCAAGTGGATTTGGATCAGGCCAGTAAAACTTACAGCAGCAGAGGTAAGAGTAGGTATCTGTCACTCCTGAATCCTGTTCATACAGCCCTGCTGATATTGCTCTCTGTAAAGTGTTGTATAGATGCAGGAGAAGGAACGAGTGCTTATGCATAATCCTGCCTAGCAAAAGAGTAGCTTTATGGTGAATAAAGTACTGATGTGGGGTAAGATAAACACTTCTTGGATCACAATAAAGGTTACAGCTAGCAAAACAAATTTAGCTGTCAGCTCTGTACTTTTTCGAGTGTTACACAACATAATCATAACAAGCAGAACACTTGACACTATAAAATAACCAAATGCACAGGCCACTAGTTTTGACAAACAATTGCATTCCATCACCCTAAAAATTGAAACCGTCCTATATTCCTTAGCCCTAGAATTGTCTACTCAGGACACAGCACTGCTGCTAACAAGAGGCAGCAGTTTGTGGCACAAGGCAACCCTCTTCCATCATGGATTTCTTTTGTTATTGACAGCTGTGTCTGGGTGGCATTGATCAGCTCCTCACTGACCTCAGTCCCACTGCTTCAACAGGAGGTGTGCTTATACTTGATGCCAAGCTGTCCCTCAAGCAGTTCAAAGGCACATTCTTTTCTTGAATCTGAATGACTAAGAAGGGCACCTGAAAGATAGCTGTTGCTGCATTCTAGGAGAGTGCCAAAGTAATGCAACGCTTTTATGCACCAGAAACGATTCTATCACTGTAAAAAAAGGTAGGCGCATTTATTCAAATGTCTAAAATCAATTATCACCCACCAGGAACAGATCAAGTCTGAAAAGCTATTGCTTATCCTCCTCTGCTTCAATAGTGACTTCACTGTAGATCTGTTTCTAACATGCCTAAGAGATAGGAAGGTCAGAATAAGGAAGTTTAGAGCATTGGCACATTTTCCTTACTGTGCACCTCCATCCACTAATTGAAACTTCTTCCAAGATATCTCAGCAGGCATTTGGGCTCCATGTGGAGCTACTGCAGCCCCTTCCATTGTACCATATGCAAAAAGATGACTGACACTTCCAGTACATTTTTAATTTAATAAAACACATTGTTATTAATAATAGTTAATTATAGGGGCTATCCTTAAAATTACATTAGCTCTAGGAAAACCCACAAATATAAAACCAGGACATTTTATCACTGACACACTACTACTCCACTTTTGTTAGTATGATCAATAGGACATTGACTGATGGGCCTGCACTGGACAGTTCTCTAGGTACTGGCACATTTGTGGTATGGCTGCTGCTGCTGCAATTTCGATCTATACCCAAGGGAGGGACTCTATTTTAGAGGGTGCAGAGGGGCTCGTTCATTAGTCTGGCCTCATAAAAGCTTACTCTACTGCAAACATCTGACTTGCTACACCTATTTTAAAGCAATTAAAAGACTGCATAAATCAATGTCACGACAAGTATTCCCCTTTAGATATTCACTAATTATCTTAGTTCTTAGGAGAGAGCTTTGCTTTCTTTTCCTTACTGTCAGGTCACTATACCTGGCTGGCCTTCCAGAAGCAGCAGAAGTCCAGAACCCTGGATAGCCCTGTGGCTAAAGGTACTCTCTAGTACCACCAAGCTTTTGTAGCCTTGGCTGCTGCTCAATAGACTTGCTTGTCTCCCTGCTCCTGGCAGAACAGGTGTGCTGGTTGTGGCTTGGGTGGATTTAATTTCTTTCATAGTTAGCTGGTATGGGTCTATATTTTGGACTTGTGCTGGAAACAGCATTGATAACACAAGTATGTTTTCATTACTGCTGAGCAGGTCTTGCACAGAGCCGAGGCCTTTCCTGCCTCTCACCCATCCCACCAGTGAGGAGGCTGAGGAGGCACCAGGAGCTGGGAGGGGACACAACCGGGACATCTGACCCCAACTAACCCAAGGGATATCCTACACCACAGACATCATGCTCAGCATAGAAATATGGGGGAAGGAGGAGGAAAGGGGGATGTTCAGAGTGATGGTGTTGTCTTGCCAAGTCACTGTTACACATGACAGAGCCCTGCTCTCCTTGGGATGGCTGAACACCTCCCTGCTCATGGATGGGAAGCGGTGAATGAACTCCTTGTTTTGCTCTGCTTACACGCAGGGCTTTTGCTCTACCTATTAAACTGCTTTTATCTCAACCCATGAATTTTCTCACTCTTACCCTTTCAATTCTCTCTCCCCTGTCATCAGGAGGGAGTGAGCAAACAGCTCTGTGGGGCTTAGTTGGTGGCAGGGGTTAAACCAGAACAGCAGGCAGTGCTGACATACCTGCACCTCACTCCTGTCCTGCCTCAAAGATCACTGCTATTGCCAGTGTAACAGAGGCCTTGTCACTGCCTCCAAGCACCTCACGATGACAATATATAAGTACCATTACACACTTCTTTAAAAAGGGAGAGGTGAGTCACAAAATGTTTTAGGTGGCTTATCCAAGATCCAAAGCAGCATCAAAGTGGTAATTCTTATGTAACTCTCGTGGAAAGCAGCAAATTTCACTGAATCATGCTGTCTCCCAACCATAAATAATGATATGTGCATTCAGCACTTTCAGATCTATGAGCTGTTTTGTACCTGACTTACGGCTAATGAAATCAACGCCTTTTATGCTCCAAAATCTGAAGAGAAATAGGATATATTTCAAGCTTTTTTTATGAGCGAGCACACTGTGGAACAGATAATAAGGTGGTGGTACCCAGGAAACTTTTCATTATAAGCTTAAATAGGCATTTCTTTTGAGACATGCATATAATCTTTAAAAATAGAAACTCCAAGGGAACACAGACTGACAGAATCACACCATGCAGAAAAAGAGTAGGTCAAACTTATATCCCTGTCCACAACCAACAGCCCCCCCCCCAAAACCTGCTGAGGCTTTTGAAGGTGGTCTGTCAGACACAGACAGATGGACCCCAAAGCACAGTGCACTCCAGGTTCATCCCTTCCCTCTTCACCAACAGCACCCCACTCTGCAGTTCAGAGAAGGGAATGAGGGGAAGGCAACAAAGCCCACTGTACACCTTCATAAGGTTTATGTTTACCTGAACATGGTTTCTATTGTTTTATAGTCTGGAGCACGTCAACAGGAGATAAAGCAGAAAGATGACTGAAGAATTAAATTATCTGTAGTGCTGAGCAAGCCTTTTTTCAGCCCACTGTAGTTTAAATTTGCCACCTGACATGACAAGGTAGAAAAGGTTATGTTACTCTTCAGCTCAAGATGCACCTGTCTGGGAAGGCCTAACATCCCTCACTATGGGGGCAGTGTGTGACCTAGCATGGAAGTAAACACTAATGGGTTCCTCTGAAGCCATGGCAGTAGTCCCTCATTACCATCATCCTCTGCATGTTATCCTAAACATCAGCACCTTAACTGATAAACAGAATCACCAGTTACAGACCTCAGAGACAAGCTGTCAGAACTTGAGACAGCTATCCTTTGAGACAGGCAAGGAAGGCAATTTTATATTTTTTCTTTTGCATTATGTGACGGCAGAACTTTAATCAATCTTTATGTGATGCCAATACTTCACAGATAGAGCCACAGTGCTTGAAGGAAATAGGTTATCTTTTCCCACTGTGAGCTGCTATTTCTGAGGAGTGTTTGATGCAAGTCTGAAGTAACTGCAATCTGAATTTGAAAGGACAATTAACCAGGAAAATTAACAAAATACTTAGAAATGACCAAGCTTGGATGGCCAGCTTTCCAGCTAATACCTTTAATTCTTCATGAAAAGAAGGTGCTTTAAAGAGTCAAGCATTCTCACTAACCTGGTTAATTAAACAGAATGGTGAATGATGCTGTGCAGTAGAAGAAATCCAAAAAGAGTTTGGGTGGAAAAGAAATTGCAGTTAAAACCCAGCCTTTGTTAAAGGAAAAGAAATAAATATTGAAGCATATGGTATAGTATTTAATGAACTTTATACTGTGCGAGTAGTGTAAACATGCAATTGCACTGAACACACATATAAATAAACTGTGAGTGAAATAAATTTTTTTTCTAAAAAAGTCTATCAGAACACTCAGCATAGACATATATATATTTAGGGAGAGAATGTAAGCACGCTACCCAAGTCTTGCAACTTGTAAGCCACATTAAGCTACTTATATGAGACTTAAATTGATTAGTGCAGATTAGTTAGCCACATCTGACAGTCCTGGTCTAGCAAGGATGTTGTCTGACTGTGCAGCCCAAGAACCAATTAAACAATAGGCACTGCCAAGTTAAGACATCAGCATAGCTTTCTGCCTCTAGAGGTGCAATTTAAGAATTAAATGTTTTAAAAAATGAAGCTTTTGTACGGACAAACCATGCAGTTTTTGTTGAAAGTAAGTGGCTGCCATCCTATTGATATAATTGATCAGTAGATCAATTATAGGCTCAAGTATAAATTGACTGCCCCTTTCCTGTCTTAACAGCTGAAGGATAACAGGAATACAGTATGAAAAGTAATTGAAATTGGCCTATCTCCAGCCATTTCCCTTGAGCCTGACAGAATGAAAAGACAGCAATGTGGAGGTCCCGGGACAAATCTGAAATCTGTAAGTTGTCATATCAGTCAGCTGTATTCTGTAGCAGCCAAAAATGGTGCCTAGCATTAATAAATAATAAGTTGTGTTTGTAAAAGTTAATTCCAATTAAGATTATTTAAGATTTCACACAGGACATGATCTACAGCTGAGTTGTAAGTACCATTTATGACTGTACCCTCACACTGCCATGGTGTATTCTGCTAACATTTCCAGTTATAAATCTAAGTTTAGGCTTGGAGAATTGGTTCATACTTCCTAAATGTGGTTTTCCCTTCCATCACACTAGAAGGTACTAGAAGGTAACACTTTGCTTACCTAAGTACTTGGTTAAATATCTCCCAGCTGTTCAGCAAGGACACCTGGCAAAGCAATGCAGCTCTTAGGTTCTCTTTCATCAGAAGGAAATGATGAGTTCCTAGTCCAATATACAATTATGTAAAAATGCTATTATCATAGCACCTAATGATCCCAGTCACAGACCATCACTCTCTTGCACTTGGCACTGGATAAGCATGCACAGAGGCAAAGCACATTCCCCAGACAGTTTACAACTAAGTTATGAACAAAGATATAATAGAGGGATACAGAATAGAAAGCACAAACAATGAGACTGCTTGATGTAATGCAGTAGATCAAAAAGAGTTGCTTTGATGTGGCTCTTCTTCCATATTTCTACCTTCCAAGAGTTGTTAAAAATAGCTAAAATCCCTTAATTTCTTCCCTAACACTACTTTCCCAGGTGACCATATGCCACAGGGATGCTACATGCTCACAAATGGGAAAAACACCAAAGATCATAAGGGGAATGAGTCATGAAGCAGCAAGACATGTTCTAAAAATATTTACAAATCCCTAGTTAGAGGGGAAAAAAAAAAAAGAGGCTGCTGCAAATAGCACTTCTTGTGCAACAGGACTCTTTGTGTGGACAAACGGCACAAGTGAAATAACGAATGTCGAGCTTTTCGTGCGAGACCAATTTTCAAAGAGCTTATGAATGCCCCTCTCCTGAATTTCTTCTTCAATTTTTGCTTAAACTACCCTGACTCTTACATATGGAGAAAGAACAAGCTTAATCGGGGCGACTGGAAGCCTTTCATCAATTCAATTATCTGTTAAAGGACTCACTCATTGAACTTAGCCATAAAATGTTAGAGTTGCAGTGCTGCTCCTGTCTATCAGCTTGTGTCCCTGAATTCTTTGTACCCTCAGGGATGTTTTATCTTTTGAGAAATGTGACAGTCTGCCTTTTGAGACTGGCCTCGGCACAGCTCCATAACCAATATATTGACAGATATAAGGTAGCATGGAAAGTGAGCCAGTTCACGACTCGTGTCTGTCAAGCTGATTTCCTCTCCAGACACAGGATCTTTAAAAACTGTAACAGAACCTTTCAAACTGTTACCTTATCTTCTGGGATTAATGTTTTGGTTTTGTTTGGTTTTTTTTTCAGGGATCTATGGATCTACGGCAGCATCACACCGTATCTCATTTCCCAGCATTTCTACTTTTTGGGAAATATAATTTTAATTAGAGATATGATAATATCTCTAAGCATACACAGGGCTTATCTTTGAAATGTTCCTTTGCTGTTGAAAGAACAGGCTTAAAATAGGGAGAAGAATTCACTGATATTGCCAGTATTTCTGACATTTTCTACTGAAATATGAGTTGATTATTTCTGTATGTAAACTTGAATTCGCAGTTTCTCTTCCCTCCATTTTGGAGAGAGACACCTGTTTCATAGTAAATTAAAACCAATTGCATCACCTCTAAGAATATACTCATTTATAAAACTTAAATTTAAAACAACACAGGACTAGCTGTGGAATATTACAGGCATCTTCACAAGTTCAACCATCATTTCTGATTTTGCAGAACACACAGATATGCAGCTGTATTGACATGGTTGCTCCATTTTGGGGCTAACACATCACAGATTTCTTCTTGTTTTACCTTACCTGAGTATCACTGTTCCTGTGTCCCAGCACTCCAGCTAAGGGAACGTGATGGTTCAGATCTTCCTGGAAACCATTTTCGTTTAAAATTCAGATTTCTGAAAAGATAAGAAGTAATCCTGTTATTTTCTACTATGTTGTTCTTTTCCTCTGTATTACAATCTCTTCAAGATCAAACTACCAAAATACCAAAAGACACGATATCCAAAGTTGGTTTTCTGAAATTCTAGTTTAGAGGAAGCACTCCCTTGAGGAGATAAGCTAGACCTATATATATGGCCACATATTTTAATTTCCTGTCTTTAAGCAAAGTCACGAGCCTAATGCTCACCCAACATACTTACTGCACCTTGAGATTTCTTCCTATTTTATGGCCTTTTAGTCTTATGCTCTTGTATATGGTGTTTAAGAAGGGTGCATCTTCAGAATTACATGATAAAATCTTTGAGTCAGGAGCTGGAAGCACATTTTAAGCAAGGACTTAAGAAATGCACAGTTTAAATCAGCCTTTAAAATCACTGGCAAATATTTCCTAGACAAAGTAGTAAATTCACTGGTCTAACGTAGAATGAAATACTTGGGACAGGAACCCAGTACCAAAACCTTTCTCTCAGTGAAAATCATGTGTCCAGCTAATGGTGGACTATATTGCTGTCAATATCATTTTCAAGTTATTATGCCCAATCAATGCTGGATAAAAGGAAAAAAGGTAGTCAACAGGCAATCTAGCTTTCAGTTTAACACTCCCTTGAGGATTTTCATTACCCTTTTCTGTTCTCAAGGTTAGCTCTTAGCTAGACTATTTGTAGCTTCAACTTCCTGGAGATAATGCACATCCACAATAGCCTTGCTCCTCCAACATCAGTGTGCCCTTCCACCCGAGCAAGCAGAGTCCTGTCTTTTTTCTATTATTTGTGACCTTTTCCTGGGT
Organism: Calyptomena viridis; assembly: GCA_013390005.1. Classification (NCBI taxonomy): domain Eukaryota; kingdom Metazoa; phylum Chordata; class Aves; order Passeriformes; family Eurylaimidae; genus Calyptomena; species Calyptomena viridis. Next base: position 178,683 of record WEIV01001416.1, read on the forward strand.
TAAAAGGTGACTCCTAAAGCAGACAGGTTTCACTTCTTATGGTGATTGCAGTGCAAAAAGCACGCTTCTACCTTGTTAGAAGTGACATCACTGTACATTAAAGACATCATATCTCCTTTCATATTAAAATGCCTGTCAGTTCTGCTGCTCACAGGCTGTAAATCTGCCATGGTATCCTGTGCTTGGGAGCTTTCATTATGAAAATATGGGAGATAAGCACTCTGCTTCACTGTCAAAAGGAAAAAAGTAGTCTGGTAGCAACAACATTACTTTAAAAATAAATGCAGAAATCTTTAAACATGTTACTTGATGTAGGGTATTTTTTGAAAGCAATCTTTTTTGTTTTAATTCCCCGAAAATTTAAGCTTAAAAAATAGTATGAATAAGGCATGAATACAGTAGTCCTGTAGAATTTATTAATGCATAGATTTTGCACTTGCTCATGCAGTAAATCATTAGATTTTCCCTTTGACTTCAGCCCTCCAGCCTTGAGAGAAATGACATACTAGAATTTAACTTGTTTTTCATCTTTATATCATATAGATACAAAAAGACTTGTATGTTCTGCATGAAAGTGACAACACTCAGCTGTTGTGCATATGACTTTAGAAAATACACTCAGTAGATAAATAACTCCTAAACAGCAGAGAAACATGTAAATATTGATCATTTTCTCTCACAGCACCAGTAGGATATTAATAATACCATGCTATTGCATAAAGTTTTCATCCATTGATTTGAAAGCACTTTAGATATATCATTTTTCTTGCTTTACAGAGGAGAAAGTGATACACAGAGAGGTGAGATGACCTGCCTTATGATTTGAGAACAATTCAGCAGAAGTGAGAACAGATCCTCCAGCTCTGGACTATCCTGTCCAACACTTGACCTACTCACTTCAAACTGGAAATTTGCTTTGTTTTCTGGTGTAACCTCAAGTTGTTTACATAGCATGTGATTATTCATTTATTATTCATTATCCAATCATGGGATAAATTATGACAGATTTCTTTATTATAAAAAAAGCATATTAAAAATCTCCTTATCCCTTTTGGGCAAAAATACTAACACATTGCTATTCCCTATTTCCATTAGAATTTCAGCATGTGAGCATAGCATGTGTATTTTCAAATTTCATCTTCCAAATGACATACTCCATTGTTGACACCCTGCTTGAGGACCCAAAAAGTAGCTCAAGAGTTATTTATGGACAACAAAGCCTTTTACCTCAAAGGCATTGATTTTAATGACTGAACCCTACATCCAGAAACAGAAATATATATTTAGGCTGTCCTGTGTGCATTACCAATTGATTCCAGATAATGTCACTACCAAGTAGACTAGCACCCAGGTGGAAAGCCATGGGGAAAAAAAAAACCACAAAACAAAACCAAAACTCCTCCCCACCTCTTAAGAAAACCCAACCAACTAAAACAAAAACCAAAAAAATCAGAAAAAGAAACAAAACAAGGAAATAATTCGGATGAAGAAGGTGAACACATAGGAAAAACCCAGTAGCTGAGGAGATGACATGGTTGGGATGTGATCTGATGAGGCAAGACCAAAGGATTGCACATATGTCATGGAAGAAACCAAGAACACCTGTCTCTCAGTGGAGCTGGAAGTGAAATGAAACAAGAAGCCAAAGTAAAACGATGCATGGTATGAACACAGCTTGCTTCTTCACCTTCCAGTTTTTCCAGAATGCAGAGGGGATTTCTTCCTCTGCTTTGTAGAATGAACTCCTCTGTTGATGCAGAGCAGAGAGAAGCAATGAGAGCTGTAGTTCTTTAATGATCTAAGTCATAAGGATTTATAACCCATTTTACAGCGATGTTGCCAACACCTTCCCAGCCACAAAAGCCTGCAAGGACTGAACAGGCTTCTGTATCATCTGTCTTCTGCTCAGAAGAACCTTTTGAACCCTTGCAGTTCCACAGTCACAAACCTTGCCTATGCTGAGTGTTCTCTCATCATTCTCCACTGTTTTCAACATCCATGCAGCTCCAGCAGCAGTAGCAAGGGTGGGAATTTTAATGGCAGGTGGTCTGGATCCCTACAGGCACTTTACACTACCGGCCTCTAAATTTTCTAGGCAGGATCAGGTGAGTGAGAAAAGATGGGTGCTGTTTTTGCCCTAAAGCTCCTATAATTCCTAGGATTAGTGGAGCTGCACTGATGGCACAGATGGCAGTTTTGCCTGAAAGGTGTAAAGCAGACAGTGGAACAGTGAGTCAGTTGCCCTGCATCACTCCTCTTTCCCAGAAGATAACATTCCTTCCTACCTGTTATTGCAGATCTGCAAGAGTTACTACCTAACCTTCAATATTGTTTTATATAATTTTTCCAGTAATATATTTTTTCTTGTAAAAGCAGACAAGACTGAAGCATACAGGAATATTTTCTTGCACGTATGAACACCAGGGAATCAGACCTGAACATTGTGTTTGAGGTTGTTCTACCTCTGAAACTGCAGGCCCTGGGGACTGGGTCACAGGCAGCCACACCAGATTGACAGATCTATATTTATAGATAGCATCTTTATTTTCACTACTGAATTTATAATAAAGTAAAAAAGATAAGAGCTGTATAATGTACTTGGTTAAAAATTAGCTTTTGGCTTCATATGAAACTTTATATTTTTGTTCTATTCCTAACAAAACTGACTATTTCATATATAGAGAGTTTCTAGTCCTCCCTTTTCATTCTACCCATTTTTGTTGTTACATTACAAAAAAGTCACATTCCATTTCATTCCCTCAGCCTCAGAAATAACGACTTCTTAGTCAATGGCCAAAAATTTGGGCCCATTTGGATAATACCAGCTCACAAATGCTCTAGGAGTGACCCAACGTTGGCATTAAATTGCATTTTATCTCTAAAGAAATTGAACTCTCCTGTTAGTAAAGGCACAGAAAGAACACAGTGATTATACCATAATCTTAATTATTTCAAATGCTTAATTGTTTCACATCAGATTAACAGTAGACTAAATATTTAATATCACTGAAACTAGGAATATTTGAGATTTTTCTGCAGATATCACCCCTATTTTCCCTCCACTTCAAAAATAGTTTATACTAATAAAAATAGCTGCTTCCATCTAATCAAATTGCTGTTAATTGAGTGTGGGAACCAAGCCACTGAGGGTATGATTCAGCCAAGGTCACCCTGGAAGCCTCTGGCATAGGAGAACCCAGGTATTTTGAGTTAGAACCATCACCATTTTTGCCAGTTCCAGTATCCTTACAACAGCAATGTGTATCAGCAGAGTAAGCATGGACTTGGCAGCATCCACGTGTGCCTTCTGGCCTGGCTAATATGCAGGAATGTGCTCCTCACACAGACAAACTGAATTATCTTTGCATAATTATTTTCTCTCTTACATTTGATTGTTATTTCTTTACTTGCATTTCAGTAACGTCTAAGGAGGTTCTACATACTGGACAAATATAGAGTAGCAACAAAACCAAAGGTTTACAATCCAGAGCTTGAAACCTTCAACTCTTTTTTCATGTCACTTTCCAGTATTTTTTCTAGGTATGTGTCAGGAAACACCTTGGATTTCAGAGTTATTTACAGTCCTTTTTTATATATGTTGTGGTCTGTGTCAATAAAACTCAATTTGCTCCTATTACAACTGCTACTTAAACTGTGCCAGGTGCTCCAGACAGGCAAGTGGCACTGCTGGGTTCAGGCTTAGGTCTTAAAATTTCTGGAAGACTGAAATAAATGTGTGAATGGGAAAAAAACCCCCTCAATTTATTTTAGGCTTAATCCCTAATCCACTGCTTGCTGTAATCCACAGAAAGGCTCTTGGGATCTTTCTAAGGCATGCAAACACAAATTTTCCCCCATATATGAAATACCTGTGGAGGGTCAGATAAATGGAAAAATTGAGTTGAGAGGCTGGAAGAAGTCAGGTGATGGCAGATCCAGTCAGTTCCCAAGAAGACACTTAATTATCCTGTGAGTTGGATGATACTTCTTTCCTGGAGCATCACCCGGGTCCTTAAGTGGAAATGGTCAGAGAAACAGACAGAAAGGTGGCTGAACACTTTTTAATCTTCCCTCTTCACTGAGTTTCAGGACTACTAATTTTTACTACTACTACTAGACACCTCATGTTTTCTTCACATCCCCAGGTCTGCACCAAGCATTTCTGTGGAGCTGGGAACTAACCTTGCAGATGCTTTACACAAGCAGGTCAGTTTAAAGTGACCACTTCAGCCCCTGTCTGTGCTTAAACTTGGCACCAGAGTCTTCACTGAATTAGCATCATCAAACTGGCTATGGAAAAGTTTACATTGAAATGTCATCTGGAAAGGATATTCCACACTGAAATAAAGCGAGAACGTGTATTTACTTTAATGTAAATATTTTAGAAAGTCTAAGCATAAGAGGCTTTGTTTCAACTCCATCATATTTTAGAAAATAGAAAAAAATCTAACAAAGTGGTGCAAAGAGAAACCAAGTGGTTTCGGCCTTTACTTAATAGAAAGCACAATTTTGACATGATTTGTCACTATTTTAACTGGACAAAAAGTAGGAGAGAAACATATGACAAAAGGTCATCATGTCACTTAATCCATATAGGAGAAGATGACCATCCCAAGGTGGTGAGCACAACTAAGAACTTGAAGACAATTTTGTTAGGCTCTTCTACCTAAAATCTGTAGCACAGACAACACTTTTTGATTGAGGTTTAATTTAAGAATGCATTAACTTCTTAATTAAGAACATGGCAGGAAATCAGCGGTTCTGACAATCTTAGCATAGCACGGAAAACAACACTGGATAACCAAGTCTCCCTTTATGGGGAGAAGCATCTTTGGTGCCATATAGGCACAGATTGACTATCACTCAAATGTTGAAAGGCTTGAATTCTCCCATCCATGCAAAGGGGAACACTAAACCCCCTAAAACTCATGAAAAAGCTGATCTCTTGGGGAAGCCAAGGAGTGCACTCACAGCAACTCAGAGGGAGTTAAGAGAACTCCAAAAGCTTTTAAGGATCTTCCCTTTCTTTTGTACAGAACTGGAAGTCTAGGAGACAGTCTAGGAGAAAGCCTTAGGCTGAGTTCTCACCTTGTTCTCCACAGCTCCCTGAAGACCTGCTGACAGTTCACCAGGAAGTTTTCAAAGGACGAAAAGGAGGGAGAGGGGTGTCCATACTTCCTTTCTGTTGCTTCTTCCTGCACCGTTCAATTCCTTGATGTCCTATTTCTCACACTCAGAGTATCAGAAGACAAGTAAGAAGCACAAACCATAGCAAAAGAACACAGCTCCAGAAGGAAAAAGAAAGGGACAGAGGACATGGAGGTTATGACAGTGGACAGAAAGGATCTGAAGCCTCAGTGTCTTATCCTGAATCCACTGGAAGAGTTTTGAATCGGGTCAGCGGGCTGGCTGATTGTCCAGCCACTGGAATCCATTGTTGAGAAGTCTCTAAAACCAAGTGATAACTATCAGTCTAAAAGTTGAATTTTGGTGCCAGCTGATGGAGGTAGATTAGTTTTGAGACCTCAGGTGTATTTTCAATAACTTAGAGCCATCCCTAGTACAGCAAAACTTCTACTGGCTTCAGGGGGAGCAGAATCTTGCCTTCCACCTCTCACACCCCACAAATGTACTACTGTGTTTACTTCAGGCCTTCAGGAGACCCTGCAATAACAGTGCCAATGTTGAACTGTAGAGCTTCTCCACCTCAACCCTATTTCATGGAGCTAATACCTCCTCCTGCTCCATCTCTCTTAGATGCTTTGAACAAGAAAATTTTCCCTGGATTTGGAACTCCATCTTGGCCTCTTATTTTATTGCATAATTGTTAATTTTCAATATTTTTCCCTCTTTTTTTTAGTCTAAGGCAGCACTAAAATTGATTGTTAAATTCACAGGGTATGCTGTGATTGTGGCCAGAACAGGTTTGTCCTCTCTGGCACAAGTTAAAGGTGAAGACTGTTTAAAGATTGTAGCTTTTTTTCATCTATTGGTTATAGGCGGGGATTGTATAGAATGAATTCAAAGTCTGTCATCGACATTCTTGTGCCATCTGCATTGTTTGTAAGTGAAGTGCAGATGAAAAAACAATGTGCAATTCACAAGAAACTGAAAAATTGGGCACTCCTGACACATTCTTTATTCTGCAGCCACTTGGCTCTATGGAAAAGCTTTTATTTCAAGTAGCTGATAGGAAAAAAACCTTCCTAACTTTGAAGTGGGCTTTATTGCATTGATGAGAGAGGGAGAGAACTTTAAAAAATGGGATTTGACAATCTAACTGTAAAGTTTTAATTAGGTCCTCTGAACAAGGATTCTGCGATACTTTGTTTAATGAGAGTCAGCAATAGCACATGATCCACGGACTTCCATCATTAAGTTCAGTTGACAAAGGCCAACACAACTCTTTTCTTTGTAACTTTGTAACCATTTACGTTTGAGGTGAAGATGTTAATATGGAAATTTTGCGAGCTGGGAACAACTACGAACTCTATCATTGTAATTTATGACCTTTCATCTGAGGCCAAATGTAAAGGCAATTGCAATTGTTCTATATCTCAAGGCCAGCACATGGCAGATGGGTGAAATTTGGAGTGCTAGACAAACTTTTATTACCAAATTATAAATAATTTCTACCACTTACAATGTTCACCTTTCAAGTTCATCTTGATTAAAAGGCAAGGGCAGCATCTCGCTGACTTCCATGAGTTACACAGCTGAAAAAGCTCTGTCATAGTACACTAGGAAAGGATAAAGCAAGGCAGTATTTAAAAGAATCTACTGATAGCCAGGTACACAATGCTGTAGATCAAAATCCTTTTTTCACCTAGATGACAAACAAAAGAGAATCATTACACAATTACATCCAAATTCTATTTTCACTCTTGAAGCTCTGGAATCCTTAAGGAATCCATTGAATGTGGATTACTTAAATCCTTTGAAGACCACCTTAGTGAAGTCACTGGGGTTTTTTCCACTCAGCAAATAACACACTCCTATGTTGTCTAGTAACAGATGTGATGACAATCTTCCTGAATGCCCAAGGTGGGAATTGTCTTCCCAGGTGCAAATCACACTACTCCAAGTGCTCTGCAACATATGCCTTCCTGCAGGAAGGTAATTTCCCTCTAGGAACAACATGAGACTGCTTTGAGACCTATGGCAAACCAAGGGAAATGACCCAAGATTTGTGTTCACAACTTGGTGTCAGAGTATGAAGATGGGGAACTAAGGATACAAAATCTGCCACTCTCAGCGTCCATTACTCAAATTAGATGTGTTTGTGAGGTTAAAAGACTAGGAAAGCAGAAGGATTCTGCTGACTGACAGTAAACAACCAAAGCATCCCCACATATTAAGGACACGCCTCAGCTAGAAAGCAGCCTGTTGAGCAGAAAGCAAAATAGTTCATCAGGTTCTAATGGCTCAAAAGAAAAAAAAAAAGAAGAAATCCGAGCTCTGAAGAAAAAGTCATAAGAAATAAAACAAAGAGGAAGGCTCACAAAACGTCCTTGTTTGGACATGCAAAATTGCCATGCAGATTTACCAGCCCAGGCATGAAAATTCTATTTACCCAATCTTTATACTGGAGATCAATAACAATGAAACCCAGAATATTTCCTTATCAAAACATTATGCACTGAAGCCAGACAGCCAAATAAAACTTTGCAAGCCTGCTCCCCAGAGTAACTATTTTATGTTCCTTTTCTGCTTCAAGTACTAGATATAATCAAGCACAGTTGGATGCTCCTGATTAACACGACAGTTGCCTGGAAACACAGGCACAATGTGGCCCAACTTCCCTGTCTGTGCCTGTGCTTGAACTCTGGGACAGGCAGGTGAATAAGGTTGGGTTTGCAGCCCTCACTTCTTAAAGCCTTTTAGTCCAAGCTTTGGGGAAAAAATTGTTACTGGTCACGTGTTCAAAAAGAGAGGACAAACAATCCTGGAAGGAAGCAAGACTACAAATCTGCATCCTGAAAAGCCATGGTACATTTTCTTTGTATGAGAATTGAGAGCTCTGCTAAGGTACTAAATCAATAATGGAAGAATTAAATAAAAAAAAAACCAAACAGCTGGTCCATAGGGTTTCACAGATTAACTCCTGTCACAGTACTAAATCCCTTTAAAAAAAATAGTTTATTCTAGACATCAGGAGATAGCTGGGGAAAAGGAAAAATTAACAGGTGAGAAGATGGGGAGAAGTAGAAGATGAGTTCATCTCATGCCACACACCTCCCAGGTAACTTTTGGAAAAAAACCCTCCTGGTTTCTATTCTCACCGATTCCTCCAAGAAATGAGCTGAGCAGCACCTTCCTGCCTGGCCCAGGACAGGACACCTGTGAGGTGCTCCCCATGTCTCCCACAGCGCCCACCCAAGACAAGATCATTTGGGAATTAATAGGATCTCCTTGGAGTAGAACACAATTACACACTGAATCGTACTGGACATTAGGAGGAACTTCTTCACAGAAAAGGCGATTAGACACTGGAACAGGGAGGTGGTGGAGTCACCACTCCTGAGGGTGTTTAAGGAAAGGCTGGATGTGGCACTTGGTGCTGACAAGTTGGGGTTTAACCACAGGCCGGACTCGATCTCTGAGGCCTTTTCCAACCGAACTGGTTCTGTGATTTTTTTTTCCCCCCCACAAGAAACCTTTTTCCTATACACATTTCTCTCCTTAAAGGAAAAAAAAAAAATATCGATGGGACGTTATTTTGCGCGGAACCGTAATCAAGAGATTAAAAAAAACAAAAACCACACACCAACCAAAACATACCCAAAAAACCCGCATCTCCGTGAACAGACCGGAGCTGAGGTCGCGCAGCGCCCGGGTGCCCCAGGACGAGCCCTCAGCCCCGCCGGGGGACGCGGGCTGTGAGGGGCGGGATCCCCGGCGCTTCCCGCGCTGGGAGCGGGGCGGGAAGAGCCCGCCNGAAAAGCGGCGGCGGTGCCGGGATTCGCGGCTGGAATGGCCCGTGGCAGGGACGCGGAGCCGGCACCGTGGCGGTGTTTGTGCCGCTGACTTAGAACGCAGAACAAGGCGATATTAGAGCAGAAGTGGCGCGGGGGTCTCACGCACCGGCCGGGGGTGTGTGCGCCACTGCGGGGCTTTAAATCACAGCGTCTTCTCACCTCTCTCTCTAATCACAAGTCCTAACTTAGTCCACTGTAACAGGTTCATTTAAAGGCATTTTTTCAGATTTATTCTTTGCTCGTGCTTGTGAGCCGAGACCAAAACTCCTCCTGCTGTTCCCGCACGGATTTCTGTGTCTAGAGCACGTCCTGACTGCTCCCTCCATCCCCTAAACACATAAAACACTTATTTATGGCCTAGCTCTCTCATTTTAGTAAAGCCCTTTTAGCAAAAGGTGTCAGAGATGAGAGGTTGGAAGTTTAAGGAAACAAGGATTCTAAGTAATAATTTCAGAAGTTACAAAAATGCCAGGGGAGAGTCTAATGCAGTGGCTTTAGGAGCTCTGTCCCTCCACCCTTAAGGTTTTGCTTTTATCTCCTTTGATATTCTCTCCTACTGAAAGGATGTTTAGAGTCAGGGATCTGCCTGCCTGTACAGAGTATTTAAAACAATATGGGAGTGTGTTTCTTATGCAAATGTTCTTCCAACTTCTCAGCTTTCCAAAGAAGATCAAGATGAGTCTACGGAAGCAAACCCCCAGTGACTTCCTAAAACAAATCATTGGGAGGCCAGTTGTTGTGAAATTAAATTCTGGAGTTGATTATCGAGGTAAGTTCTCCATCTCACTCACAGTGAGTAAAGTAAATGACTCTGGAGGCTGGGAATAAATGCATTGATTTTCAAAAGCAAAACAGTGTGATCCAGAATCTCAGAGTATGTGAATACAGGTCTCAGAATGGTGAATGAAAAACAAAGTCAGCTCTGGAGAAACCAATGAAAAGGAGGTTAGCAATGGATTTAGAGATTAAAATTACCAATCTAAATCATTATGTCCTTGTATGACATATGATGTTACAAATGATTCAACTGGAGTCTTGGGATGATTCTGAGTTACTAAACTGATATTTGTAAAAATCATCTGAAATTACAACTGAAATGGCCAGGCAGCCCCCTTTTCAATTCTGATAGCAATCCTTGTTGGAACTACCTTTTTCTTCACCTTTCTGTTATCTAATTCTTAGTACAGATCTTGGTCCAGAAGAGCTTCAAGAGTGAACTGTGCTGTCAGCCATAAGGTGGCTCTTACACGAAGGATTAAAGAGTTATTGACATTCTTGGTTAAACAACTGTCTAGATCTATGTTAGATCAAGACTCTGAAAGATCAGGAGAAGGCATACAGCAGCAAAAGCCACTCTAAGCTCTCCTCATTTTAAGAGTCCAACAGTTTTATTCCAGAACTCTTCAGCCTACCTGTATCCAGGATTATAGATGGTTTTTCACCAGTAAATTAAATTCTTTTCTACAGTAAAATGCCCTGGTCCTACTCCCATTAAGATAACACTGTTAACCAATTTTTGTAGTAGTATCCAAACTTGAAGCTTCTATTGTGCACAATTTAGAGATTATTCAGTAATAACTTAAACATCATGGTTCTGCTGCAGATCACTGCTTCAGACAGATTTACTTCAACTGGCTTAGCTTGGCATTTTTGAGAGGAGACTTGTTTGTGCTGTGACAAGGAATCTGTGTTATGTCAATTTTGACTTGTCATTGTCCCCTGACAGGGTAAACAGCACCTTCTTATCCCTCCTATTTGTCTTTAGTGCCACTCAGCTGACAGAATTTGCAGTCTCTCCTGTCTTTGAGAACCACATTGTCTGAGCACTTCAGGTGGGGTTGGTGGCTTAAAAACTTGGCTGCATCTCTAAATTCTTTCTTGCAGGAGAATGTAGAAAAAGCTCATTAAAGTCAATTAAATTAAGTCATCATTTACCTGAAGGTACACACAAGGCAGGGCCAAACCAGATTTGATCTTTGGTGCACTTCCTATTTTCTTTAAGACCATTGCTATCTTCCACTTTGTAAGATGCATCTGGAAATGCTGTAGGTGAACTACTCAATTTTTCCCTCAACAAAGCTGGTTTAATGTGCTTACAGCCAGACCTACCAGCAATTGAACCATGGTTCCTTGAACACCCCTATTTGTTACTGGATCTCCACCCCCCTTTCATTCCTTATTTCCCTGTGCTTTCCAACCTTCCTGCTTGATGTAATCTCGTGGTTGAAAATCTGTTTACTGTTTTCATTTGAAACAATATGCACTTTGTTTTCTGCAGAAACACGACCAACATTTGGAAAAGCCAGACATTTAAGAAACAGCATCTCAGGCTTTTGTGGCAGCTCTGTCTAGATTCTCCCCCAGGCTGTGCTGCTGATTTTATGTCTGTGCCTCCACCCTCCAAGCCACCATGCCCACAAATGTGGCCCAGTGCAAATGCTGATGTGCAGCTGTGAAATGTCTTGATTCATTGCCAAGGGCTGCACGTGCCCTGGGAAAGTAATCAGTGGTATATTAATGTACAATTTCTGTGTCTAGATGTGGATGTGTACGTTACAACACCTCTACATACAGATAAAACAGGCAAAATGCTGGCCAGGAAGGGCAGTGATAATATTTGATGGTATTAGTGGCCTAAGAGTAAACACAAAAAAAAGGAAGAGTGAAACAGGCAGGAATGTACTCTAGGAACAAAAGAGTTGGAAAACATTGCACATATGGCCTACTGAGTGGTAGCTTACATAAACACAAACAGTCCGATTCTAATTTTGGGCAAACATTTTTGTTTTCTGTTATTGCATGAAACACTCAGGACTACTGGAGGGAAGAGAGTTCTGACTTTGGTTTGGATTTTTTGGTGCATTTAGTGACACTTGGTGACCAGTCAGTTTTTCCTATGTCTGTGAAAAGAGGAAAATAAAACAAAGGAAAATAATCTTTAAACCATGACAAGTTGGCAGAATAACTTGAATTCCTGACTATTAAATGGATGATACTACAGAAACACTTCTGAAAAACAAGAATGTGTCCTAGAGGAGGATTCTTGGACTGGAGTTCTCCCTCTCCCCAAGTAGAGCAAACATGTCAAGTTTTACTGCCAGGTAAATAACTAGGTGTTTTTCAAACAGAGAAAACAATTTTAGTAGTTTGCATGTGCATACAAGGATGAAGTCAGGAAAACACACATGCAAGAGGGAGATAAAACAGCTTGTAGAAAGCTGTATTAATTATGTGCACAATAAACAAATCGGATTGCATTCCCTGAGCAATTCTTTATATCTGTTAATCCTCACATTCAGTTCCTTACACAAGTGATCTGTTGGCCAAATGAGTTAAATGTGTAGATGGCCATGGTTCTGATCTTAAGAGTGGTTGTAGGCACAGGGGAGCAATTTTTGGATGAAAAAAATGCCACCATGCTGCCAGCACTTAGGAAATACTGTGTGAACAAGGTACAGCCTTCAACAGGGGCTGTGAGAAGTGAGAACATAAATACTTGTCCAAAAGTGCTACTAAAATGTATATTTTCCTGATCAAAAGACCCATCTAATATTACAAATGGCAGAGATTTTCTTAAGTTGCATTATCTAAACAGTGTAATTTTATTTTTGTGGGAAGATTTCAGTGCCATTCAAAAGCTCTTTGTCTGCCAAAATATACATAGAAATTTTTTTACATCAAAACAGACTTGCAGCCAATATTTCTCTAGATCTGTAAGCAAAGATAAATATGAAAGTGTACTGTATTAAAAGGGTTGTCTTTCAGCTACATCCTTCACAAGATTTGGTGAGAACTCAATTTACATAGCCTTGCCCTTAGGTTATCCAGTTGTACTTGATGTCACAGGTCCTCTGTAGGTATGTGGCTTAAAACACAAGTGAGAAGGGACAGCTGAAACTTTCAAAGTGGAAGTTGTCCATCTGTTGAAAGTCATGCCTTAATGACTTTTTTACCCCCACAACTCTTACATCAACTGATATCCTTGCTACCAGAGTGCCTGGGATTCCTCTCTCCCAGCTGAATTCTTTGAAGACTATACCTGGCCAAGCTTGGGCTCTTGGTTTGTTATGAAGATACAGGGTTGGTTTTTTTCCCTGTACTGTTCAAAACACTGCATCTTTAAGTTTAAGCTGATTTTCTTGTAATTGTCACTGTTTTCAGGTGTCCTGGCTTGCCTGGATGGGTATATGAATATAGCTCTGGAACAGACTGAAGAATATGTGAATGGACAACTAAAGAACAAGTATGGGGATGCATTTATCCGAGGGAATAATGGTAATTCCTACTCCTTCTGTTATTGCTCATTAGAAAATCATGTTTTGATATTTACTTCTGGATTTCAGGAGTGGCTGAGGTGTGAGCAAGCAAGCTGCTTGTAAGAATTTTAGGCCTTCCTGGAAACCTTAATTTACTTTTCACAATTTCACTTTCCAGGGTCTGTGCTTTTCTGCATTCCCATGGCCCTTTTTTCCTCTGAACTTGAAGTCCATCTAGAGAAGCACCTTTTTATCTGTCCTTCCTCAGAGCTTATTTTCTGTCATTTGACAGGCTTGCTCTTTGCACTTCCTGCTTGCTTAGGTGGCCTCTGCACCACAGAAGTTTGTGTTTTGCTAGGCAAGCTACTGCTTAAGTTTGTGCTAGTGCAGATATTACAGTACCACTAATATTTTCTGGTGAGGCACTTGTCCAGAACTGAATGAGTGCTGCTTATTAGTACTAGAGGCTGTTTTCATCTTGGAGTAAAAATTTTACCACCAGTCAAGAAAAGCTCTCATGCTTTATTGTTGAGCCTTTGAATATCCCAGTGCAGTAGGTGGATTTTAGTGCACTTCAAGGACAATCCCAGGCTCCTGAAACGACTGTGGTATCAGTCTGTAATAGCAGGACATGCCAGGGAGAAGAGTATCTAAGAATAAAAAAGGTTCACAAGTTGGATGTGAAGAGGCTTGTAGAGAAGGAAAATGAAGCAGAGTTTTGACCAAGTTATTTGAGAAGAAAGTGGAGGTTAGCAAGGATGGAGGGAATAAAAAGAAACAAGGACTGAATCCTATGTTATAAAAAGAGTCAAAGAGAATATGGCACCAGTGTAAAAGAGCATTTTGGGTGGAGAAATAATTGTTGAAGTGAGGCCAAATGCTTTTTGCAAGGCATTTGGACTGTGATGCTAAGGAGTGGAGTGACATTACAGCAGGAGAATCAATTAAGGAAATGATCTACTGTGAAAATCAAAACAAATGGATGAGAGGCAGAAGGCTGAAGATATCCCAGGTTTAGGAGCACAGTATCTTTTCATGTTGTGAATGGATCTGTTCTGGGGATGTCACCAGCCACACAGGTGGAAGATATCTGCTGCTTCAGAGCTTATCATTAGCTTTGCCTTAAGTGCTTGGGATTTACAGCTTTTGTTGGAAGATCACAGCATTAGTGTCTGACACCTGTAATTCTGCTGCTTAGGAACTCTCTCCTGCTCCCCTTGGCAATACTGCAGGGTACTGGCTTTGTTCTTCCTCTGCTCACCCTCCATCTGCTGCAGTGTAGTTTGGCTATGAATATGATAAATACTGAACCAAAGTAATGCATAATGTTTTAAATTTGACAGCATTTTTTGCAACCTGGCCTTAAAAGTCTCCCAACTTTGTTCATGCTGAACAGGATTCATTACAGTGTCGATTTACAAGCCATGGGAATAAGATGTTTTAAATAAACAGCCTTCTGCACATTATCTACCAGGGCCCTCTTACGTGTGCCACTTTCTCTTTTTCACAGTGCTGTACATAAGCACACAGAAGAGGAGGATGTGAAGATGCCAGAAGGAGGCTGTTTTGTACTTGTGAACCTCTTTGAAGTGATGAGCCCGATTTGATTTGTAGTTCATAATCCACAGGTGAAATACACAAGTGTTTAAATATTTTTTTTAAATAAATGTAAGCCAGTGTAAACTTCTTGAATGCTTTTGTTTCCGAGCATTGCTATGTTCCACTGTACAGACAAAAATAAAAACAGCACGCAGTAGTGCCACAAGACTAATTGAAAGCAACAGCTTGTTTAATTATGCTAGCAGTTACAAAAATACTGATTGGAAATTAAGCAGGCGTGGAGTAATTGCAAATCACAGCCTTGTGCTGATAGCAAAACAATAGTTTGACTGATGTTGGGAAGGGAAGTGCTAATGTTTTGGTGACAATGACCTGTCCCTTTTGGAAAACACAGGGTCAGCTTTAAATGCCAGTCTAGTAAGAGTCATCGGGTAAAAAGTTCAGCTGTCCAAAAAATCTTGAATTGTGGAGTGAATCAAGGGATGTAACAGTGACACTTCAACAGTTAGGGGTGGGGAAAGAATTGAGTCAAATGGAAGAAAAGCCTGAAGGGTGAAAAGAAAGCTCTGTGCCAGCTGGGGAAGTCAGTCAGAGGTGAGGAGCTCTCAGTTGGTGTGTCAGTACAGCTCGTAGCTGCTTCACCTCCTGCCTGTGTACCCCCCACCCTACCTCTGCTTGTGGTGACCTTTCCTTCGTGCTTCTCTTCCAAACACAATGGACTTCTGCAGTAAAAAGCAGTTTTAACTAATACCTAAAGCTACTCTGAAAACAGACCAGGAATCTAAAAGCTTTTCTAAACATGCCATATGTAGCCTCTTCAGACAGTTCAGTCTTTCTCCCATCCACATCCCTCCAAACCTAGTACCATCTGTAAATTCTCTTTGTGTGCTAGCCAGAAATGAAAACAAATGCATTAAGCTCATATTGTGGGGCAGGCATTAGAGAGGGGGAACCTCTGAGCAGACAACAGAGTCGTGTATATTTTTGTGTATATTTTGCAGCAATGTTCCTAAATAATCAAAGCACAGCGAGCAAATCCAGCTTAAATTTTACATGGATACTTATTCCAGTTTATAAAATATGTTTTCTCTTGCTACATGCAGTCAGCCAAGAAAAACTCCAAACATTCAGGTGTTTCTTCTCCTGAGTGTTCCTGCACTTGACATCCACATGCTCAGAATTTCTTGTTGTTGATGACAAAGTTTTAAGTTAGGGTAATGGACCTCATGGTGAGGTTATTGAGCCAGTTTTTTAAACTGAGCTTCCTGAAGTCCTGCTTTATACTTTGGAGAGTTTATAGTGCCTCCAGAAACGAAAATACTTCCAGCTGTGGATGGATTAACACAAGAGAATTGTGTGAATGTAACACTGGCTCATTCTTCCCAAGTACCAGTAGCTCTAATGCAAGCAGGGAATAATAATATCCCAGTTATCAAAGGGAGAGAATTTAGGTTGCAAATTTTTCGTTTTACTGTTTTTTAAGATCCAGAAATAATTCTACATTACTTTGCAGTCAGTAGTTAACCTTTCCACATTAAGCACTTCAGAAGCCATGACAGAACACACAAATGGAGTTGCTACTGTACAATATGCTTCAACAATTTATCATTTTCTGACAAGGATTGAAAAAGGTCCAGGATGCAAGACAAATCACCAACTTGCTCTTCTGTAAGTGACTTTTTTTTTAAATGAAGATGTACCTCTAATTAGGGCATGCAATTTCTCATTTGCTTTGTCATCCATATGTCACTGGCAGGTTACTGTCTGCTTTCAGTCCTGGAGACAGTCTGTGTTTTGTTGGTTTGGGGGGTTTCATTTTATTTTAAAATAGGGTTAATTTTTTTCCCCTCTTCCTTCTCCACTTTTCTCTCCCCCACACACCCCCTACCCACCTATGGCAACACATTTTGCACAGACTCTGATTTACTTTCAAGAGTTTGCATCCCTAACTTTTTAACTGGAGTTCTGTTTCTATAAGTTTAGTTATAAAACACTTTTCAGTGTAAACTGCTACTTCTGATGGTCTAATTGCATATCAAACTAAACATAGAAAATACTGTGTAGCTTACACGGCAAGGGATTTTTTTAATGTATTCTACTCATGAAGTTACTATTTACTGTGTGAGGTAGACAGAAAAACCTGCATTGTAAAGAGCTATTGTAATTCATATTTAAATTTCAACAGTAGCAAAAGAAGTGAAGCATTTCATTCCCACAATCACTGCCCTTTGGTATATTTTACAAGATTTTATCCCCTTTAATTCAGTTTTTAATGCCAGCGTTTAAATCAAGTAGACATTTAAGCTTGACTTCAATTAGGCAGCCCAATGGTTGGATGTAGTGTGGTTTCAGTTGGATAAAACATTCCTAGTGGATTTATTTTACTTATCTTTTAGATTTTGTTTTGATTTACACATTCTGTAGGACAATATTCCTGTGGCAAGTAAATCAACAGCTTTCAGAATGGGACATGGAATGCTATCCAGAATTGTATTGCAATGTATATGTATGTAAACATCAAAGCAGAATGGTATATTTCACAAACTCCTGATAACCTAATTTGTAAGATCTTGATCCCTTTGAGAGATACAAACACCCCCTTACAAAAGCAATGTATCCTTATACACAAGAGACAGTATGAAACACCAGTGCTCATATCCTTCATGTTACCTCCTTTACCACATCCTAATGCTCTTACCCTGGTACCTGTGTATAAAACAGCTTTGCTCAGGGAACAAGCTCAACTAGATCAGAACTGACATTGAAACATCCCTTGAACAACTTGCAACCGTCTGGCCTTGACCTTTCTGAGAAGGATATACTCAAAATTAAGTAATCCAAAACTAGTGAACAAAAATGACTGAATTTCCAAGACTAAAGCTGCATCACATAGATCATCAGTACTTCTATGCAATGACATCACACCATGAAACCAAGGCCATTCAACCACTACACCACCCTCAACTGCATTCAGCTTACAGACAGACTCTTGGAAGAGCAGTAACCATGAATTTGGTACATTCCCACGTCCAGCATAAGTTTCTTGCACTCAAAAGGACAAACTGAGCCACAATTGCTTAAAACAAAGCCTGGCTGGGAGCAGCAGCACAGCAGATCCCATGGAAACTAAAGAAAGCAAGTCTGGAAGAAGGCAGCAAGTACTCACTGTGGGATGGGACAGCTAAAATCCAGGTTACTCCTAAAGCCTGCAGTGCCCCGGAGTGCCCCTATATAAAGGGAGCAGAGCATGCTAGGAAGGTTTTGCCTTAAAGGTATACTGTGATAATCAGTTTGTTGCCACCTGATTACAATTTGTTGCCTTGTTGCCACCTGGTTCCTAGTTCAAAAGGAATCTAATGCAAACCACTCTGAACATCATTTATTTGAGTTCTTTATATCTCTTTCATGGTGTTAAAATGACAGAACAGCTACTCAGAGCCCTTCTGGGTATGAGTTGCCCATGAAGTCCTAAGGCTCCTTCCCAGCTCTGAAAACCAGCTGTGCCCCCACAGCTGCAGGTTTCAGCTGCATTGTTTGTGGTGTTCATGGCAGGCAGGAAAGCATGAGAGTGTTTGCAAAGTGACAGCCAACATCTGACTGGTGGTACCAAAGCCATGCCTGATCTTTAGCCAACTCACACCCATGGCCAGGTCCGGCTGTTTTGAAAACAAGCAGATTGTGCAGTCAGCAGTTTCAAAGTCTCAGATTCCAAACTGTCCTCCAAGGCCTGAAATCAGGTTGGAAGGGGATGTTACTGACCCTGATGGAGGAACTCTTGAATGTTTGGGAGTCAGTGGTCCATACAGCAGCTGCAGGCTGGGCTGGGCTGTGTGTCCAGCGTGGCTTTCAGGTCTGCTTGGACCTCTTGGCTGCAGGATAACTGCACTGGAATAGTGGAGCTCACAGGCAGCTCCCACCTGCCTGGCCTTGCCTTTAACAGAGCAGCCACAAGTTCTCATGAGAACATCCTTCAGAAGAGAGGGTTGGTTTTGTGTACAGAAATTCTAAAATAGCTCAATTGATGAAAAGGGAAAGCAGCTCTCCACGGATGGTTTGCATCTGCTCTGTGCAGCGCAGTGTAGGAAAATCCATCAGGGCTCTGACTGATCCTACAGGAATGTGGGGTGCCCAGTGTCTGCAGGGGTGTTCATTTTACTTGCTGTCTGTATTCATGATCTTACTCTGTCTTATTAAAGCAATTGTTATTTCTTGGTAGGCCTTTCTTACTGAGATCTAGAAAGAGCTCTACTCTCTCTCCCCCTCTCCTCAACCCCCTCCTCTAGTGCAGAACAGCTGCCCAGGATGCAGTTACCAAATAAAGGGTTATTTTGGTTTTTCTCTAGACTGAATTTGTAAGGGAAAGTCTCACATTATATGTTTTATGCATGTGTATGTGCCAGTTCATTCCCAGCATAACATTTTAATTGCTGTCCCACTTCAGTAAGTCTGAGAGAGGAACAGCAAGAATACTGAACTGAATAAAAGAGGAAGGACCTGCCAGTGCTTTTGCCAACACTCTGCCTAACTTGTATCAGAAAAACATCCTCTTTTTCCTGGTCTCCCTAAATACAGAGCCACAGACATGCACAGGTCAACCCTGAGATTACAGTTTGTAGACAGTCCATTTCTCCTTGTTGGACTACCATGGGTTTTTAACCACTTACTTTGCGGTTGGCCACTGCTCTTTGTTTTAAAGATGACTTGAAATATTCTTAAATTGAGGTGGCGCTGCCAACTTTGCTGGTTTAATCATCAGTTCCTTGTGATCTGGACTCAACTGTTGCCACCCTCAAGCTCTGCCCTTGATCAACCTGCCCACTCTTCTCTAAGCCCCCTCAAACTTTGTTCACAGGACTCATATGGCCACTAGCTGACCATGAGGGACTTCTAACTTATTAAAACCATTATTAACTTGCAGCAGCAAAGTGTTTCTCAACCTGTCAATGAAACAACCAGACTGCTCTTGTGTGTCAGCTCTGAGTTTCTTACATCCATGCCCATATTACATACTGATCTCCACTGCACCTGTTCCACATCTGCTGTCCCTGCTGTGTCCTGGTGCTGTCGAGATGTAGAAATTATCAGCAAGAAGGATAGAGTTCCTGCATCAAAGAGCCTGGGATGTTACTGAGTTTATAATCCTTCTACGTAATTCGTCAATGAAATTTTAAGTTATTTGCTTTATAGTCCATCTTAGTTATCAAGCTATTATTAGAGAGCATGCACAGTTTCCCCCAGTGCCATTTTAAATTTCCAACTGTGGTTTTCTCTTTTTCTTTTTTTTTTTTTTTTGCTTCCAGGAATCCACTACACAAATGCTGCTGAGAAAACAATAGGCAGGAGGTAACTTGTCTTATGTCACCTTCTTCTTGCCAGCTTCCTACTAACAAAGACATTTATGCCAGGAAAAAGGCAAACCTCTCTGGAGTTTCAGCAGTGCCACGAGGCCTGTCTGGGCCCCCTCATCAGTCAGAACAATGTGCAGAGCCCGGCTGAGCTCAAGTGACTCCCGCAGGTCAGAGCTGTGGCCAGGGAAGGCTGAGGCAATGCTGTCCTGGGGGGTGATGCAACCAGAGGCTCAGGGAGGGCTGTATTTCTTCCTGGAAACATCTGCCTGTCACTTGGCATTGGAACGTGCAGTTGGAGGCTGCTGGTAGGTGCTTGTGTCACGGTAATGACTGTGACAGGTTTTTTCCATCCATCTGAGGAGGAGATGGTCCTGACATCTGGTTTGAGAGCGGCTTCGAAGCCACCGAGTTCCGCTGCTTGAGAGCAGGCAGTGAGGATGAATTCTGAAATACAGCTGCATAAGGCTGTATTTCTGATCAGCCCAGCAATTAACACTGTGTACAGGCAGCATCAGGCAGCAACACTGCTAAACCTGCCTACAGCAGCATTTCCTGCCCTGCCAGAGGCTGCTGCAGCTTTGGAAGTGAGCAGAGACAGATCAGCACTGCTATACATTCTGTGCTGTTACAGATGGGTTGGATCTGGCTTTCATTTCTTTGAGCCTCTTCTCCCTTCTCCCCATAGCTTTGCATGGAGCTTCAGGGAACACCCAACACTGCTATTTCAGTGTCTGCTGTTTGCTGCTTCCCCTCCCTTTTTAGGTGGAAGCCCGTGGAGAAATGGTCCTCACTGGAGCTGGCATAATGTAGACCTATGCCCAGTCTGTGACAGCAGCTGAAGATGACAATGCAATGCTGGAACACTGTGCTGTGATGCAAAGACCCACAGTCACTGTGTTCAGACCTGGCCACCATGTCAGAATGGCTGTAACATGTTTGGCATTTCTCCTGCAGATTGTTGGAGGTCTGGAGCTACTGATTTATTATAAGCAAGGGATGGTTTACTTTAGGAATAAGTTAGTAGGGAAAAGCCATAAGAGACCAGCTGGTTTCAGGAAAGGATTAGTCATTGATACAGCACAAAGGTATTCTCTTCTATATGTGAAGTATGGGCAATTACAAACTGGAGGAGAAGCAATAATGCAAACTTTTCCTCCATTCCCCTGGATGACACTGATTCCACTGACAAAAGGAAAGAAAACTACAAGACTTAAATTATTTCTTGAAATGCTTCAATGACTTTAAGGCCTTTTTCAAATGCAGAGGAAAGCATATTGATGAGGGGCCAGTACCACCAGTTCCCATACTTTCCAACCAGTTAAAAAGCTGGGCTGTCAGCAGCATTACCTCATTACCTCAGACCAGCATCTTTTGTCACTTCCAAAGGACAGCTCTAGAGCAGGGCAGGCTGATGGCAACACTGCTATTAAGTGCGACAAGTGCGAGCTTGCCTCCAGTTTTTGTGGGGTGCCCTAGGCAGAGGTCACCAGGATCCCCATTTTGGACAGACTACCACACTGGTCAAACCCCAAGCAAGATTAAATATAAGGGACCTCTGGAACTGAAGAAACAAAACCCAGTGGTGTTGCCTACCTGTTGGTGTATCTTCTTTAGTCATGGCACCGGACAGAGCTTTGTGGTGTCCTGCTGGGACAGTGGCCCAAGCACCAGCGTGAACTCATTCAGCCATCAGACACACATTTCTCCAAGGAGGAGGAGGAGGAGATCTAAAGAGCACCAAGCACTCTTTTGCCCATCCATCTTACATAGCTTTCTTGCACCAGTGGGCCAGCCCTCCTCCCAGTGGCCCTGGGACATCTGATGGATGACATCCTAAGGGCCTGTTGGCTGAAGAAAAGCCAGCCAGCCCATGGCGTTATTCCTCTGTTCATCCAGCCCTACTTGGGGGGGCCACAAGCTGCCATCTGTTTGTTCAGCATCTCCTGATGGCAGCTCTAATGATGAATTGGACCCTAATTTCCATCTGTTGCGAGCCACAAGCCACTGGCAGGGAGCAGGGTTAGCCCAGTGCCAGTGGCCAGGGTCAGCTGAGAGTCCCACTCACCAGAGCAGCCTGCAGTGACGAGGTGGATCCGAGGAGGAGCTGGAAAGCCTGGGGCCAGGATCAGCTCTGCATCCGACTGCTGGCAGGAGCTGAGGCAAGGAGCAGGGCTGACTGCCTGGACTTAAATACAGCTCTTGTGCTGTGGGACAGTCACACATACCAGATGTTTAGTCCCCCATGCCGGCTTTGGGGGATTTGTAGGGTGAAGGCTCTTTCTAGAAGGACTGGTGCATGGGATGTGTCTTCCCAGCCTTTTTAGCAAAATTCTGCTTTTACTGCCAAAATGAATCCCACATAAGCTTGAGAAACAGGGCACACTGCTCAGGGGTCATGGAGGGAGCTGATGTGGCTTTACTTCGCCTCAGCATGGAAGGGGGGATGTGTGTGTGGGGAATGCAATGGGGAAGCACAAATCCAACCATCCTGCACCTCTGCAAAGGAGTTCCAGGGTGTTCCACAGAGACCCCATGACTTGCTGTGCCCCCCCCCCCACTAGTTGCCTTTGTTTTCGTTACAGAAACTTGGAGATTTTAAAAAAAAAAAAGGGGGTGGGATGTGAAGAGAAAAACTAATATGATTAAAGCAGGATTTGGACTCTGGCAGAGAACTGCTGTGGGTGGTGGGTATTAGCAGTAACAGCTGCTGCGCTTCCCATTAGAGGAGAAAGAGAAGAAGGTCCCTGAAAGGATGGGTCCCCGGCAGGCTGGGAGGGCAGTGGTGGCAGCGAGCCCGGCAGCGTTCGTGTCCCAAGGTAAGCGATGGCAGCCCTGGGGAGCAGAGCACTGCTCCCTGCAGGGATGGGCACGGGAGGGCAGCTGGGGGTGGGATAGGAAACGGTGGCACAGCCTGGGAAACACCCGAGGGAAAGAGCCGCTGCTCAGGGGTGCTTCCATCAGCTCCTGCGTGAAATCGCATCCAGCAAGGGAGGTTTGTGTGTGCCCGGAGGAGAGGGGCGTCCTGCCGCTGGCCCAACAGGGGCTGGGATAGTTAGCAAAGGCTCTTGTGACTCCCCCAAGCATCTTGTGGCACACAGCTGCTTGGAGTGGCAGGATGGTTGGCTGTGGAAGGTTAGACCGCATCCATCTACTTGCTGCTTCAGGCTGGGCACAAAGTGTTTCATGTGCAGTGGTGGTTCATTAGTCAGCTGGCAAGTTTCAGAAGTGATAGAGGTGTAAGCTATACCTCAGCCTCTGGTTTCCTCTGATTTGCTTACATCTACATATTGACTAAGTGTAATGACATCTAAAGCAGGAAAAGCTGCACGTTGGAAAGGAGATGTTAGAAAGCGCAACATTAAAATCAGAACGGCCTGCTTTATGATATCTATTACAATAAATACACCACATTCATCCTTCAGCTTCACTTTCAAAAGTGCAATTTGAAAAATCAGAATAACACAATACTCCAGTTAATCTGAAAATGTGTTTTATGCCAGCCCCAAAGCCATGAGGTGCTAAAGACACAGCATACTAAATATTAAATATTAAACTTGAACTGTGTTGAGAAAAAATGCTAGTTTGGATTAAAAACTGGAGAACAAGGAGAAATCTTGGCAACAGCTGAAACAGTCACCAGTTTATCTCAGGGTTCCAATTCTGGCTTCAAAGACAGTATCACTACTGTTTTCTCAGCAATAGCAAGCCCTGACTGAGAAGGACAAGCCTAAGTGCTGGTGGGTGGCCAGATAGGGGTCTGATGGTCACAAGCAGTTCAGCATCTCCAAGCCTCAATGCACGGGCTTCTAAAAGCACCCTTGTGCTTCCACAGGCCGGAGCAAGGGGTGGCCACGTGCTGTCACTGTGGGGATGTGGCTCTGTGATGGCAGGCAGGGAGAGGCTGTGCTCAGGCCCCACATGAAATGGGGCCTCCCCTCTTTGATCAGGTTGTACATTTGGGCTGGGAATAGTGGAGGGTGCTGAGTGTGGCCATACAGAACCTTCTCCTCCTCCTAAAGCCCACAACACTTTTTAGAGCAAATCTTCCCTCAGCGCTCCCTCCACGGGCAACTTCACAAGAAATACATCCTCTTGTGGGGCCTCTTCCCTCGCATCCTCAAAAATTTACTTCAGAATGTGACCACTGTGGATTCAAAAATGGCTCCAGGTGCCATGAAGGTAATTTATTCTCCTTTGTTTAAAGTCTGTGAGAAGAGTGGCTCTGGAGATGAGCTGAATCAGTGGCAGCAGACGGGCTCACAGGCTGCTGAAGCCACTGCTTTGAAGTGAAGCTCCACGTTGTTTTTTGCTGCAGGATGGAGGATGGCAGGAGAGCCCACACTGCCATTGTTGGCTGGGCATGCACCACCCTGTGCTTGGTCTCCTGTGCAGCTGCCTTCTCACACGGCGCGAGCCTTTCTGCCTGCACTGACATGATGCCCAGGCACCTCAGGGTGCAGCTGCACAGCCCCAACAGCAACTACGTTACTGTCCACACCAATGTGTCCTTCCACTTCCCAGGTGACAAGGTTCCAGGTAGGAACAGCTTCTTATTCCTGCGTCCGAAAAACACAGTAACTGCTCTGAGTGAGGTACTCTGGGTGCTCTGTGTGGGATATATTTATCTCAGTTGTGTTTCAACCATGCAAGACCTTGTCACATGCAGTGGCACGTGAGAGGCACCTCCAGAGGGTAAAGTCACCTTCCCTGCTCCTCTGCACCACATGAAGGGGTCTGGATGACTCTTAGGTGTGGTTGGCAGCATGTCCTGTTCCCAGCATCACTGCTCCTGTGGCAGATGCAGACAGAGCTGAGAGGCATCACTTCCCAGCTTGGCCACTTTCCCATTCATCCCTGTGCAAATAAAACCCCTTCCAGAGCAGAACATGAGCTTTTGCATATGTACAGAGTGTTGCCCAAACCTCCCTCCTTAAAAGTGGATGCACGTGGTTTAATGCTATGTGATTGACAGCTTATCATCAAGGAGGGATGTGGGGGAAGACTCAAGAAAATTATGCAATTACATACTGCAAAGCCAAAGGTGAAGTCTGGCCTTCTGTATCCAAAATGTCCAAGACAGACTGTGAGGACAAAGACAGAAAGATTTTTTCAGTGTTGTTGCCCAAGGTTTTCTTTTAGTTTTAGTGCTACCACTGGAAAATCCATGGCAGACAATTCACTCTATAACTACAAGACAAACCCCATGTTTTGTCTTCCAGTGACAGTGAGGAGCACCCGGGATTATATGGGCTTTATGCTCCAAGCTCGCAAAGTGTCTAACAATGAAATTGCTGGCACATTCATCTTCATGCCTCCTGGCTCCAAGCTGCTGACTTGTTTTGAAGATGGGGACACTGTCACCCACTCAGACAAGTCACTGAAGAGAAACCTGTCCTTTGTATGGAAAGCACCAGACCAACCCATTGGAGACATCAAGTTTTTGTAAGGACACGCTGGTTCCTAAACAGAATTTATGCCCTCTCAGTTAAAGGCATGGCTTTATTTTTCCATCATACTTGTCCAGCATGGTGGTTATGTATCTTGAACCCAATATAGCTAAATACTAACCAAATGCTGCAACAGTATCCCAGCTGGTACATAAATCACCATTAATATCTGCTGGGTAGTGCTGCTTTTTATTTGTATGGTCACTATTTTCTCAGAATAAATACACTGGAAGGTGACAGCCTAGGCATTTAGGAAATAGAAATATTCAAGCATAAAGACAGAACTGTGATCGTATTGCCTGTCTTTGTAAATAACACAGCCCACAGGACTTCACTGCCTACAGGATAATCTTGTATATGACAGCTTAAAAAAATAATTAGTAGTTTTTAAAAAAGTTAAATGTAAATAGAACTATTCACAGTAGAGAGGGAGCACTGTGTCAAAACTTGACATCTCTGTTTTGCACCAAAGTCCTATACTGTTCAAGTAGTTTGGTTCTGAATTGGAGTGAAATGAAACATCTTCTAACTGACTGTCTTAGAGGAAGCACAACACTTTTCATTTTGCAAGAGATTAAATTGTTATATTTTGACTTTACAAAACCACTTAGAAGCTGTTTGGTCAGATCTTTGGCTGCTTCCCAAAACATAAGCTTCCTGGTGAGTGCTGGGGCTTGTGCATCTCACCGTGATTCAATAAAAATTCATTGGAACAGAAATATTGCTGCTTGGAATTTCCAAATTTTGTCCATTGTTTTAGATCAGAAAATACAATTAAAGCCACATAGCTCAAAGAACCAAATGGACCCAAACAAAACCCAACAACACCCAGCCCTGTCCATCCACTCTGACACTTCCTTCACCTTCCTTTTGACCCTCCACAATGATTTATGATAGCCCTATTACAGCTTCTGGAAAAACTCCTTGTTAGGCTTAAAAACACCTTGTAAGAGTCATCTGGCACAGGAAAACCCAGGTTGCTTTCCCCTCACTTAACTCTGGGCAACCTAAGCTGAAATTCTCCCAAAATCTCCAGCTTAAATAACGCTCTCTGTGTGAACATTTAAAGGTTGGCCAATGCAGTTTTGGCACCTGACAAAAAGCAGAGGATTAGGCAGGCTCAAATATCAGAGGGCTGAGAAGAGAGACTTTTTTTCCCCCTTACCTATTCTGCTGTTTGTACAAGTTACATTGACTTGTTTTAATTAGTAAATACCACTGTTGTTTCCCTGCCTACAGATTATAAGCAGAGCTAGCCCAAGTTTTACAATTGTACTTCTATCAACATAGTGAATGCAATAGAGCTTTTTTGGTTTTTTTAATTTAAGTTCCCACACATTTTTCAGCTGATCTTAATTATGAGTGGTGATTCTTCACCCTGAATCTTTCCAATGGGACCTGGTATCGTTTATATGTAATAGAAAATGTATGACAGGCTAATCCTTTAAAATACTTTTACATCAGTTCTCTCTACAGATTAAAGTAGTCTTTGTGATTAGCTAAACAGTCAGATGTTTTATTAATGCTACAGAGGCAGTAAATTCTTGCCTAATTATGTTTTAACAGCATCTCCATAGTCCAGTCATACTTTGTTTACTGGGCAAAGATTGAATCTGCTGTCGTGGCTCAGGGAGGACAGAACAAGACACTTGCTGGCAGTGACAAGAAGCCCCCACAGGGACCAGCTGACACACACCCCACAGGTACAGAGACCAAAGGCATGGGTTTTCTTCCTGCAGAGTAGTTTTACAGCTTATTCTGGGCAAGTGTTGAACACAAGTGACCCAAACAAGCTGGGGGGGACCCGTTGAACTCCTGTGGTGATCAAGGAGATCAGCGATGGCCACGGTGAGCTCCTTGAAGTGAGGACATGGGCCAGGATTTGAAGTGATGGAGCCAGTTCCAAGGAGGGTACTAGAAAGTTAAACAGGGCTGCCAGATCTTAGGGCTTCAATGCAAACCCTAAAGTACAATATACTTTACCTAAAATCTCACCTTTTGAAGATAAGGAAGTGCAATTAGCAGTGTTGTCTAAACAGAGGTACACGTTGGTCTCTACATGGGATTATTTCCCTTCAGGTACATATTTAGTTGTATTTATGCTGCCTTTGAACAGTAAGATGCTCCGAGAATTTACCTATACCCAAACCAGATGTATTTCTCAGCATTTTTGGCATGGCACCAAGGCTGAGTTTTAATTACTTTTTACTTGACCGTAACATAGTCAGCGAGCTTTGCTGCTTTAATTTCCATGTGGGTTCCCTGTTAAAAATGAAGGGACATGAAAATAAAAGAGCGACTGTTGTGAACCTTCCTGGCAAACATTGGCACCAAGTGGGATTTGAAATAAACAAACCCAAGGCAACAGACTTCTGCTCCTCTCTCCCTGCTTTTTGTTTTGTCTCCCTGCTGGACAAGGTCCCACCTCTCCCACAGCTGCCACTGGCTCCCCCTTGGGCACCCAGGCACCGCCTGCCAGCCCCACTGGCATTGTGGCAACACCAGCACCAGAGCCAGGTTTTGGTGTTTGGGCAGATGCTCGTCCTGTTGCTGAGCCAAAGCAGCCAGCCCGGACCTCACGGGCTGTGTCCAGCAGGAGCATCAGGTCCAGAGGACGGGGGCTGGAGCTGTCCCTTCCCAACCAAGACACCACCACAGTGGACACCTTGCAAGGTTTCTTCTTCCAGGACAATGCCTCCAGCCACAGCACCTCCAATGGGTAAACTAGGTGGTGGGAAGAGCTATTTCTCCAGTCCTTATGGGCAAGGAAAATAGTACTAGTTTCCCTGCAGATGAACAAGGGTCTGTGTAGGAAGGTGTCTGCATCTGGGAGGGAGGCGAGATGGTGTTTGATTGCTGAGATTTTGAGAAATAATCCTTTGGAGATTGCACATGACAGACAGCGACAGGGAAAGAAATCCAAAACTCCTCTAAGAACCCAAGACTGTACTGCTCAGCCCAGTGGAAGACTGGCCAGGTGTCAGAAAAATGTGATAAAAACTATTGACTGCTACAATATTTTTGTAAAAGTTCATGCAAATATTCAGTGAAACAGTGAACTCGGCAGACCTATTTTTCCATCTGCAGGGGAAAGAAAAAGAAAAGGATGCAAAGCAATATGAAATTTGATTTGAGGATGTCTGCTCAGAAGCCTTAGAAGGTTTGAGCTGCATGAGCTTCCATGCAACTTTTCATATTGTGGATCAAAATGATGGGGGTGGGAAAAAAATAACCCCTGTATGGCCTGCACTGACTGCATGAAAATGCTCTAAGGAGCAGCACACTTCTCAGCAGTATGATAAACAGGGATTCCCATGCAGGCCATGAGGACAGGTCTCACTTACTAACTCTGCCTTTCCTCTGTCCATATCTTAGAACAGGAAGCAATGCCAGCACTGCCACCCCACGCTCGTGTCTGATGTGTACAGAGGACAGGCAGGTAAGCAGCAGGGTTGGGGAGGACACCTACAAAGACAGAAAGGTCTGAGAGAAGATGAGGATAAAACCTGTCTACTGTGTCACAGCACCAAGCAGCTCATGCAGGTCTCATAAGTGGCTAAAACTATGTTGAGACTGTTAAAAGTCTTATTTTAACTGAAAATTGGTTTTTATGTCTCTTTTTATTTTTTGAGTCTGCTGCCTGTTTTTTTAAGAGTCCCACTATAAAAACAATTTAAAACTGCTTTCCCATATGTAGACTTGACTACAGGCTGCTGGATGTTACTAGGCTGGAAATGTGTGGTTTTTTCCTATGGAAGGCTGAGATGTTCCTTTCCAGGGGTCCTGGATAGGTACCACCCAAGAAATCAAAGACTTTCTCTTTCCCAGGGCTGGCCAAGGAAGCTCTGTGGTTTCTGAGGCTAGATGGATCAGGGTTAGCCACAGGTTCAGGGTGCACTCACCAGGGACAGCTGGAAGAGCAGGAGCTGGCAGACAGGATGAGTGGGTGAGAGCATCTTTCAGGAAGGGGTGATCTCAGGAGAGAAAGCCCATAAAGGGGTGAAAGGACTGCAACCTCAGGGGAGTGGAGTGGCTCTATGTGTAGAAGATGTGGGAACTAGAAGAGCATTTGAGGAATTAGGTAGAGAACAGAGGAGGCAGAGAAACTGAAGAATACCACGTAGAGAGAGAGAAGGATGCTCAGATGGGAGCTAGTGGAGAAGCTGGAAAACAGGAATAGCTTAGAGACACAGGGTACAGAGTTAACAGAGAAAGTTCAGTACACAGGGGATGAAAAGAAGAAAAACACAAGGAAAATAAAGAACTAGATCTGGGCTGCAGAATCCCGCAGGAGGAAGAGAAATAATCCCACAGAAGATAAAAGAGGAAGGGGACATAGAGAAGAGAATTAGGTAGAAATATGTAGGAAGGAGCAGAGGACAGAGAACAAGTAAAGGAGAGATGTGTACAATGAGCACCTGGCATAGCCAAGGGGAGAAATGGACAAATAGCAGAAGATGGAAACCAAAGGAAAGGAAGAGTTACTACACAAGGCAAGACCAGAAGAGCATAATGAAGTAAAAATATTGAGAAATTAGGCAAGAGTGGAAAGAAGTATGAGAAGAAGGGTGAAATGAGGTGAGATAGGGCAAAGACTTGTGAGGCAATTTAATTTTCTATCCCGAAGTCCCAAATTCTGCAGTATATCCTTATAGTATGGCATTTGCATTTTGAGGGCAAGTGATCCACACACATGCAATCCTAACTTTGCCAGCCAGCTACTTGACAGTTTGTAGTTCAACTACTGAAATTCTTCCATTTACTACTATATTTTACTAGCACCTTCAGAAACCCTCTCTTCCACAAAGGATGCTCTGACTCTCCACTACTTTGCTTCACAGCTTGCCAGGGCTCCTACCTCCACTTTGTGCTCCTGTCATGCTGTCTTCCCAGGAAGCTTTAGAAATTGCTAATGATGGTAGAGGGCGAGAGTTTCTCTGGTGTAATTAATGGACGTGTGAAAAAGCCTGCTGGGCTGGACAGGCTGGAGAGGTGCCAGCTACTGAAGGCCAGATCCAAATCTCAGTGGAGCCAAAGTAAAAAACTCCAGTATGTTTTGCAGCTTTTGGATGGGGGCTCAGGTGCACAGTGGGAATGGAAAAATTCATTGGGGGCCTCCTAAATTGTATGATTGTTTCTCAGTTAGTCTTGGATGACACCTGCAGCAAAGCCTGGGCTGCAGAACTGGAATGGAGCAGCTGTCATTTTGTGACAGATAAAATAAGGTGCATGGAACTGGACAGTCCCTAGAAACAGGAGCAGGCAAGAGCAGTCATTCCCACTAAAACGGGTGATTAGGCAACACAGAGAGGCAGAAGATTTCAAACTGCCTGTGTAAACTGAGAGAGCAAGGCAGGCTTTGGGGAGAGTTCACAGGTTGTATATGACTGCCCCAAAATCACTGATGTCAAAGGCCATCCCAAGTCTCCTGGGTCCCTTCACTCCATGATTTGATCCACAGCCTCAGAAGGGCAATACTGAATCCCAGTGGGCCCATGTGACCCTAAACATGAAGTCTGGCTGGGAGGATCACACCTGCCCTTTCAGCATGACCCTGGCATCACTCAAGGAGGGAGTTGTTTATTAAGCGATTTTTTTTCTGTGATAACTATGCCTGTGAAAAGTAACACCAGCACCACAATGGGAGCTGCAAACCTTTACTTAGGCAGAGCAGTGACCTTCCTCTCCGCTTGTTCCCTTCACCTTTGCCCCTTCAACCCACTCTGCCTTTGCCCTTGGGAGCAAGTCTGATATGGATGGAGCAGGGCTGCATCTGCCTCATTTTCTAAAAGCTACTGAGTGACCAGGGAATGGAAACGGGTTATTTTAAGGTCAGAGGGACACATGGGTGTCAGAAGCAGAGTTGAACTGTACCATGATGTAGGTAGTGAGAACTTAATCAGCTCCTTTTCTCTTCCCTCACTGCACATTTTGGCATGTTTTTTCTTTCAAAGGCCAGTACAGAGAGCGGGGTCATCCTGAAAGCCTCCCAGAATGCGACAGCATCTCCCTCTGCCCTGCACACACACACTCACCTGGGTCACACTGCTGCAACAACAGCCTGGTTTGGGGATGCCAACGCTGCCGGCAATTTGTCCTCGGCTTCAAGGCAAATGGCAGGAAGAGAGTTGGCACTGCAGCCAGAGGAGGCAGGCACCAGGGGGGAGGGAGAGAAGGAGAAGGCAGGTGGGAATACCCTGCCATGGCTGACCAGACCAGCTCCCGAATCTGCTGTTCCCGGCAAAGGGGAAGACCCTGGCAGAGGCGGCCGACTCCTTGCAGCCCAGCTTGGCATCCTCCTGGTCTGCACCGCCGCCCTGGGCCTGGCGCTGGCAGCTGCCGTGCGCTGTGTCTGTGCCCAGCACTGCCACAGGCGCACGGAGGTGTCCTTGGGAGAGCCGGACCCCGGCGTCGCCGTCACAGAGAACGGGGAGGTCGTGCACTTCCGAAAGATCCGGGAGAACAGCTTTGTGCTGGTGCAAGCCGAGTACAACTGGGTCAGCCCCCCGAGCAGCGGCAAGAAGAAAATCATCTGAACATCTGCAATGCCAAGAGGTGGAAATAACCTGGGCTGCACAGCACGGGTTGGAGGGAGTGGTGGGTTAGTTCCTCTGTGTGCTGCCATATAGATAAACCAACTCAGAGTAGTCAGATCAGACAGAGGTGTTAGTCAAAAAGTTATCTGAGCTACAGCTGCTGAGAAAATAGAAGTTGATAGATTGCTCAGTGTGTTACACTTAGTGCAATTAATATTGTATATCTGCTCATTAGCTGTCACTGCAACATACACTTCCTCTGTTGCCTAAAGGTTGTACCCAAAAATAGAAATTCTTCCTCTGCACTGTGGTATTGACTCCTGTTTAATCTCAGCAAAAGTTTCTAGTGTTGTGTTTCCTTCTAGGAACTACAAACCTGCGATGTAAGCCCAGCCATTCTCATTTAGGAGCTTACAGGTTTGATTCTGTGCACTTGGTGTCTCTTGGATAACAAAATATTTGCAGGTAGATTTTAAGTTTCAATTTTAAAATAAAAAGCAATAACTCATTAGTGGAGAACATTGATTCAAAGAATGCTGAATTGATCCGTGGGAGCGAAACACAGGGTGGCAAACACCAGCTTTTTGGGGAGAAACATGCCTCCTCATCAGGTGCAAATGGAAAAAAATCTTTCCAGTCCATTTGCACCTGATGGGGAAGCTTGTTGAAGCCTGACAGCCAGCATTTACTGAGTCTTTTACTTTGAGTCAGTTCAGTAACACTCTGTGCAGAAACATGGACTAAAAAGTACCCTTCCCAGGTCACTGTGGACATCCCCAGTAAAGGCTGTTTGAGAAGTTAACAGCATCCTTGTGTTCTGAGTTTGTATAAACTTTTCTTCAACTGTATGGTTTTCTGCAGGATGCCACTAAAACAGCCCTTGGAAAACATCACAATCCTGAACATCTTCTAAGAGAGAGGTGAAGATAGCAAGGGTAGAGGTTTATTTTATTGCAGCTTTAAAAGAAATAGTTCTGATTATGATCCTCTTGAAATGTACATTTTAGAGCCTTTCAGAGAGCAGGAATTGGCCCTTCTGGTGTCCTTTTCTAGGGTGGATCAGCTCATATGGTCCCCAAGCTGTGTAATGGGGGACACACTGATGCTGCAGCTTAATGCACAGCCCACAGCAATCCCTCCCTGAGCTAAGCAGATAATGACAGGACACACAGCCTTCCTGGTGACAACTTCCCCCTCTGTCAGGAGGGCCCTGTGGCCATCTCCAACTAGTTGGTCATCTTCACGCTGGAGAGTCAGTCAAAGTCCTGCTCCCATGTCCTCCCTTAACTGGCCACTGATTTCAGAGGAGACAGGTGATGACTTCTCCTACTCCAACCCCAGTGTGATGAACATAGTGCATCTTTTGCTGATAGTGCCTTCTATTAGCATTCAGAAAGAGACCATTTCTCACCATACTACTGTACAGTGATGTTTGTTTTGTGCTGCACACGTGGCCAAATTTCTGTCAAGTTAACCTCTAGGCCTAGTGAACCCTGGGCACAATAAATGAGGAAGAAAAGAAGTGTACTCACAAATGCAGCTTGCAGAGGTGAGCTTGATGGTCTTAACCACTGCACTCCAAAGAGAAGGGCAACTGCACCACGGCCCTTCTGCTGCAGAAAAACCAAGGGTAGTGCTGTAATTGAAAAGATATTTGTTTTAGGAGTTGAATGGATGCTAAGTGAGTGGTTTTATATTCAGTAAGTTGGGCTTATGCCCTACCTACTAGTAAGTCTACAGGTTTTTAAGTACAAGTCTAGACACAATGACTCCTGTGTCATGTGCCTTAGAAAGAAATCGTGTTTCTGTAACCTAGTGTGGTTGAACTGTGTAGCAACTAAAGCAGACTGCATTCAAGTCATTGTTAATGCAGCCAAAAAAAAATCCTAATTAACTGAGAAAATAGGTCAACAAACTCTTAAATATTTTAAGAACTATCACATATTATTTTAAAAAGTTTCTTTTGATGGCATAGCTGTTTATGAATAAATTACAAATACCTATGGCCTCTTCCACTGTCTCTCTAGGTTTAGTATTACCAGACTGCTACAGCTATAAAACCATAACCTTCCTCTCCCCAGCTCTTTCCCCACAACCCAGCACTGCTTCTTGTCATTGGAACAAATGAAGGCCTCATGGAGATATTTGATTAGGATAGTGGGACTTCAACACCATGCTGCCTCCTGTCAAACTCTGCCTTCTGTTAAGTTTATGCTGCTCCAGTATTATTAGTAAAACCAGCAATGGTGAGCTCTCAGGGACACAGCTCCTTTGAATTAATAATGAGTTCTGCTACTTTGTGAACTTGACTGAGACCTAAAGTGCTTGTGCTTTTTCTTGACTTCTGAATGATGTTTCATTTATTGTAGTTGCCATGATAAGAGGAATGGAGGTTTTATCTCTTCTTAAGACTGTTAAAAACATGAGCACTGATTAATTTATTAAAAGGCAAACCATTCACACCCCCCATTCCTAAGTGACTTGCCTTATATGGAAATTAATCTGTGCTCATGCTTGGAACAGATTTCAGAGAAAAAAAATGATGAAATTAGGAAAAGAAAGGCACAAACCTTTTTAATATTTACTGGAGACATGAGTGAAAGACTTGCCTTCCTTCCCTGTCTAGGTGTATGACTGTGTTGGACCCAGATGTTCTGCTAGAACTGGGGATCTCAGTTCCTCCAGTACAGGTCAGCCTGCAGCCCATGTCAGGCTGCCATCCTGCAGCAAAGTGATATGGGTTAGGGTCAGAATTACTGACCAATTACAAACCACCTAATGCACACCTATCCTGAGCTTATCTCCCCACCAGCCAAACAGGCATCAAACACAGTTTTGGCAGTGAAAATGTCTATGGCTTAAATCTATTTTATTGATGCCATTACAATGCTTGAGCTACCCTAACTCAAAAAAAAAAAAAAAAAAGAAAAGAAAAAAGAAAAAACTTGCATATGGACATGTCCATTCATCATTACTTGCACACTCATTTTCCCATCTCATGTTGCCGTGATTCCTGCTCTTCCTCTGTTGCACAAAAAATGTAAACCACTGCCCCTAAGCCATCAAGCCTGCACGCTGAGCACGTAACACCATCACTGATTCTTACTGCTTCTCCGTGCTATCTGAAACCAGTTAGGTTTTGCCCATCCTCAACTCTGTTCCCCCTCCTCTTCAGAGAAGATGTTGCCTCATTCTGTGCTGTACCTGCTCTATTAAACATGTCCACCCTGACAGCAATTAGCAGAGGACAGCTGCCCTCCAACACATTAGTGACATTGAATGTAATGTGGAGAGGTTTCATTAGGCAACACGGTGTCCCAAAGCTTGCTTAAGTCATCGTGGACAATTTCTGCATTGGTTGAATTGTTGCTAATAAGCAAAAAAAAGCCAAGCACGCTCTGATTTGGTCAGCTCCAAAATGGGTGGCAAGACTCACCGGAGAAGCCCCAGCTGTCAGGCTCAGCAGGGATGTGCAGGCTCATGCTCTCAGCAGAGGCAGTGCTCTCCCACAGCAGTGTGGGACCAGGCCCCAGGCATTACAGAGAGCTGGCTGGATGGCTGGGCCAGCCCTTTTGGCACAGTTTCTGCAACTGCTTAACACCGTACAAACCAAGGGAGGCAAAGCAGAAAGATCAGGAAGCTGGAGAGTAAAACTTTCAGCACATCTCCCAGCAAAATGAGCATGGGGAGATGATGCCTGGTTTGCCTTCCTGAGGGGTGAGGATTTGTCCTCTCCCTCACCCCTGAGGGTTTGCCCCTGCTTCAGCCAGTTCCTTGGCAGAGCTATGGATGCATGTGTTATTTATTCACTGAGATTTAAATAACAATGGGAAATGCCTGTGAAAAAGGAGATGCTCTAATGATTCCTTTGACATTCAGCTGCAAAAAGGAGCTGCTTAGCAGCAAAACCAAGTGACAAAGTAGTGACCTGACCTGCAAAGCTGGTGAGCAGCAGAACAAACCCCTCACTCCTCCTGGAGCCAGACCCCTCCACTGCCCCTGCCAGGGTCTCAAGGCTCGTAGTGTCTGGACAGTTCTGCAGGGCTCCCTTCCTTTCCTTTCTCCTCTCTCCTGCCAGCTCCTTCAAGGCAGAAGACTACAAGAGGGCAGAGAAAGACTTAGTGAGTCACAGCTGCACTTGGACAAGGAGCTGCTTGGGGATCTCTCCTGGTTCCCTCCCACCACCAAATCGCTTCCCCTTTGCAGGTCTCATCTCAGCAGCCCTCTTCTCTCATTAGTGCCTATGTCTCTCTCGATAAAGCATTTTGTTATATGATGTATGGAGGACCGTGTCCCAAACCACATTTTACTGTATATTTAGGTGCATGTTTTGCTGATTTACTGCTGTTCCAGAGAATGTCTCCCTTCCTGAGCAGGGCACGCCTGTAGCGGATATATCAGCTCTGACTAATGATTATTAGTACATCCCAAGGTTATGTCCCACAATCAAATAACGTGTAGGAGGGAAGAGAGACTCCAGCTTACTCGGCTGAGGACAAAGATCACAGATAGTCTCCTTCAATCTTCAGATTGCAATATCCATTACAGATTGCCACCTTCTAATGTCAAAGTATAATTTGTTGTTGAGAAAATGTGTCACTGCTTCAAAGGCGAGTCAAAGATCAGCCTGGCCGTATATCAGCGCATGTTGATG
Source organism: Calyptomena viridis (assembly GCA_013390005.1). Lineage (NCBI taxonomy): Eukaryota > Metazoa > Chordata > Aves > Passeriformes > Eurylaimidae > Calyptomena > Calyptomena viridis. The sequence continues at coordinate 215,462 of WEIV01001416.1, forward strand.
TACATTAAGAACCCGCAGCCAGGTACCAAGGACATCAGGCTGCCGCTGCGGAGGGAACGGCAGCAGACGTGACTTGCCGATCTTTACCGTGCAAACACGCGGCCCGAAGCGGAAAAAACCATTTAACCCAGTCAAGCGGGGTGTCACCAGTAATTCCCAGTGTCCAAGGCAGCGCCAACGCGACGTGTCAGGCGAGTGACCGGAGGCAGCCGCTGCCTGCAGCGCGGCTCGGCTGCGGGAGCGCCAAGAAACGCCCCGCAGCTGCGTTCCCGCGCAGATCCAGGCGGGATGCGCGCCGCCGAGGCCATCCATCCCTCGGCATTCCCGAAGGGCCAGCGCAGCCCGACCCGCGCCCGCCGCCAGGGGGCAGCGTTGTCCCGGAGATGGCGGGATCGGAGCCCTCCCGGTTGTCCCGGCACCGACATCCCCGCCCGGGAGCGGCAGGGAAGGGGCGACTCCACCCCCGCCTGCAAGCTGGGAAAAGTTTCTGCATCGGAGTCCGCGATGTTAACTGCGTTCATAATCCCGTGGCTTCCAGGAATCCACTACACAA
>WEIV01001420.1:840-11376 GCA_013390005.1 Calyptomena viridis
ATGTTGATAATATTCTTAGTGTTTTAAGAAAAAGGTTCATGTGAATCTCAGTCTAGTAAATGTTAGAATTAAAATATCATACAATTTTCCTGTAGTTTGTCTTAATAATACATCGTATAGTTTTCCTGTAGTCTATCTTATATCTAGCTATTTAATAATAATCAACTGCTCTTTAATGAAATGCTGCTTTGCATTTTCGTCACATTTAAACTGAAGATTATTTTACATCCTTGTTTTAACTATGTTGTGACATAGCCCACTTATAGAGGCAACTATAAGTTTAAATTTAGAATGTGAAATCCATTCATTCCTGTTCAAACTACATTTCCATTGGTTAGCTATCAACCACTTGAATGGACAGAGGCTTTATGGAAGGATCATGCGTACTACTCTTTCAAAATACCAGACAATTCAACTTCCTCGTGAAGGACAAGAGGACAAAGGTCTAACAAAGGACTATAGCAATAGCCCTTTACATCGCTTTAAGAATCCTGGCTCTAAGAACTTCCAAAATATCTTTCCTCCATCTGCCACCCTTCATCTCTCCAACATCCCGTGAGTATTGACATGTGTGATCTTCTTGAAAAGATGCTTTTAGGTTATGTTCTAAAGTTACAAAGTCTGACATAAGCTTTACATTCCCTTGGCCTTTTACACTTCATTCTGCTGTGGGTCATTCTGCTGTGTAATTAACAATAAGTGAATCTTTTAACTGTCCCTTTTTTATCATTAGCAAAGAGGGTAACTGATAGAAAGATCGTCTTTATCAGTTTTAATCAGTTTACATGTGAGAGTATGCTTTTATTTTTTACATATTAAGTCCCATGTTACAGATTTTCGTAAAGATTAAAGACGTGTTTTTTGAGATAATGTACTGGAGTTACATGGTAAGAAATTAATCATTGACATTGTTTAATATAGATACAATTTTTAATAATTCTAACACTTTTTAAAGACTAATTTCTACAGAATTCAGACCTCTTATGTATAGGGAAAGTTGTAAAAAAAAAAATGTATTAAGCAAGGTGTTCTTTAAGACTGAAACAATCTTTTTTTACATCTAGAATGTTGTCAACAATGTGTGGAGTGACAGCCAAACATAAGTTTTTACAGGCTTCTTTGATTTGGCAGCTGTGCAGGGAGGGAAAAGAAGAAACTGTGCAATTTTGTCCAAGTAACAAAGGAAATTATAAGGCACTTAGAAAATGTCTTTTTGAGTAAAATAAAAAAACCCTTTCAAAATCAAAACTATGTGAACCACGCCCGCAAATTTCAAAGTGAAATGTATTCCTGAAGGTACTGATTAAAATCTTAGGAGAATTTTATGCAGTCGGAATTTAACTGAGCATGAAAGGGTTTGGATGAAAAGCAATAGAGTGTAGCTGAAATATTTCTGTAGCACAAGGTGAAATTGTTTGGGCTGAAGTATTGAGTTAGTGGAGATGGTTTTTGCTATTCAAATTTAGTTTAGAAACCAAGATTGAGGTTGAGATCTTGATATTATTACTGAGTTCTATACTCTTCTACAAGTTCATGGGAGTTTATTTTGGTTTTGTTTGTTGGGTTTTTTGGTTTTTCTTTTTCAATTAGGCCTTCTGTTACTGTTGATGATTTGAAGAACCTTTTTGCAAGTAAAGGATCTACTGTGAGAGGCTTCAGATTTTTCCAGTAAGTTGTCTTGTAAAATTGCTAAGCAAGCTTTCATTCTGGAAGATGGCTTTTTTGTGACATTCCAAGTATTTATAACTATAGGCAGAATTTTATGTACTGGTAGGCAAAAACAGTACACCTATGACAATTTTTATGATAATTTTAATCTTAAAATTTTAAATTACATACTATGTTAGCATAATTAAATTCAAAATATGGAGCCTTTTGAAAAATTTCACATATATTCAAAGTAAAATAAGTTTAAGGAAAGTAAAGTACAAGCTGGGTATACGTAAAATACCATATAAAAGATGACAATACGTCACCTCTAACATTGACTAAGGTTACTTGGCAGCATTATCTTAGCACAGTCATACCTACTGGAATAATCCCATCTATATAGGCAATACAAGTGTTTTCTAGAGGCCTTCAAGCCTTATTTTGACCCAGTTTTTTCAAGTCCAGTGTAATGAAAGAATGCACAGCTTTAGGCCATCGATTTGCAAAATTTTTATAGTTTTGTTATCTTTGCATTTTAACAGGTGCATAACTAGTTCTGATTTTTGCTGTACAAGTGTTCAGTGTGTGTAATATGGCTGAAATAACACTTACATCACTTTTCTGTGTTGGCCAAAAATTTAGGTAAGATTAATAATAGTTTTTGTTGTGCTTCAGGAAAGATTGCAAAATGGCTCTTATCCAACTGGGCTCTGTGGAAGAAGCAGTTCACGCTCTCATTGAGCTTCACAATCATGACTTTGGAGAGAAGCAACATCTCCGAATTTCTTTCTCAAAATCTACAATCTGAATTTTCTGTGCACTTCCCTTTTAAGGCTGCATAACGGTTTTAATAAAATCTTCAAATACAGACTGAGATAGCTATGACCAGCTCTGCCTCTTAAAACAAAAAGCTCATTCATACACAAAGATTTAAGTAATGATCTTTTCTCATTCTAGCTGCGAGTATGTGATCCATAGAAAGATTCTTCTGTGAAATAGCTTTAGAAATAATATGCATCATCAAATTTCCTACTTAAAATTATNGGAGTGCTTTTACAATATACCAAACAAAGAGTATTATTAACAAAATGATAAATCTACCCTGTGCTCATTAAACACTAATTTGAATGTGAAATAGTACTTGATTTTCTTGAAGAAAAGCAAGCAGTGACTGTGAGTATCCTCTGAATAGTATTTATATTACCAGGGTGTGGGTTCATACTTTGGCAAATCTTTACAAATAACTTGTTTATAAAAATAAAAAGTCTGCTGTTCTTACAGAATAAATTATTAGAGAAAAGGCAGTGCCTTCTTTCTATGGAGTAAAAAGTATTTGACAAGTTTCTTCAAGATGTGGTATCAGAGACTTAAGTTGGCTTAACCATGGAATGGAAGTTTGATGTCTGATTATTACTATGAAGTCATGTATAATAGTACTTTGGAGAAAATAAAACAAGAAAAAATAAACCTCAAAGGTCTTTTTACCACTATAATGTCTAATACTTATATTACTATGTATTTACCTGATCTCTTACGATGTGCCATACTATGTGTGTGTTACACAACAGCTTAGAGTATTATCTGAAGTATCTTGAGAAAAATATTATGGACTTTGTGATAATTCACTTATTGGTCTTCTTGAAAATGTTTTCCTTGCTACTTCAAGATATATTTTTTTCATTAGGTAATTCTCTGAATTCTAGTTTCTTGTACTTTTTTTTATAGATAATGGATATAGGTAGGAATGAGGTTTAACTCACTGTGTAATCACATAGGGATTCTTTGAATTCACCTAGTTGTGCTTTTCTGATGGTGGTATTTTGCTGAAAAAAAAATTCACTACAAACCCCAGAAAAAGTAGAAACCAGAAAAAATACACTAAAACCCACAAACAAATGTATATAGAAAGGCCGAGCAGCAAACTCACTTCAGTTTCTGGACTTCATCTTACCTTTTGAGAAACATTGGCTGTATCAGAATATTCTCTGTTGGGTTTCTGCATCTTTATCTCAGTCCTAAACTCCAAATAATAGAATACTATCATACTTTCCTTTATAAGTGTGGAAAAAATGTTGATACTGAATGTTGATTTCTCTTTGGGGAAGGCGCTGGGATGCAGTTAGATTGATCTTGAATGTACAGATGAATATTACTGACCTCTGATTGTATTTTAAAAAGTTTAATTTCATTTAAAGATACTTTTCTTTCTAGAATTTCCTTTTAAATAAATTAATTTAACATAAATTTAATTTTACCTCACCAAATTTTAAAGAGTATTTAGTTACTTCTAACTATTGCACAATTTTTTTCTGCTGCAATGTTTTGCCACTCAGACTTGAAGGTTTTTTCATTTATTTGTATGAATTGTGTGACTTTATCTTTCTGGATGAAAGGGCATGTGTCTACCATGATCTGAATATTCTGTAGTAAGCTTTTCCAAATTTTCTCTCTTGATTATTTTTGAAAAATCATCCAAATACTAGCTTGCCTTCCTCTAATATATATTGGAGATGTAGTGTTAAAGAAACTTCCCTATCTGACCATCCAGGAGCAGCTCTGACAATCACACTTGCACCACCTGACCTGGGACTGAGGCCCCTTTGCAGCTACACACACCACACTGTCAGACCAGGTTTCCTGACTGACTTGACCCCAGGTTTCCCATAGCAGAGTCTCAGATGTGCTGATCCCTAAAATAATTTAAACTTAGTGCAATAGCAAAATAATACCTTGAGCTGAAGCCTCCCAGTAGAGACCTCAGACAAAGGAACTTTGGGTTTTTATACCCTCACAGTCTAAGGGCACTGAAGTCTGGGGGTCATCTGCCCCTGTTTTGTCTCTCAGTGTCTCTGAGGGTCCAGTCCCCTGGCTGAGCCACAGATCTCCGGGCTCTTTGTTGTGCAAAAGGTCAGCAGTTCACGGCCTGGGTTAATTTCTCCTTCAGAGCATATGCTTTTAAGATTCCCAAAGAACTTCCTGAAACTCTTTATGGAGCTCTTTTTTCAGCACCTGGTGCATACCTATGCAGCTTATGTAAATAGTTTCTCTGTGAGGAAGGAGTTCAATCACCGTGTACCTTTAGCTGCTACACAAGCTGTTTATTCTGTGAGGCTTAAATTCTCCCAACTCTGTATTATGGGAAGATTGCACTTTTCACCTAGTTTTTATTTTAATGCATATGATTTTAATCAAGGCCCTTTAGAAATAATGAGTCATTGCCACTCATCAGCAGGAAAATAGAAAAGGAAAAAATTACTTTTGAAGGGTACTTTTGACCATAAGATGTTAGCATCCTGTCTTGCCTGGGATATCTTACTCCCATACTGTCTCATAAGATCTAACAGGAAAATGGCTGATAACTTTGCAGATCAATTGCCTAGAAACAATGGGCTTGATTAAGATGCTGAATGCAAGTTGCGAAATCCTGCCAAGTAATCTTGATTTTGTCCTTTTCAAAGTCTAGGATCCAGTCTAAGTGGCTACACTCCTAAACTTACATATGTCTATCTATCTATCTATCTGTCTACTCACTTACTCTCCAAATGATGGGACTTGTATATTCAGCCAAGCTTTAAAATACCCTTTGGTGTACATCTGGTTACACATTAAATGGGTATGAAATAAAAAAAAAATCTGTAAGTGTGATTAGACAGTGGGTTGATGTGGTACATAGCAAGAAAAACATCCTAAGCCTAGTGCAAGCCTAAATGATCAGTCTTCATTTAGTTCTCATGGGCTTACATTATTTGAATCTCAGGTTCTTCTGGTATATAGAAAGATCATGAGCCAGCAGTGTGTCTTTGTGGCCAAGCAGGCCACTCAAACCCTGCAAAGCAATAGAAGAACATTCCCAGTAGGTTGAAGGAGGTGATCCAGCCCTTCTGCTCAGCCCTTGTGAGGCCTGACCTGCAGCACTGTGTCCAGTTCTGGGCTCCTCAGGACGAGAGATATGGAGCTTCTGAAGCAGATCCAGTGGAAGGTTATGAACTTGATTAAGGAATTGAAGTATCTCCCTTATGAGGAAAGGCTGAGGGAGCTGGGCCGCTTCAGCCTTGAGAAGAGACAACTGAGAGGGGACCTCATCAATGTCTAGATGTATCTGAAGGGAGTGTCAACAGGATGAAGCCTGGCTCTTCTTGGTGGTGCCAAGCAATAAGACAAGGCAATGGGCAGAAATGATGTGCTAACTTCCTAAATTCCACCTGAATATGGGGGAGAACTTTACTGTGCAAGTGACAGCACATTGGAACAGATTCCTCAGAGAGAGTGTGAAGTCTCCCTCATGGGAGATATTCAAGAATAGTCTGGATGCAAACCTGTACCATGTGCTCTGGGATAACCCTGCTTGAGCAGGGAGGTTGGACCAGATGTCCTCTAGTTGTCCCTTCTAACCCGACCCATTTGGTGATTCTGTATAAGACAACGTTGATTTCTTGCAGACATTATTTGAAGATAAACAGTGCTGTCAGCTTTGCAATTAGAATGAAAAACAAAAAAGACTAGGCGATCTTTTATTTCCCCAGAAATGTCAATCTAAGTCTTTATTACAATTTATGACAACATAGGAATGCCATCACTCAGGGTGTCTTTCTCCTCTGAATGCCAGTAAATGTAGAAAAAAGAGTTATGCCTAATTTTATTTTGTAAGATCAAAGAGCAGAGCTTGTGCTCGTTTTGTAAACAAAGAAAAGCTTTCTCATTTTTTATGCCAAAAATGAATACATGTTATCAATCTGACATCCAACTCATTCTGCTGGAATTGTTTTCCACAGTAATTTGAGGTGCTTTCTAATTGACATAAGAACAGTTACTCTAAACTGGATGAACAGCGTGTGAAAGCTTAATTGCTTACAATGAGAACAACTCAGGGAGTGAAGGTCAAGGTATTTACTATGAAAGGTTTGGTTATTAGATTATTCCTCTCTTCTTTCCCACTACAAAGTGTTGATGGAAACACAAGATTGCCAGGTGGCAAAATACAGTTGGTCTGTAGAGAAGGAAAGCATGGTAAAGGAATCCCCATCAACAGCCTGAGGAGAAGAGTTTGGTTTATAATCTCCAGTCACAGGACCACAGAAGGATTGGAAGGGGCTTCTGGAGATTATCTGGTTCAACCCACTGCTAAAGGTTCACTTAGAGCAGGTTGCACAGGAACATGTCCAGGCAGGATGTCCAAGAGCCAATATTTGAGTTTCTCATCTCATAAGACGCATGGAATTTTTCATCTTCTTAGATGATATAATTTGACAAGTTGCCATATTTCCCATTTCACAATTGTAACACTTTTTGACTAATCTTGTCCATAAATGTAGACAAAGCTAATGGTGGGAGAAGTATAATACAAGAGTAATACTGCAGTCATTGGGATTTGGTTTTCTTCCTGTACTTATCAAATAAATTATAATTCATTTTTCCCTAATCTATAAGTTACTAAGTTTTGTGCAGCTGCAATAGTAAGGTCAGCACTCCTGTGGGTGTAGTGGGATCAAAGCTTCTCTCAGAGTTCATATTGCATCATCTCAGATGATATTAGGCCTCAATACACTTCCATAGGAATACTATCCCAGTTTCAAAACTAAGTGGGAGGGAGAAACAGAGAGAGGCAGACGGGTTATCTTATCAAAGCTTACGGTGGGTTTGTGGCAAAGCTCAGTTTGGTCTCCTACTCCTATGCTAAAGCCCACAGATAACAGCCCTTTTGCTCTGTAGAACTGCTTTTCTGATTAGCAGCAACTGTCAGTAGGCTTTATCACCTACTATGCTCTTGCTATGGAATGTATATGGCATGCTCTGATGTGTGTTTCATCAAAAGTCTATGCTCCAGGGAAATTGTTTAGAAGCATTTTATATTTAAGGTACAAATTCAGGCATCCAATGCTTTTGCAGCAATCTCATTTATTTTTTCATCTTGACTTCATTTGCCAGGAGTTGAGACAGTGGTATAGGCACACCTGACAGTACAGACATAAATGCTGAGAACAACTTGAGTGGCAATATTTCCTTCATAGAAAAATTCATATGAGAGACTACTTCTTTTCTGCACAATATTTACTGAAGCATTTTCGGTGGAAACTGAAGAGAGTCAGCCAATTTTTTCAGTTATTTCTGCTTCAACAATTACTGTTGCTTATTCTGGGAACTAAGTGGATAACCAGAAAGCAGTTATTAATCTGATACATTTTACATAGGCAAGAGAGGTAGAATTTGGATAGAAGAAACCTTCCATCAAGCTGCAGTTACTCTTTTCATTGCTGGAAAGTAGTGCTTGATAGCAAGCTGTTTGAGAATGAAACTGCATCGTGAGTAGCTGAGTGATCTGTTAACAAGGATGAAATATATTTATTCCCTCTGGGTGATGATGTTTGCTGTGTTTTTAAAAATCTGTTTGCTGAAAGAGCCATTAGTATCAAATATTTTGTCTTCATATGTCAAAATAAATAGTGTAATTACTGCCAAATATCCTTAGGGAAAAATTGGATTTTAGTGACATACTGCCATTCACTGTCTGCAAAAGAGACAGAATGAATACAGATGGCTGAGGAGATGTTTAATTCAGCTCATCTTTCTGATTTTCAATTAACTTCATTTAGACAGTTACAAGGAAAAAATGCAAAGGAAACTTCCAAGCATCTCTGGGTGAATTCAGTTACTTTGAGCATCACAACTATTTTCTTATCACAAAGAAAATGGAAGCAAATACTGGTACAGATGCCTTCTGGACAATTTAATATTATAGAGAAAGGAAACACTGTTACTACAAACTAAGCTTCCTCTAGGTTTGACAGTGAAAAGATTAAAAACCTGTTGAAAACAGAAAATATAGGTAGGTATTATTATGTGTTTTCATTGGAGAGCTATTTACATGAAACAAGCAAAATTTTCTTAGCTGTTAGGGATCAGCATGTGGGAACACCAATCTGTTTTACCCTCCCAAGTCTTTAATTACCTTCTATATAAATTAGCTCAGGGCTTGAGCAGGTGACCTCAGGGCAAGAAATTATTTGTGATTCTCAGTGGTGGATTCAAACCTGAAGTACTGAAAGAGATTTCTTAGGAATGCTGTGAGTTCTGCATCACTGTCTCTGTAAAGAGCAAGTTAGACAAATATATCGGGAATCATAGAGTTGTTCTTGTTGTAGACCAAAAAAGCAGAACAGATGACCTCACAACATCTTTGACAATTATTTCTTATGACTATGCATTGAATTTAGATATGCAAACAACATATCTTTAATTTAAAGGAGCCTTTGTGTGTAGTTTAATTAATTGGTTCTGAAGTATGTCTTAAACAGCAGTTAATTGTCTGTTTGAGACATAACAGACTGAACAAAATAAGGAGGTTTGTTTCAGTCTAGGTCCTGTGCTTTTTTTAGCTGATACAAATCCTTGTTGCTTTCTTTAAAGAATATTTCTGTTACAATTTTTAACTTGTTCTCCTCATAAATATGTCTTTCTTCAGGCTTGCTGCGAAAAATACTTTCCTGTTTGCATCAGGTGTTCATAATTATAAAAAGTTGCTTCCACTACTTTTTTTGAAAGGAATGGTAGAAATTGTAGTGATTAGTGGATCTGCTACTTGGTAGGCTGCCAAGGAAGAGGAAAAAATGTAATTTCCGAGTAATTTTAATATGTTTTGTGGAACAATTCATTTCTGAACCATTCCTTGTAATGATAAGCTACTTACCACCACTGAGCATGTGTGCCTTCAGTTTCAGTAATTTAGGACAGAAATATGCAGTACTGGCATCTGTAATCTGTTTTTCCAAAAACAAGGTCACTTGCAATGTCACTGACTGATGATGAAGAATCTGATTAGGATGAATAAGGGTAGCAGAAACAGGTTAAAAATGCATACATTTTTAAATGCTTAAGTAGGCAGGATAGTCATTTAAAAAACACTGTAAGCAACCAACTTATATAAATAAATCAATACAGTTGATAGTTTAGTGAAACTGGGTTGCATCCATTGAAATCACAGATTGTTTGGTCTTTGTTGTTATAACACAGCAGGTTATATCACTGAAGTGCAGTCATGATGGAGGACTTGGCTGTGTTAGCATTAAAGGGCATTAATGCAAAGCCAACATAGCACACAAACAAAACCTCTTCAGGATTCTCATTAGAGCTATCAAATATGCCTAATTCTAGCTTTGTGTTAGGCTTCCCCCATTCATCGCCTTGACACTCTGTTATGGTAACTGGGCAGCTGCTCGTGTAGCCAAGAAGTTTTCATGCAGCTTTCTAAAATTCAGGCACATGCGCACGAATGAGGACTGTAAATGTTAGGGATATTACTACTCTTCTATGGCAGAAGACTCGTCAGGCAGCGCTACTGGTGCTGCCTAAAAACGCGGTTTTGCGATTCACCTGCACCGCGACGAAGGCCTGGGAAGGGAAAGGGTTGTTGGATGCGAAGCCCCGAGGGCTGGCGGTGTGCGCCCGAACCATTTGGGTACATCCGTGCGACTGATGTGCCAGCTCCTCGTGCCGGCGCGCGGGCGGTGCAGTGCCGGGCGTCCAGATGCTGCTTCGTCCCGATCGCAAGCGGGTCACGCCGACCACTCCCAGTCGCAGGACCTGCCGGCGGCCGGCACTCCTCGACGGCACCGACCCCTCCCAAGGTGCTGTTCGGTCGTGTTTGGCGCTGGTGGCCGTGGAGCGGCACAGCTCCCACGTACAAACAGGTATATATTTCCAGCCGCCCTTCACTGGAATCATAAGGAACCCTGTCCTCCACTTCTCCCCCCGATCCCGGGCTGTGGACAGCAGCAACCCTTATCAGCCCTGCCACCTGTCCCGGTCAGGGCAGAGGCGGCGTCCTGGGGAAGGAAAGGGGTTGTGCCAGGGAAGAAAGGGGAAAAAATAAAAAGAAAAAAAAAAAGAAAA
>WEIV01001421.1:3311-15308 GCA_013390005.1 Calyptomena viridis
AAGCACTGAAATTCAATCATTTACACATTCAATAGTTTGGGCAGTTCTTGGTACAGTTTTGGCTCTGGCCAATTAATGCTTTCTGAAATACCTGCAGCATTCAGGAATCAGCATGGGCCAGGGATACTCCATTTGGATGTATGTATGCCTCTTCTGGGATACAACACAATATGGTAACATGAACATTTCCCTACCATCCAATTCAGCCTGTGGTTAAGGAAACAGGTCCTGGCACTAAATGCTAGGCAATACAGATGCAGCCAGTGAGTTCAAAGTTGTCAGCTTTGCAGAAAAAGAGCTGAGCTTTCAATTCCTTCACTGTCTCTACTACAAAAATGTTTATGCCCTGTGTATTTCAATTAGAATTATATTGATCTATCTCTGAGGAAAACCAGCACTTCTCCAACTGTTCAACTGCGAATTCAACCACAGCATTAACTATTTGAGGTGACTTATCAAGGCCAGGTCCGATTAAAAGCCAGAAGTGACTACAAATAAGGCACACTCAATACCTATATTTTAGATCTTTAGACCCAAGAGTAGAATTTGAATCCAAAATAAGAAACCTATTAGGCATGCAGTGTTAGGCACTGTGGAAAAATCACTCAAAACACATTGAGAAGGGAGCCATTACATTATCTTGAGCATAGGAGAGCATCAGAATACCAACCTTTCCCCAGAATTTAAACACAAGATATAAGGGAATCCCTCCATTTACTCATAGCTTGGGATTTGCTTCTCAAGGCATAACCTCTGGTTATTTTGCTTCCAGATATAGCCACTCAAGGCCCTTTCTTTCATATTAGAGCAAGAGAAGGCAGACTAACAATATAATGATGAAGTAGTTAGATCTGTTGCCTGTTAAATGGGAATATCCTGATCTGAAGACAATTTTGGCTCAGGTTAGGAACTAAGAGAGTTCCTTAATCACAAAGCTACTGTTCAGTATACAGCTGTCCTACTAAAGTTGCAGCCTTATTTCTCAGCAGGAGTACAAGTTTCATGAGGTTGAGAATGGACATTACAGAAGCAAATACAATTATCATCAGGGCAAGGATACCAACCTAGGGATGGATGTCCGGTGTCCTGGTCCCATCTGAGCTAAGTGTAAGTATTGAATTAAATAGCAGTAAGTCCAAGTAGAACTGGAGTGAATAAAGCCATGAAGAGAATGAAAAGGAAACATCAAACTCAAGCAAAATTTTAATATAGGTAAAGGCACAATGAATTTGGCATATCCCTTTCCTTAATGCTGTTCTAATTTTAAACAGTCAATTGTACTATGCTGTTGATAGCCTTGTGTGAGCCATCTAGGGTTCAGCCAATTTAGCTGCATGATCAGTAAAGAGACAATGCTACCACACACAGGGTTATTTGGATTAGTGAATACCATACGCAAGTAAATCATCTGCCAGATGGCATCGGAAGAAAGCTACAACTCTCTCACTTTCATTTCCACAGCAGCAAACAATGTTCCATGTTTAAAATAAACTCTTCCAGATGAGTAAAAGATAAACTTTGTGGTGCTTTTTTCTTGGTCTTCTCTTTGACTTCAGCTTTTTCCCTTAAAAAAAAAAAGAACAAAAAACACCCACCTACTCTGATTGAGTTTCATTAATGAAAAATCCCAGTTTAGACCACCGCAGTACAAAGCTGTCCCTCTAGGCAGCATCAAAATTCCATGCTATTTACTGAACAAAAGAAAAAATGAAATACAATATTTTCATTCATCAACTTCTGTCAACAGAACCTTTAAAAATGAACACCTACCACATTAAGCCATTTCCTGTCATTTTATGGGTTTTCCACAATGAAGAACTGTGCCACTTTGTTGAAACACAGATGTTTTCACATTTTGTGCAGTTTTAACCCTTTTTTATAAAAGTAGCAAGTATCTCGAATTAAACAAACAGAAAACCCCCCAAAAACCCAGATGCATAAGCAACATAACTGTAATCAAAGCTTTTTGATTATTCCTCATGAGCTTTCAAGTTGCCTCTCTTGCCTCTATAGATGACAGCTCATTATCTCTTATTCTGTTCTATTGTCCCAAGATGTCAGTTTTAGCTGTGCTAATACAATTAGTTCATAATATCATCTTGCTACTATATAAAATAAGAAACTGATTTTTTATATTTTCCACTTATGGCAAAATTTCGTGAACAAAAACCTCCATAAAGTAGGCTTACTTTTTCTTTTCAGTATCTGTGGTGATGCAAGTGAGACACATTTAGGCCTCTGAAGATTTGCAGGAGGGCAGACTGAAGGAAAACGGTGCTCTGGTCTCTTCTTCTTTCCAAGTATTTTCAAAGCCAGGTGAAGTGTCAAGTAGGAACAAATATGAATGACTTCAACTGGACCTCTGGGATCTCAGCCCTTTGGAAGAGCAGATGGGTTGTACTGAAGAAATTTTCTATTTACTATGTTTTAGTCATGGGATATACCTACAGTGCTACATATACAGGCCTTCAGGAAAGCCAAAGTCTAAAATACCTATCCATGTATACTGGAGAAGGTGTTTCTGTCTGTAAATGAGTATCTAAAATAATACCAACCCTACTTGTTGCAGTGCATGTAGGTTCTGAGCCCCCAGGCATGCCACTTGTCTTTTTGCAGATGCTGTTCATGACCTCTTTCTTGAAGCATCTATAAAGACTCTGCATTGCTTGTCTCAAGGGCAGATGGCGTTTGGAGAATGGGTGGTCATGCACTGACTTAGGAGGACCAAGGACACTCACCTACTGCTGAGGAAGGTTACAACAGGACTTAGATAAACTGAAGTAACATCAGTCATCACCAGACTGCAGTCCAGGTGGCAAACTGGCAGACATCCCAACAACTGCAGAGATAGGCTGACATTTCTTTGGGGAAAAACCACACACATTTCTGGAGAATGTCACAGGATATTTAATATATACACAGCACCACTACTGCCACCCCCACTCCACCCCCGTAATTCCACAATTTGCGAAATATTTCTTTAAAAATGCCATACATACACAGAAGTGCATAAAGCCTCATTCATCAAGCTTGAACAAATCATCATCCAACTGGCTGTAAGGCTCCTACTGCTCAAACTTAAAGCCAGGAGATCAAGATCAGCGAAAATATTTAGGTGTCTGACTCCTAATGCTTTTAGTGGGATCATGATTTCAGATTGCTTGCTTTGGCCATGAAGCAGACGGCGAGAAAAGGTCAGCACCTTGCTAAAGTGATTACTAGAGATTTCAAGGATGCGACACTCTCTTTAATCTTTTGTGGCAAAAAAGCTATTGATTCTTTCCCTTATACAGATTAATTAAGTTTCTTTCATATTAACTGAAAAGAAGTGATCGTTCTTAAATGTAGAAAGAAAGGGCTATCAACCTCGTTAGGTGGTGAGCATGCCAGGCTTCCCACAAAAAGGCAATTAGGAAAGATCTCCTTTCTCCATGTTACATAGGACATTTGGAATTAATTAACTATTAAAATTAATTTCTCTGATCTGAATCCAGTTACGACAGGTGTGAGGCTGCTAGTGGTAGCTAAAGCAGTAAGTCTAGAGGGAGGTCTTCATTTTCTGTTATGAGAAATAGCAGTACCATTCCGGGACAGATCAAAAATAATAATTCAACTCTGGAGGCCTCCTGGATCATTTTGTAAGTCAATTACTTTCTAAATGATTAGTTTGGAAAAAGTTATGTGAAAAAGGGAACAGGCCTTCCATTTTAAAGTTATTTGTATGACTCTTGCAAGTTATTTTCTTTATAGCCTTAGGTGGAAAGAAATTAAGTGCGCTTGAAGTGGGAATTATCCACATTTTTCAGCAAAAGCATAATCATGCCACACATTCACAGGGCTCAAGCTTTGAAGCCTGTGAAGCATTCACTTAGTAGGAAGCTTAGGCAAACCACTGAAGAGAGAAGAGTTTAAATACTTCTGTTTTTATTGCATCACGGAAAAACTGATCATTTATCTCATTAGGATGGAGAATTTTTACTGGAGAACCCCCAGTGGGTTTATAAGCTTGCCTGCTGTGTTGACTGGAGTAACTGAAAGAGCAGAGTTGTCCCTTTGCCTGGGGATAGATTTTGGCTTCTGTGGCAAAGTAAGGAAGGTGAATTTGTGACAGATTCAGAGTATGTTTTTTTAAAAGTACATAAGTCTCCCTTGGCTTAAACACATGAAGAATATAAAATACATGCAACTCCAATTTAGTTCATTTGCAGAAACCTTAACTATGATAGCTACATGTTTGCAGATAGAACTGGCTCCTAGCTGAGAATCAAAATAAAGAAAAAAAAAAGGAAATTTTTCTTTCTTTAATTTTTGGTCTGTCCAAGAGGGAAGTTGGTTACAGGAGTGCTTTCAAAAGCACCATAGCCAAAGGTGAATAAATTATACTGAAGCAGCTAAAAAGTGCTTCCCTTAAGACACTTGAAGCTTGTTGCTCTTGACCATTACACGGAGATGCTTCCTCCCCTCAGCTGTGTCTGTGTGTTCTCCAGCTGCAGAAGCAGACAGTGGATATTGTACACCTGGATGTGGCTTTAAGCAGCTGAGCTTAACACCGAGCTCCAGCCTGATATCTCTGTCCCAGCCCAATGCCTAATCACACACCAAAGCAGCACAGAGCCAGTGACACTCTCATGCTAAGAACCCACTCTCCCTGACTTACCTCAGCTCCTTGGTAAAGCACTGACAGCTCTTCCTCTCTTTTACAATGGAAGATTAAATTGCACCTGCACACACACAAGCACACACACAAACACACACACTCTCATACACCAATTCCAAAATAAGCCTTTTAGAATGCAGTTAGTCTGCAATGTTGCTGCCATACAAAATGTGACCATTGAGGAATGGGGCCACTTGGAGGCATTTTCACCTATTGCTGAGACTGGTCAAAGGCTCCAGTGGGGAAAGTGTACTAATAGTTGAAGTTAATCTCTGCTTTGGCCCTCCACCTCCAGCTATGGCAGGCCAGAGGCACCTCCCCCTGAAAAGCAAAAGTGCAGGGGTTACATTCTCAGGAGTCACTGTGCCCTATACACATCCCAGCGCGTTTTTAAATCCCCCAAGCACAGGTATGGAACACTGGCCCAACACTGGTGGTGGACTTAAAATCAAGCACCCAAATTCTAACAACGTATGTAAGATAGCCAAAGGTACATTTTGGGTTTGGAAAAAGTTAACTTGTAACATTTA
Organism: Calyptomena viridis; assembly: GCA_013390005.1. Taxonomy (NCBI): domain Eukaryota; kingdom Metazoa; phylum Chordata; class Aves; order Passeriformes; family Eurylaimidae; genus Calyptomena; species Calyptomena viridis. Next base: position 8,499 of record WEIV01001421.1, read on the forward strand.
TGCTTATTGGAGACTTCAACAAGATCTTAAACTATCAATGTATCTATAGATATGTTCAGGTGTCTGTACTTCCATAACTGTAATGTACTTTCCAGCAATGTGGCCAGTGTCTGTACCTGCCAACGAAAGCTGCATTTCTATGGCCTTTGCCTCATATCCCTAGTTACTGACTTCCTCTTTCACCCTTATTTAATTCTTCATAGGAAATAAGTTTAATTTGATGAGAGTGGTGCTGATATGGTGGTGATGGTGAAAGGTGACTGGAATGCAATGCAGTTTTGCCTGCATGCTCTTGATATAAACTGGTTATACAACACTAATAGAGCACTCACAAGGTGAGGAGGGGAGAGGAGGGGAGAGGACAGGTGTCTTTCTTAGCCAAAATGCTTGGTTTTAATCTAGACCGAGTAAGCATTACTCAAAAGGGCTCTTCTTTGGTTTTGCACTTAGATTTTAAGTTAAAAGTTAAGATCTGTCGACCTGTGAGGTCTCCAGTTCCTAGATACTACTAAGAATAACAAAGTCATCACAAACAAACATTAACAGCAGTCTCAAGGGAGTAATCAAAGCATTCCAGCCCAGAGTGGTTAAATGACATTCAACCTTGAAAGTGACAAATTTTACTTGTCTCCGATGTCAAAAAACCCCCCTACCTTTCAGTAAGGTATCCATCTTTTCAAATTGTTTTCAGGTAATATTAATTTCCTAATATTCCATTAAGGGTCCATCAAGGATTACTCTATTCTGGAATGAGGGCTGTAAATTAGTTATGACTAAAGGAATGTAATCCCTTTCTGACAATGGCTCTTATTTCCACAATGTTTCAAAATAACATAAAAACCTGGTAGATGAAGCATAGCCTGTTACACACAACCAGGGCTTCCTATTCTGCATCTCTTATTTCAGTACAAATCCACCTTTGCTGTTGTGACGGGAAGTGTACATCCTATCTTGGTCATTCAGTCTAAAAGCTATGTATCTATCTGCTCTTCAGGCAGTTTCAGTGCAGTTCTTTACTAGAGTACTTTCAGGCTAACCATCTTCTCCAGTCTCCACCTTTGCATCCAAGGCTTTCCTCACAAGAGGGATACATGTTTCAGCAGGAAACAATAGAATAGTGTTCCTTTAATTATTGCTACAGTAGTATTGAAACACAAACCCAGGTTTTCCTCAGCTTTCTGGACTTCACTATAGAGAAGTTAATGAACTCTTCATTCTTCAGCTACCTGCTAAAGGTGCTACGTGCAGCCATTTACAAGTATTTAAAATGAAAATGTGAAATGCAACACTCAAGATCAAAGCAGGACTTCTCTAAGCATGTGGCAGAAATCCCTCTGGCATCACTTGGAGAATTTTGTTAACATTCAGAGTAAGCTTTCACATGTCCACCTCTACACCCTGCCTTATAGCGAGCAGTGCAAAGCTCATCATGTTACACGATTTTAAAAACCTGCTCTGCTTTGTATCTTGCCTTCTCATTTTCTGGAATGCTGCTTTCTGCCCCACTCAAGTCACGTGCCCAGCCCACACTCTTGCTAGGGAAGGGTAAGGCAAGATCAAGTCCACCCCACTGTGCAAAACTTAAAATATGTGGAAAGTCTGAGTAAACAATCAAAGAATCTAAAAAATTTAGTTGGTTGCCACCTGAAGTGCAGAACTGATGTGTTTATAAGCAGGAAACTACTGAATATCTAATTTATTACTGGTTCTCCTTTGAGTGATATTAACATAGATCATTCTAAATCATTCTTCTATATTTATACTATGTATCTTAACTGCTAGAACTTTTTAATAATGTAAAGCAAAACAAAAAGACATAAATATCCATATGAACCTCTAAGTTATATGAATAAAAAAAAAATTCAGTAGAGATTCACACCAATACCCACACATTTATTTGGAGTCCATCTTATTTCCACCAACATTACACAACAGGCTCCCTAAACCAACACTGACTCATCTTCTGCTTTGAAACAAGGCTGCTGGTTTCTTATACATCTTCCACAATGAAAGAATGAATGCTAAGTCTTTTTTTAAAGATTTTATTAAAGAATATTCAATCAGCTGTATGAGACAGATTTATTGAATCTCATTACTGAGTTAAAGTGTCATCAGTCAAGAAAAACACACTGAGAAGCATCTCTTCGGCCTAATCTGGGTGAGGTCTTACAAACTTTGTATGCACACAATTTGTGCCATGCAAGGCCCTACCAAGACCCTAATACATCTTGCAACTACCCTTCTAATGAAAGCCAAGATTCCAAGAAACAGCAAGTTCTGTATATACGAAAATAAAAATACAACTTGCACAACCAAGTGTACTTATACAATGAACAGCAGCAACATCACTAAAAAGAGCTGACTTTGTGCTTCACAGCAAAACTGCCTACAGTTCAACAGTTTTGTTCACTGAACCATGGGGCTAACAAGCCTTTGAATGGCACTCAGAGGCCTCAACAATTACAGTGTAAGATATCAGTAAACTCTTTATTCCATTTTTTATTGTGATGGCTCAAAAAAAACCAAACAATTCTATTATTAGGACTTATTTTCAAATAATTTTTTACAGAAGTGTTTCACCATGAGTACCTTGCATTGTCCAGGCTGACAACAAGTAGTGTGAGAAATATGAATATATATTGCAAAACACAGTTCTGTTTATTTGTAAAACATGAGTTTCCAAGCAGATTTAACCAGAAATTATATTCACACCCACAAACTGTACTTCAGACTTTTGTGAATGCCTGTGTCTACTGAAGATTGTCCTTTATTTCAAAACAGAGTTCTAACATAAACCACTTCCTTATTTCATACTTATTGAGCAAAATACTGTTATTCTCACAGCATTTAAAGTGAGAACTTCACTGTTGCAAAAATGCATTGCATAGTTATCTGCATTCTTTTTTGCAGACACCCCTTGGCACTTACTTCAATAAGCCAACCATCACTTCACTGATATCCCACAATTTTCTTGCAACCAAGTCATCCATGGCTTTGGGCAGGAGTTCTTCCTCTTTGCAGTCTCCAAAATATTTTCCTGACACACCTTCGACATCAGGAGAAGAGGCCAAATAAATAGAAGTTTGGGCTCCTTCCAGAGGTGTTTTGAAGAAAGCCCATGACACCAAGTTGAACAGAGGTTTGGCCAGCAAAGGAATATTCACATGTCTGCCTAGATTTGTTCTGACAATCCCAGGATGGAGTGAGTTGACGGTGACTCCTGTCCCTTCCAACCGACGGGCCAGTTCCCGTGCAAACAGTATGTTAGCCAGTTTACTTCGACTGTAACAAAAGCTTTTGTTGTAACTTATTTCACTGTTCAAGTCTTCAAAGTTGATCTCTCCATATTTGTAAAGCTTTGAGGACACTACAACAATCCTGCTTGGAGCAGAATTTTTGAGAAGGCCCAGAAGAAGGTTGGTGAGCAAGAAGTGACCCAAATGGTTTACACCAAACTGCATCTCAAAACCATCCTCTGTCTTCATGTATGGACACTGGAATATCCCTGCATTATTTATCAGAACATCCAGCCTTGACTCTTCCTTTAAACAGGAAAGAAAAAAATCAATCAGTTTTGGAATTGTCATACAAAACATACTACTGTGCTTAGTATTTCTCATTGGCCATTGTTAAAAAGAAATAATTTCATTCCTAGTTTTCTGAATTTCTGAATTTTCTCATAGTCTCTTAAAACATTGCTGAAAATTAAGCTGAACTACCACTAAACCGAGTACTTGACCCCTGAAGGATGCAAGTACCCAAGAGCAGGTCTGTATCAACCTCTAACACAGGCAGAGAACACAACCATTTGCTTCTCCAGGAGAAGCTTTTTCTATGGCAATTCAGTCATAATTTACCTTTGTGATGCATTTTCCCCCCCCTCTAAAAAGTAAACAAACCTTTGCATTGCCAAAGGACATACATTAATTTATGGCAAACCTGTGCTACAGCAGAGGAGTCTACCGTGCAAAAGACATGCAAACAAGGAACACAAAGAGCTCACAGAGCTAACCTCAGGGCCGAAGAAAAATCATTACATTGTAGACCCACCATATCACTGGGACGATATGAAAAACTTCTCAGAACAATGTTTCCATGATTTTAAATGCTTATCTTACTTTAAAACTACTACACATCATTGTGCTGCTTGGTGAGAACTATGGAGCTGGACTCACAGAAAAGTAACACTCGTGTCATACAATTTGAGTCCAACGTGTCTACTCAAGAACTAAGGGAAGGAGGCTTGAAATATCTATGAGGCCCTCAGCACATGCTATTTGATGGATCAGTATTCTGGTCCAAGTCAATAAAAAAGAGACTCAAGGACATATGTTACACTCTACAGAATCAGGAGATGTAATTAATTAACATAGAGGGTGGTACGAATAGTTTAAACATATGTATCATGCACTTCACGCTCCAGAGTCCACTCAAGAGCTCTGCAGTCCACTCAAAACTAACTTTTTAAAAATACACAGATTAAAGTAAGCTGCCTAAATAAGCTCTGAATTCAACACTTTCACCCACCTCTGACAAAAGACTGTGCAAGCATCATTTATGGTTGCATGAATCAGAGGTAAATGTATTCACTTTCTTTAGAAAGAGCAGCATAAGATTTCTCTGCTGTTAATTCTTTAAACCCGATGAAGGGACTGGAAGGCAAGCTGAGATAATTTTGGGCCATTTCGATGATAAAAATAGAGAATCTCATAAATTAATTCTGTACCATTTGCCTTTTATTTCACTGCCATTAGCAGCAATGATACAAAGAGAGCAAAACCCAAATCTGCACTTGGCATTCAGTTAAAGGTGCTGGCATCTGATCACTCAAAACTTCAAGCACTTCAATTTCAGACTGATTTCCACTGGACTTGAGGCTCTTCAGTGTTTCACATAATTGGATGCCAGAGGCATGAGCCAAAGAGCATCAAACTCACTTCTCTTCACCCAAAAGGACACGACAGTCACTATCACTAAAGCAGGACAGCAGTGAAGAAGTACTGACTGTGGATTTGCTCACTGAAGTGATCCTTCTTTCTTCTTTAGAGAAAAGTATCCAACTGGAGGATTTATTTTGCAAGACTTAACTCTTCAAGAAGCACGACCTCCACCTGTGCCATTTTCTGAAACTCCTACATTTAATAACCTAACGTGATCAATGTCAAGCGGGCAGCTACTATGAGCAAGTGTAGCAAAGTGCACCAAACACTGCTTTGATGGGAAATGCTATTCCTTGTAGCCTCTGAGCTCACTTCCATTTTCTGTTTTCCCATGGAACTCTCCAACATCTCAAAGTCTTTTTTTTTTTAGAGCGAGACCAAGGAGTGAAAGACATAATCACTTTCAGTTGTGCAAAGTAAAGCTCCCACAAACAAGGCCAGGCACTTGGAATGCATTGTTTCCCCATCCTGCCAATGTTTAAATTTTCTTTATGTCAAAAAAACCCACAAGAACCACCAAAAAACCTCCAAGTAACAGTTCCAAAAAGGACTCACAGACTAGGGATGTTAAATAACATGAACTTGGGTGAAATAGCTGTGGAAAGTATTTCTTCAGCTTGCATCCCCTGTCGTTCAGGTGCTCTTGCAATTATTTTGAAAATGCAAGTTAAAACACAGGCATCAGCAGTTCTCTACAGATAACACACTCTTTTTCTTTACCCATTTCTCACTTAAGAGCCACTTATATTGGCTTTAGCAATAAAGAGATGTTAATAAATTCACACTTGTTGGTATTTTGTACTGTAAAAGATATAATTCTTAGAAGTTAGACAGTGTATTTCATTTTTGGTGTGTGTTTATTATACATGTTTTATATCCTTTCTAGTATGCACATTTTCCAATAATATTGAAGCAAGACTAGAACTTACCACTGGATTCGTATGTATGAATGTATATGACTACAAAGTGTCCCTTTATAGAACTTAAAACTTGACATTTAAGTTTTAGAAAAGCTGTTTGAAAATTAATGCAATAAAGTCCCTCTGGTATTTCCCCTCTCACAACAGTATCTGAGCATCTTTCAAGTACTTAACAAGCACTTCTCTTAGCAGCAGCAGTTTATTAAGCCTGGCTTCCCATGACTATGTCTCATGGCTTGAGTAGCTAGATGTGGTGAGATCAAAGTCTCAAAAGACACTTTCTGTGGGAATGAACTAATGCCTCCAACAGTGTCTCCCTCTGCTCTCTAGTGTCTAATAACACTGTCAAACTCATCTAGTGGCATTTCTGTCAGGCAAAGCAACTGGATGCCCCTGTTCACCTTAAACACAGGTTTTCAGGGAATCTGCAGAAATTTATATATTCTAAAATATCTACTGACTAGACTCAACCTAGTGGTGGCCAAGACATTTAAAACTGAGGGACAGCAATCTGAGAGAGGGCAGAGGGATGTCTGGAGCATATGAACATTGCACTCACAAACTTCTGATTTTTTCTGGAGACAAAGCTGAGCTGGAACACCAATTTAAGGCAACAAAGGTTATGGTAGTTAATTAAGAGAGAAAGGAAGACAAAATATTTATATCGCACAGAAACAAGTGCTTCCTTTTCAGAACCGAAAAGGACTAGAATATTTTGAACTAGACTAGACCAGCCTAGCACGAACTTCGTGCTTCCACGCGCTAATTCACCGCCAATTTGCTTACACCCTCCCGCCAAACCCAGCGCTGACCTCAGCGCCGTCCCGTGCCCCGATCCGCGCTGCCGGCGGGAGGAACAGCCCCCGGAATCTCGGGAACCCGGGTGCCAACAGGGAGCCCGGAGGCCGCCGCCAGCACCGCCCAGCCCGTGCCCGCCGTGCCCCCTCCGG
>WEIV01001421.1:15362-26298 GCA_013390005.1 Calyptomena viridis
CAGCGCCGCTGCCATGCCGGGCGCGTTGGCGTTGGCCGGGCGGCGCGGGGCCTGCTGGGGCTTGTGGTCCCGGGAGGCCTCGGGGAGCCTGCGCTCTGTCCTTCGGGTTATACAATGTACCTCAGCAAGGCGGCTCAGCCTGCGACACTGGGCGGGCTGATACACCTGGAGGCTGCGCTGCCATTCAGCGACACCTTGATAGGCTGGAGAGTTGGGCGGAGAGAAACCTAAGGAGGTTCAACAAGGGTTGAGGCAGGTGACTACACCTGAGGAGGAATAACCCGAGGTGCCTGTACAGGTTGGGGATTGATTTACTAGGGAAGGACCTGGGAGTTTTGGTGGGTGACAAGCTGACTGTGAGCTGGAGTGTGCACTTACTGCCAGGAGGGTCAAGAGTATCCAGGGGTGCATCAGTAAGAGTGTGGCCAGCAGGTTGAGGCAGGTGACCTCTCCTTGGCTCTAGTGGGGCACATCTGGAGTGCTGTGGCCAGTTCTGGGCTCCTCAGTACAAGAAAGACAAGGAGCTACTGGAGAGGGTTCAGCAGAGGCCACAAAGATGTTGAAGGGTTCTGGAGCATCTCTCTTATGAAGAGAGAGTGAGGGAGCTGGGCCTGTTAAGTCTAAGGAAGAGAAGACTGAGAGGGGATCTCCTTATTGCACATAAATATCTCAGAGGTGGGAGGGAACAGGCTGCCCAGGGAGGTTGTGGAGTCTCCCTGTCTGGAGATGTTCTAAACACACCTGAGCGCATTCCTGTGTCACCTGCTGTAGGTGACCCTGCCTTGACAGGGGGGTTGAACTATGTGATCTCCAGAGGTCCCTTCCAACCCTAATGATTCTGTGATTACACATACCAAAACATTTGCCAACAGCTCAGTGGCCTGCCTGGCCCCAGTGTGGGCCCAAGGGTGATTCAAAGAATGCTGCAGGTCATGGTCAGAGGTATCTCTGCAGGCCTGCCTTACACAGCAGTGTGTCCTCCCTCAGTCCAAGGCTGTGTCACTGACAGCAAAGCCCATGTCGGCAAACTCAATTACTGCTGGTGATAACAGGCACAGAATTGCCTCTTGATCCCTGAACAGCCAAGCTGGTTCTTGCTTTTCATTCCATGCTGACTCCTGAAATGCAGATGAATATTGTCTGGGAGAGATAAAGCTGTCCTGGGCCAAAACCAAGCCAGGAATTGTTCCAATAATTTTAGAACTGAAAGAGGGTCTGTCCCACCCCAGTCTGGTAGAAGGGATGCTGCTTGCAGAACATATGCATATATTCACTCATTCACCTCACAAGCACACTCAGTTTGTGCCTCTTAAATATTGGCATGGACCCTAAGTCCATCCAATATCTGTACCCAGAAACCCAGACACCAGCTCTGATACTAGGTTTTGCCAGAAGCTTGTCTATTCCCATGCACCAGTTTAAAGTGTAGTAGTAGTTCACATATTCACATAACGTGGAATCCTCCAAGTTGCTGGTTTGTCCAGCATCTCATGAGGTTGAACTTCTTGAGTTATTGGCTCTGAGACCCTTGGGCCCCTCAGCCCTTCCAATTGTTTTGAATCCTTAACCCAAAACCTGTTTTCAGCCATCACCTTCATATCATGTCTCCAGACCCTGCCATTACTATCCCAGACCCTGATGAACCCAACCAAGGTGTGAATGTGTTGGAGAAGTCACTGCCTCAAGGATTTGGCCTGGGTTTGTCAGTATTGAGTCCAGCCTTCAGTGCAAGGAGCATTGTGCCCAGGAGCTCATGGGTGATAGTGATCAGAAGCTGCTCGACAAAAATCCTCCTGAGCAGAGTAACTGGAAATTATTATTTCTTCTACAACATTGACCTGCTTCACTGATTTCTCTACCCATCTGTTGCGCTTGAGGTTGTGTTTCGCAATCCTGCAGGATCTGGCAGAGGAGCCCAAGGGTGGAGGGGTACCTGAGAATCCTCCTCAGTATGTAGAAGCTCTCTGAATCCCAAGTCCTTAGAACAGATCACAGTCCAAAACATGTTAGAACACACGTGATGATGACCATCTCTAACTTTTCATCTCCTCTAGATGGTTGTTTCACTACGCATGACTTGCTAGCCTGGAAGCTGAAAGGGTGTCTTGGGGGTGTGAAGGAACTAAGAAACATGGGTTTATTATGTCTTGGTAGCTGGTGGAGGGTATCTAATACACTCTCAGAATATGCTCTTCAGTTAAAAAAAAATAAAAAACAAAACAAAACAAAACCAAAGACACCTTCAGAATCTTATTTCCAAGACTTTTGTCCATGGGTATTGGTAGCAGTAGGAGACATTCCTTTTTCTTACCTGAAATCTTCAACATTATGTGGTACAGGAACCTGGAAGCTAAGGGAACAAGAACTGGTTTTGCCCAACAAAGTTCTGTTTCCACACAGAATTCATCTGTATTATCATTAATCCTCTTGCACGTTTTGCCTGGGACAACAGTTTCTTTTTCATGAGTCTGTCTTACAGTGTTGTAAACAGGCTGATAGACAGGACAGTCCTCTCTATTCGCCTCTGAAAAACATTTCTGTTAACTGTGACTGGCTTAGGGTTATGAGGTGTCAGGGCGTAAACTCATAGTATCCTTATGAGCGTGGGAAGCAAGACATTTTTTGTTGAATTTTGTTGTTTGCTTGTTTGTTTTGTTTTGTGGACTGGAATGCTATTAAGAGACAATTCTCTTCTATGTCTACAAAAATAGAAAACACTCTCTCTCAGCTCCCATCCCATTTCAGAGAATTTCCTTGAAAAAGATTATTTCCGTCCACTAGCCAAGCTGTGCCTTGGAGCAGAACAAAATAATTTGAACAGGCAGAGACTTCTTGGCAAGCCTGAGTCTTCCCAAATATCCAGATTAATCTGGAAGGTAATTGAAGGAACGATGAGGCTCCACTCACCCACCATGCTGCCAGCTGGATATGCACAGGAGCAGCCATTGAGCCTGGGACAGTTGCCTGCCAATTAAAAGGCAGTGTATAATCTGAATGAACATCTAAGGGCATTTTGCTCAACTTAGAAGTGATTGTGGACTTTAACATCAACTTCTGAACATTAATGTCAGTTTGAATTCTATGACTAAAAGCGTAAATTCTACTATGTACATTTAATATGTGAATTCCCCATTCCTTAGTGCTGTCAGGAATGACACTGCAGGAGGGGTCCTCTAGTACTGTGTGTATACAGATCAAGAATGGTCCAAGAACTGGAAGCTCCTATGTCCTGGCCAGCAGGTTTCATTCTTGCTGTAGGTGAGTAATTGATTTGAAATAAAGGTAAACATAATGATTCACCTTCCAACTTATTCACTGATTTATGTGCTTACCCTGTCAGGCATGAAACTCGCCTCTGGACTCAAACAAGGATCAATGATCCCATTAGCCTTTTTTAGTATCAAGGTGTAATTGTTACGTTCAATGAGAGTCAAGTGCCAGCTTTATGTTTCCTGCACCCAACCCCTATAGCCCTAACAATGCATGGATGAAGAACGGCTGATCCATGTTCTGCTTCAACAAGGCAGGACTGGTCTTCCTAAAATTTGCAGCCATACTTTTGTTGTAAAGGTACACACACAATTTATAGTCCACAGCTAAAGAATATTTTGGAATTCCTTGCAGATTCTGAGCTCTCACATAAAAACATCTGCTAATAACATTTTTCATAATCTCCATTTGGCAAGGTAACTCTATCCCATCCTGGCAGACAATGACCAGGCCTCAGTTATGCATGTCTTCCTCACCTCCTGGCTGGGCTGGGAAATGTGATATGTTTTGGGCACAAAGCCTTTAGCACTTACGAAGTTCCAAGTACACCAGAAATCTGCAGTGCATCCCATCAACAACACATATTGGTGTGAACACATGAAAACCTTTCCAATGGTCTCTATTCGTGTTTTTGCCTTTACTTCCAAAGAACTTTGTGGCTTGGACCCAGAACACTAAAATGATTGCCTGTGTTCCTGGGAGGGGAACCATAATTAATGCAATGAAGCTTTGTGCAATAATGGGACAGTTCATCCAGACAGAGGAGACCAAACTTTCTCACAGAGAATCTCACCTGAGATTCTGGACCAAATTCCCTGAGGAACCACAGATCATCACAAGGCAGATTTACCATTTCTATTCTCTCTGCAAAGTACATTCTTTTGGTTTTATCTTTTCTAGTATAAATATATGACAACAATAAAAAATAAAACAGGACAGTTCTTCCATTAGGGAGAGAAAGGGAACAAACACCACCTGACAGATGTTAGTGGTGTCATTTGGCTATCACTTAGTTACGTGGGTAACACTGAAATACGGGAACTTAGCAGGTAGAATAGACCTATGGTGTAAATGTGGTCATGTAGCAACAGGCACCTGTCCCCTGGAAAACTATTTGAGATTGTAAATCTGAGTTCACTCAGATAACGAAAACAGCTGTAAATCCTAAGGGAATCTATTTAGGAAGCAAATTGTTCCACCAATAGCATTATTTCCGGGTACATTCTCTGGTGTTACAAGGTTTAAAGCTTCAGCCCTTGTCCCAGTCAATACTCACAGCATCTCAGACTTCTACCCAGCTGTGTGAACTATGTTGGGACTAACTCAGACCTCTAGCTCTCTCTCAAATGTAACTGAAATTGGGTCACTTCTGGTTCCAAACATCAGGAAAATGCTGATTACACAAACTCAGCCTAGGAAATTATGCTAAAACCTCTACATAGAAAAATGACAACGTTCTGTAAAGCCAGCTTTATTAAGGTAAGAAAGCAATATAGAAAAATATGTGTAAACACAAGATTAAATATGCTAATAATATGCATTTTACTGGAAGCCAAAACCTTGTGGTGACAGACCTACTGAACACATATTTAACAAGAAAACCACCAACAGGTAAACAGATACATGTAAACTGTGCTTTTGGGAACTCCAGAAATAACTGTCAAGAACTAGCACTGCAGCACGAATGTTCTTATAAATAACCCATCAAGTTTTTTAGAGAAAATATAACTGTTCTCTCAAAATATGTCTCAAGCTATAAAAACACTACAAATCTTTTCTTAATATCAAAAACACAGTGTTAGATCCAGACAGTTAAAAAATCTAAGCTGCTTAAGAATTATATTAAAATAACTCTATTAAAAACTTATCTATATTAAAAATATTTCCTTTAAAGGCTGTTCTAGCCAGAAGTTAAATCTTTAAACATAGTGCTTACAATACATGAATGTAGAGGTTTTCAGACACAACTACTGGTATATTAAGAGGCTGGCTGAGTTAAGAACCTTATCATTAATGGTGCCATCCAGTCACGAAGATTTGTGGTACTTCTGAGCAATGCCATAGGGAACATGTGCAGCTATGGTGCCTAATTTCCGTGCTCCTTCAATGTGGAACATCTGGTCATCAAAGAAAATGTGAGGGCGGATTTTCACCAGGATGGGTCCTTTAGGAGCTCCTGCTAGGAAAAGTGCCTCATCAATCTCCAGACCCCAGCTACGAAGAGTCTTCAGCACTCTGGCTCCAGAGCTCGCCGCGCTTCTGGCTGTGACCAGGTAGGTCCTTATAGGACAATTTAATCGTTCGTTTTTTGCATAGAACTTCTTCTGAATTTTCCCCAGGTCTTCCAGAAAACCCTTCAAAGGACCCTGAGTATGAAATAACAGTAGCATATTTAGTATTTGTCCACAGGTTCCTATTCTTTTGCTTTCCTCCAGTCTGCCAGTTACATACAGAATTCCTTTCCCTAATCCTATGCTACTCCACAAATTCTCTATGTAACATATCCATATGGGTCTGCACCCTCACTAGGAATTCACATACTGAAAAAAAGTTAAAACTATAATCCTACATAGCATGATCAGTGGGAAAATAATTCTCACCAACGTGTACGAGATCTCTTACCGAATAAACTTATAACTATGTCTTTAATGAAGTGTTCTTGAAATAAATACTTTAATGAAGTGTTCTTTTTACTATGAACCGTGAGCTGCAATTCTTTCTCCTGCACAAAACTCTGTAAAAGACCTAATTACATAGACATCGATGAACTCTTTCCACATTAATGACCAGACTACAATTAAAAGAAGTAAATGACAGTTTGGTTCAAATTGCAATACATTGTACTGTCCAGTACTTTTATAAATCAAGCTTCTATTGTGAATTTATATGATTTTTAACAATAGCAGAATTGGTCTTTCAGTTTAACGTGAAAATACTTGAGTTTTTAGACAAATGGCATAGTTCTGCTAGGTAATAAGCAAATACTACCCTGTTCTAGTAACCAGAATATCTCAGTGTTTAAAAGTAACATTATCTCCACAGTCTGACTAAAAAAAAACCATCAAGAACATCAGAACTAGCACTTTTTTTTCTAATAACACCATTTGTAAGACTTGCCACTGTAAGCCACATATGTAAGTCTTACATATGCTGTTCTCAAAGAAAAGTGAGAGATCTGGTGAAAGGACTGCAATGGTGGCCTCTTATGTTAAACATGCATTTTAAAGACTATAATTGAAAAAGGATATAAATAGGACTATCAGCTTCCACAAAGAACACATACACACTAGGAAACTAGAGAAATACAGCAGCAATGAAAGTCAGATCTTTTGGAAACTCAATGATTCAAGAAATACAAACCTGTGCAAGAGGCTTATTTTCATTAATCTGTTCATGTTCAAAGAATCTGTCTAATCCTTGCTCTTTGACAATCTGTTCTGATTCATCAGAAAAGATAACAGCATCCCCATCAAACGCCACCCTCAGCTGTGTATCCGAGTAAAGAGCATCTTTGTTGGCAGTGAACATTGTAGCTGATGCAATGCCTGAAAAATGCATCAGAGAACCTCAGTTAGTCCTGCAAAGTCATTCATCAAACCATCAGCAGTTTGGTTCCAACAACTTATTTGTGAGCGGAAACAATCACAAAAGCTGATTAGTAATGGCTGTTCTGTTACACAAATGCATGGAAGCTGTCGCATTGACAAAACTTGTTGGACATTGCTTCCTTCCACTTTCATGTAAGAATGTACAAGAATAGTCTCCAAGGTGTGCTACAAATGAGACAAAGCAGGCAATTCCAAGGAGACCACTCAAACTATTTTCTATTTTTTAAGTCCTTATGAAACACAGAAGTTGTTTTTTTGAAGTCATATCAAAACCATGATGCTATTCAAACAAAGTTGAATAGAGGTGCGAGTTCCTTTTCTTGTTGAACAAGAGAAGACAGAAAGGAGTAGGGTGATTAGGTTGTCATTATCAGCAGGTTGAAGGGTCAGAGTGGAACAGTATCCCGTGATTTTATATTGTTATGTAAAAATAAGTGATAAGCTTGCACCATACAAAGTGGTGACTTTCTGCATTTGATGAAGCATCACTTTCTGTGAAAGACACACAATATATTAGTTTTCGAACAAGCTCAACAAAGAAATAACAGAAGAAAGTCAATTCAAACCTGCTTCTATAGCTTCTTGCACTTTTTCAGAGTCTGCTGAGAGGTACAGGTTCGTAAGGTATGCAGTCAGGTAACCAATAGGGCTTTGTCCTCCCGTCATACAGAAACGTTCAATTGTTAAGCCTAAAGTAAGAACAGCACAAGGTGTGACTTTGCCTTGACACTACAAACCTGTACAAGGAACCTATGAAAAGGTACGCCAGCCTAGTTGGCAGTAAACTTAAAAAAAAAAAAATACATTCATCATAAATTTACGAAGTTACACAACTTAAACTGACTACAATGTTTGATTAGCCAATCCTCATGGAGGATTTAGGGAAAAAGAAATCCCTCTAGGACAGCAGGGTAACTGCTGTGAAGGTGTATGTATAGAGAACATAGATACCAAACATGAAAAAGTTTAAACTTCTCAGAAGTTAAGATTCACACCTGACATGTGTCTAGAACATTGAACCAAACTCTGTTTAATATTATCTCACTTTTGCTGACATCAAAAGTAACAGTTTCAGAAGCTGCTTTTCTGAAGGTCAGAATAGGAAGAATAAAATTAATTCATATTATTATGTAATAGCTGGCAATTCTACACAGTAGCATTTATTTTATTTACCATAGTGATTGATGCTGTTTATGAGCCTCACTCCCACCTGGGCATGGTTATTAGTCATCAGGACAATATCAAATCGTTCTTCATCATCAGGGTACAGCTCAAGAAGCCGGGCATTGACATGCTCCAGGGCCTGCAGGTCAAAAATGTGGAAGTCAATAGACAAGTGGAATGTGCCTCCTTTTGTTAATCACTGTAGCTTTAGTGATAGGATCGTCTTGAAGGAGAATGTGAAATACTCGATAACTTAACTTGCTGAACTTGTTTTATTCCTTTCTGCTTTGCTGCTCCCAGTAACCATTTGACTGGGTTAAGCCGAAAGGAAGCAAGTAAGCTTCTTTTGTTGAATGACAGAATTTAACTTTCTTGTGCAAATCCTTTTTATTGGGAGATCACAATCATGCAGAGTAAGTCAATGCATTGCTGAACATTATCACAATTGCTATTTTTTTTTCTTGTACACTTGAAATTTGGACTTTCTTGTCCACTTGAAAATTGTTCTTGTGAAATCAAGGAGAAAATATAAAGGAATGTATACATGCAGCTGCTTGTTTTGCATGCATAACTGTGAATTTGGGTCACTTACTTATGGAAAGATTTACTGACACAGTTTCAGGTGTCAAAGACCGTCCCTAACTAATGAGAACAAAATCATTTCCTGACAAACATGATTAGTTGACAATTTCTAATTGTAGTACTGAATGAGACAGATTCATTTGAGATCTCTTTAAATACAATGGGCCAACATGTTATATCCACAGTCTCACATTCTTATTTCCTTGACCTTTCATCTTCTCATCTCTCTCTGTATCCATCTGTTCTTTTTATTTAGAACCTCATTCCTTCGGAGTAAGACCTCCCTTTTGCATTAGATCTTGGCCCTTGAATAGAATTCTTGGGGATTACAGCAATAAAATAAACAATGAATCATCAAATGAATGTAAGATAGATTGATTTTCAATAAGGTGCTCTAAAGATTTAGGCCAGTTGTTAAGGACTAAACCACACATTCCCTAATTACGTTCTGGGAATCTCACTTTAAAAAGCATGGCTATGTTATACTGGGACTGTGCTTAGGAAAATTCTAAGTGAGACCCTAGTATAAGGCCTAGGAAAAAAATCTGTGTATGTGGTCTTAACTCTACTACACATTACTCTGCTACACTAGCAATCTCTTAAATTATTCGGAAATAAAGGTAAGGAGAAGGGGATTCCATTTTTTTGTCCAGTGCATGTATATTTTGCAGCCTAAGGAGACTCTGGCCTGTGATTACAAATCTTAAGCACCGCAAGCATGAGACATAATACTTTTAAGGTAGCATTAATTCTTTTTGCCTCGTCTCCAAGTAGAAAAGATTGCTCAACAAACACACAGTTCTCTGGCCTAATAACTCCTTCAACTAAGCAAAATGAAGAATTCAAAGGCAAATACTATACCGGAAGGGAACAGAGGTCAAGGTGCATTTAGCTGGCCATAGGTGAGTTCTCATTTTCAAAGTATGAGGAACTAAAGAGTCAAATCTTGCTTAAAGTGAATTTGACATTGAGTTCTAATGACTGTCTAGCAGGGTTGCTACATATAGGAAAAGATTCAGTAAATTCCTTGGTCAGCCTACCCTCACAGGTGTACAAAGTGAATTATTTTATGACCACAAGTTTATGTTAAAATTAATGTTACTAACATAGCTACAGCTATGTTATATTAGCAGCAGCATGGGTATTGACATGATTAATTTTTCCACTTTAGTTGTTCAAAAGTCATTAATGAATAAAATGTTTTAAATTCCTAAGACTAAAACTGAGGTAATCAAAATCTACTTTTAAAACTTGAGGTGTTCTGCCACAACTCTGATGTCAGCAAGTATGATTGCTAATTACCATGTAATTAATTTTCTAAAATTGCTGTAGCAGATCTTATCAAATAATTCTCGACAGAAAATTAACTCTGTATACAGCTTTTTTTCAAGTCAGTCCACTAAAACCTGTGTTCCTCAAAACCATACATATTTTCAGGTCTTTTAATTTTTGTGTGGGGTTTTTTTGTTTGCTTTTCGTTTGGGTTTTTTTTTTGTTGTTTTTGTTTGTTTGATTTTTTGGTGGGTTTTTTTGGAGGGAGGAGGCTGTAACAAACTTAGAACAATTTGGGGCCTATCTTAACTAAAAAGGTCTTACAAGGAAAGGTGCTTTGTGTGCCTCATGCCCAGCAGAAAACGCAGGTTGCTCCTTACCCACATGTGGGATGTGATGCTGTGAGCCGGAATACAAACCATGATGCTGAGGGTGCAACTCCGGTCCCGGTGACAAGAACAGTACGTGATTTGCTACAGGCGTTCGGCACTATTGCCGGCGGTAGGGGAGGGGATGTGAGGAGGAAAGGAAAAGGGAAAGTGAAAGGAAAAGGGGAAGGAGAAGGGAGAGAAGCGGTGGCCGCAGGGCCGGGACGCGCAGACAGACGCGGCGATGCCGCCGAGCTCCCTCACCGCGGCGGGCTCAGCGCTGGGAGAACAAGTCCCGAAAACGTCTCCCCGGGACAGGATTAACTCCGCCCAAGGAGGCTTCGGGCTCCTCCTCTTCCCCAAATTTGCCCCTGCAGCATCGCTCGCGCCCTGCCGCACTCCACACCCTCCCTCGTCCAGCCGGGCCCCCGCGGCTCCCCCCCGGCTACCTTGACGAAGTAGAACGCCGGCCCGGGCTTGAGGGTGACGTTCTCGTTGTTCTGCTGGAACTCTACGTACTTCTCCACCCCTTGCTCTTCGTAGATCCGCCGCTCCTCCACCAGGTCGAAGAGGGCTCGGGAGGAGACGGCCACTGTGATGGCGTTCTGGGGTTTGGGCTGCGAAGCGAGCGCAGGGTAGCGCTGGCTCCAGACCCCCGGCCCCTCAGCCTCC
>WEIV01001421.1:26349-36582 GCA_013390005.1 Calyptomena viridis
CCCTCCCGCGTCACGGCCCGGAGCGGTCCGGCCCTCCCCGGAGCGGAGCGGCACCGGCTGCGGCCCTGTGGGGCAGCCCCGCCTCTCACACAACGAGGCTGGGTCCGCCCGCAGCGTCTCTGCCCGTCGTGGGGTTCTTGGGGTTCCCCGGAGCCGGAGCTGCGGCCTCTCCTCCCGGCCCGTCCGGCACCCGCGGTGTCCCCTCGCAGCACTGGCGGTGCCGACTGTTCCCCTCCGCAGCAGCCGCAGCCGCGGTGCCCGCACCTACTTGGCAACAGCCGCCAGCTCTGCCTCTATCTACACCGTTAGAGGTGTATTGTTTAACTGAAATGGCTTAATTAACAGGAACTGCAACCAATTCCCCGGAGATTTCTTATATGCGTTAGCAGTCAATATGGGCTTGATGTCCGTGACCTGGGGTCCTTTGTTCGACGCAATAACATACTTTTAAGACAAAGCGCTTTCGGCAGTGGTGTGTGTGGGGTGTGTGTAGCACTCACAGGGAGCTTTTCTTCTGGTATGAACTTGGGGTGGTCCTAAAATCCAGAGTCCCACAGAGAGCTGTGGGCAGCATCTAATACTCATCTAATACAGCTCTTTGAAACGGTCCGTCTGCCGAGGCAGATCACCATCTGAACCACGGCAAAGGTCTCTAAATTGATAAGCTGCAGGAGAGAGTGGAAAGAGAAAGGAATCGGATTTTCTCCTGAGCCAGTACGGGATCTGGCACAGCAGACACACAACCTCTGCAACTGGTGACTTAGTGCTATGTCACAGCACATGTGATCACCAACTAAAGGACTATAACATTTTGTATGGAGACTCTAAATATTGATTTTGACTTTGATCACTACATAATTAGCAAATTGTTAGATCTTTCTGCCTTCATCTAGTCTAAAAAAAAAAAAAACCCAAAAAAAAACAGGTTTTTTTTTTTTTTTTTTCTTTTTTTTTTTTTTTTTTTTTTTTTTACTGTGGCTTCCTAGTGAAGGGATGCTTATGTAATTATACCATCTGTCTGTCTTTCCCTGATGGTGGTGAATTGCAAACAAATTTGACAGAAGGATAAAGATCTCAAGGAGATTTAAATTATTAAAATGTTTAATGAGAATCAACAACCACACGCAATTTCTTGCCCTGCTGGAGAGGGACTTTATCTGCTTGTTCCTCTGCTGTGTACAAATACTCCCTGGCTGATCTGCCACCTCCAAATCTGCCACATTGCCTGTTACCCAGCCAACCACGCAGGGATCTGGAAGCGGGAAAGTGGTGGAAATGGGAAGGTTGGGGTAAATGGGAGATGGGAGTTGACCATACTGGAGAAGGGAACTGGAAGTATGAGGTAAAAGGAGAGGTAGTGAGAGTAGTGTATTAGGAAAACAAATGTGAAAAGACAAGTTATGATCATTGTAGTGGCTGTTGTTATGTAAAGCTGTTAAAAGGCATAACATAAATCTGAACAAACCTGATTTTAGTAATTCTGCTTCTTTTCCTTGACTTTTGATCCTGAATTGATCCTATTTCACCCTGGTGTCTGAGCTCAGAACTGTAATGTGTCAAATGCTACTGAAAACACCTGCTCCCCTCCACACACTCAGGTCAGGCTGAGCAGCAGCTCCTGGTCATGGTCACCATCACTGTCCTGCTCAAAGACTTCAGCAGAGGTCTAAGAGGGTGATCTCTAAAAAGAGGCTTTTCTTGGTTAAATTGGTGTGTCGCCCATGCAGAAAAGGGGAAAAGAACAGGAGGAATCAGGAACCAATTCTCTGGTGGTTACAAAGCTGAACTGCCATCTTTGCATGAACCTGTGGCAGGACATTTCCCAGAGCTATGCCCACGTTGACAGCTTGTGCTATGTTCCCCACCACATTGCATCTACTCAGGAGCAAAATCAGAGCTTCTCAGGCATGTTACTGGTTTTTATTTTTGTTTCCCCTCCCCCCTGCTTCCTGTCCACCCAAGGAAAGAGTCATTACTCAATGAAGACTCCTTTTAAACTATACCTGAAACTAAAAAGATGGTAACATGGTGCTGGGCCTGAGCAGTGCTGTTGACGTGCTGCTGCTGCTGAAAGCAATGCTATGCTAACAGAAATATTTTTCTTGCCAGACCCACATGGTATCTCTACACAGCACTCAGCTGTGTGAACATATGCACTGAGCTGCCATGTCTCTGTTCTGTGCTTGGCTGCCTGCTGCTGACATACCCTCCATTTCCTCTTTTGCTGGAGATTGTGAGCTGAGGGCCTGACATGAAAGCCTTCCAGATTCATCACCTTATAAATGAAATCTTGACTTCCCAAATGCAGAGTGTAGCAGCCTTATCTACATCTAAAACATGTAGTAATGCCCACAGGGTTCCAGGAAAGAGTTATGTCTTGCTTTCACTAAACCTCCTGGGGAGTCTGAGAAATAGGAATGGATCCAAAATTGTATGACTTTGTGGTTTCTGAGCTAAGCTAGAAAGGAAAGGAATTTTCTGCTATCATGCATTAATTCAGAGGGTATTTACATTAAAAAAAATTTTTTTTTCTATCTTTGCATTTACTTTTTTGTAGTAAGTCATGCACATTCTCTGAAGTCAGTATTCGAATGAAAAGAAAGTTCCCTTGCCCGAACTGATATTTTTCATGTGTTAAGAACAACCACTCAGAAAGATTGATAGGTTCTTGTTCAGGAACGCACTCAAAGTGCATTACTAATAATTAAAAAAGTTGTGGTGTTTTGTTTTTGGGTTTTTTTGATACCTACTTCTAGCTGAAAAGGTGTGAAATATTTCCAGATATTTAAAATAGCGAGAACAGAAGTAAAAGAAATTTTTTTAGTGGAAGGACTTCATCTCCCTTTAACTGTATAGATCCCAGTACGTGTTATGCATGGTTTTATCACACACATGTAGGCTCCAGAGCCTAACTCTCCCAGAGTCATGTCAAGGTCACTTCAGAGTGCAATTGCACTGACTCTTACTTTCTATATGTGTTGGGATTTTTCATGCTGAGAGCCCAAGACCCATAGTGTAAGTATGGTGTTCCCAGAAGGAACGAACCCAAGAAGATCTTTGATCTAGATCAGTCTGCTCTGGCAAAATGTGTGACAACACTGTCACATTACATCTGACCTGCCAGATAAAAAACTTGGAAAATCTTCCTGTTTGTAGATAGTATAAGTACTTCTAATGCAATCCTAGAATTCAGGACCTGATTCTTTAAAACAGTTAACAACTGATTTTCTACATGTTGCCTACCAATTCTCAGTGTGGATCTCAGGCAGTCTATATCCCTTTGTTTGCTTTCCTTCCATTGATCAAATTAGTCTAACACAGGTAGAAATAAAGCAGTCGGTTTGTGCCAAAGATGTGCATAATGAAGCTGCATCATGTATTGAAGACACATATGCTGAAGAAACCTTCACGTTGCATCATAGTATTCACTTCCCTTTTTCATCTCATGATGCTTTCTAGTTCCTATTAACCCTCTTCAGCAGTCTTTTTCATTTGTTCTGCCTTTGCTTCTCACCCTCTGTGTTTGTGCAAGGGAAAGAAGAATGCAAAAACCTGTGACACCACATTGCAATCTATGGCAAGAGTCTTGTTCTTCTCCTGGGTTTGCTTTGCTGCTGATCTTTAATAATATGTTCATTTGCAACAGCCACATAAATTACCCAGAGACATAGATCTTATGTTCTTCTAAGATGATCTATTCCATCTCCATCATTGTGAACATGCCTCATTCCAATGTTCATGTGACAGGTTGGGTTATAAGGAAAGCTAAATCCAGCACAAGCACAAAGGAATGCTACTTCAGGTTCACTGAGCCATGCTCTCCTTTCCCTAAGTAATCCAATTCAATCATTGCGATACAAGTTTCACTTCCCCATTCATGAAGATTTTTATTCTTTAATCCTGTCAGGATGAAATCAGCAGCCAGGTTTTGTCTTCAGCTTTTTGGAGAATTCTTCTCTCTAGAGGACTTCATATATTTTTCCCTAGGAAAATACAATCTGTAACATAACTTTTAGAACTAAACTGTCTTCCTAACTATTCTGAGCCGAGGAACAAATTTTTAGCTTTTTTTACCCCAAGAAAGAATCATCCCATATTTGCAATGTTTAAAAACAAATCAAGAAGAATTCTGAAATTCAGATAAAATACTATTTATACCTAGAAGCTAACTGAAAAAGTAGGAAAACAGTGCTTTAGCTCTGGTGCTGAATATGCCTGCCCCATCAGAACTGAGAAGCATTCAGTGACTTTTAGAAGAGAGCGGGAGTCCACCTTCACACAATGCTGTCTGTCTTGTCAAGAATGTGGAATATGACAAATAGGACAAGAACACAGTCTTGTTGAAAATCTGTAGTCAGAGAAGACTCAACAAACAGCACATACACTATCAAAAATAATTATTGGGGGTTTTTTTAGTTAGAAAAGAATTAGTAATAAAGTCATAACTTCTGTATTAATAAAAAAAGAAAATGAACAAAAATAGCAATATCAATAATGCTAGGCTTAGATGTTCAGGATTTGATTTTTTTCAGCACTGGAATCACTCTGTAGGCACTTAGAGAACACAGAGAAAAATGAATAAATAAAAAAAAAAATGAGCGGCAGGAACGTTTGTCCCTGTTCCAAGCTTAAAAAGAAGAATATTTGCATTACAAAACCACCACACATAAGATGAGAGGTGGCTAAATTATACATACAAACCCCATGGGGTTCCTAGATCCCATTGAATAAAAAGTACAATATCATGAAAAATTCTAGATTCAGTTCTATATAATAGAAACAGTTGTCTGAGCATTTTTCATTATGCACTAATTATCTCTTTAATAATAGAAATAAATGGAGGCTCTAGTCACGCAAACTTCACGACACAGGGACATGTCTGTGCAAGACTGAGACCTAAATGTTGAAACCCTATTGATTCATTTTACCATAACAAAAGACACTGAACCATTCTAAGATTCACTCTAGCAATTACATGTCCTATTCTGAATTAAATACCCATGGTTTAGTTGTTAAGTTATGCTGTCTTCCATGAGGGTTCATGTTAAGTATTAAATTAGGTTAAAATCTTTAATGAGAAAATCATATTGAAAAAGATTTTTAGGTCTTTTTTTTGTGTGTGGTTGTACAAAAATACCACAGAGATATCACTTAATCCCTGTTGCACTGTGTTAGTTATAGTTTTAAAAAAAAGGAGAGAACAAGCAAGACTATTAGATGTGTTTCTCCTCCCCCCTCTCGGGAGCACACAGAGAAACCCATTCAAGCAAAATGTGGTTTCCCACTCATTTCCTAAATGGAAGAAGGTATCAAACAATGTGTGCACCCGAGTGACACTGATGGGGGCTACTGTGCAGCCCCTGTTGGGACAGTGGAGCAGGACCACAGGCTTCAGGCAGCAGGAGCAATGGCAGAGCAGAAGCACCAGAGCAAAAACATCCACTGGTTTTGTTACAGCACCGACCACCATTCACAGATATATTGTGAAAACAGATCCACCGTTTTCCTAAAACACAACATCTGCCTTTCCTCTCTACCTACAGACCAAGTCTCATTTGAGCCTCACCCCGTGGTGTAACTCACAAATAATGAGACCTACAGAGCAGAGTGGGCAACAGGAATTTTGTTTACATAGCCAGCCATCCTGCTGCTGCCCTTGACGACAAAGCTTCTTGTTTGTTTCTTTATAAGTATGTGAAAAAAAAAGCACTTTCTACACACTCCTAGACAATGAAGAATAGGAATATAGTCAGAAAACATACAAATTGCTGCAAGCACAGGATGTGAGACGATGTGGTTATACCTACTAGTAAAGGAGACAAGCTTTAATTGCAGCAAGAGTGGTTTTGACTGCACGGGGTTACCACCCAGTTCCAAGAAAAGGATTGTAAGATTAGTGCAGTGCTCCTGAGGGGGAAAGAGGAGCCAGAAGTGTAAATGCAAGAGGAGATTTAGGGCTTCTCTAAGCTATGGCTTCAAACCTGTCAGCAACCTGCACACAACATCTCTGTTACTTAAGTTATGATGTGATTCTCTTTTGCAAGGAATGTGTATCCCATTTCTGGTTCAGGTCCCCTCCGTCCTTTTGGCAAGTTAAGCATTTGGGAGAAAACAAGTAAGGACTAAAAACAATGATTATATGTTATTGTTTGTGTTGTGCTAGTTTCCAAGGGCCTCAAAAAGCACCGGGGAGCTGTTGTGCTTGATGCTGTAGGAACACACAGGAAGGTACTCGCCATATGACACCCCTCCTCCCTTCTTGGGTCCTCTCAATAGAAGGAAGATTATTTTTGCAGACCTCTTCAAGCTCAAGCATTAAGTGTGAGGCTCCCAGAGTTGCCCTTCTCCACATCCTTTCCCACAGCAGGGATACTGTCTGGTGCATTTGCAGAGCAGTGTTCCAATCCCTCTCCTGCACTTGGCCAGGAAAATTGAGCTGACCTTGTTGGTGTGATCACTAATGGGAGTTGCCTGGTGCAGAGGGTCGTGAGCTGAGGTTATGGGACTCAGCTGCAGCTGAAGGTAAGATATATATCCAAAAGCTCCTCATTCTATGGGTTCTCCTTTTTTCATGAGACTTGAACGTTCCTCAGACACGTTCCTTAGTTCACATTGTGCATGTTTGTAGTTCCCTTGAAAGTGACTTTCAAGTTTTACTATTTACATTAAAGCAGTATTTATGTTTCTCTGTTTTTAATATTTGTCTTCAGAGAGTGGTTGAAAGACAACAATACAAGCAGCAAAGACAAGAGTAACACCAGTAATAACATAAAAGCGATGTTTGCAGTGGGAGACTTCTATAATTTGTAGTTCCATAAGTATCTACATCACAAAATCCAACCCTCATGGTGCTATAAAATCACAGAACAAAAAGAAACTCAATCGGATTTTAGTAGGTCATGGATCATATAACTGGGTTGTTAACTTCAGCTCCTGACTTTGAACAAAACACATAGACTGTCCTGCTATCATTCTGTTTCTCTTCTTGTACAGAACTTTCCAAGTTGGATCCAGTCATAATGGTCTTTCTCTATAGAGAAAAAAAATATGTGTGTAGAAGACAGTTTATTCCACTGAAGGCTTAACTGGATGCTCTTCTCTTTCACATGGAGAGCCTAAGGTGATTTTATTGCTGAGGTCAATGCCTTTGGTAAATGTGTATGTGGAAAGCTGGCAGAGTGCAGGGGAATGAATCCAGACCTTTAATTCCAAGACTTTTAAACACGATTAATGTCCAGTCTCTCCAAAGGTACTGCAGAAATTTTAACCTGCCTGGCAACTCCTATGTAAGGCTCCAAAACTAGAAGCTAAAGACCTACCAAAAGATGGAGAGTTTGTGAGAACCACAGTCAAAGGTAACCCAAGGATCTTCACCCAAGGGTCTTTAAAGTAGTTATGTTGTGTATTGGTGTGGCAGTGTGGCAGCAGTAAAGTGCACAGGACAACTAGCAAGTGTTCATACAGCCTGGGCTGGCCCAAAAATGCTGTGCCTGTTCATGGCAGTATCAGATAATTCAGCTTTACTAGTGGGCTCTAGTCCACCTTGGCAGCCTCATGCTGTGTAAGCATACCCTGGCAAGTAGCTTCTGTTCATCTGAAAAACATATTTTATGTATTTTGGGGGCTTGTATGTATGTTGCTCTGAAATTCGGTGGTCTGTGGCACGAGTGAGGGAGGTTATACAAGTTGATAGGAAAGGTTGTCCATGTGTTTAAACTCAGATAATCACTGAGTGATCAGATTGAATGTAGTATCTGGAGAGACCCTGACAGGTCCCAGTGGCCTGTTCAGATTTGTGGTTCTGTGGTGACTGCCTGCCACTGCCAGCATTTGGTTTTAATTAAAGTGCATTGAGTGTTTTTGTGACCTGCAGCCATGTCCTTTTATACTGCCCTGTCTGCTCACAGAGGCTCAAAGGATTATTGTAAATCAGGATTTGTGTGATGCTGGGGTGCAACTGTTGACTCAGAAGGCTGAGCTGGTCCTGAACTCATCCTCTAACAACATTACTGCTATACCCACTGCTAGGCACTAGTCACAAAACTGAGGCTGAAAATCTGGTGCCTGGCTAGATTTTGATTCAGGTACAAAATATTATAATATACTGCTTAGAAAGTAGAAAAAACAATGATGAGTAAGAAAAGATTTCCTGGTCCTGTTTCCTTGAACCCACAAAATGTGAATATATAGAACAATGTATATATTAAAACAAATTAGAGTTCTTTTCTGCTGAAGTTGGTAAACTATTATAGAGTCTTACTCAAACATATTTACTTTCCAGACTGAAGCTAATGAATATCTCTGAGCTTTTCATGTTGCCCTTGCCTCCATGGTGATGTATTTTTATAGGCTTAATTTTGGTGAGATGTTTTCCACACTGGTTCCAGTTGTTCTTCTCTACATCTGTTCCAATTCCAGTAAGCCTTCCACAAACCAAGAAACTCAAGATTTTATTGAGTATGCCAATGTCTTACCAGGACTTCTTGGAGTTACATTTACCAGAATACTGGACATGTTATTTGGAGTGCTGCGGGTGATTATGAACCCCTCATCCATCAAGACTCTACAAACAGACATAAGCCAAATGCTGTGCCTCAAAAACCTGCCAGTCAACTATTGAACAGGAATAAAAAAATTGAACTTTTTCTGAGCCTTGTCTTGTGTGTCACTCAGCATATACTAATTTTATTTTAGCCATATTTACTAATTATCATTGTTTCTTTATTAACAGCTTTCGTTAACCACTGCAATGCTAGATTTTTTGTTCTTTTTCCAAAGCTCATGATTTTATGCCTTGTGCCATTACATTTAATCTCATTTTTTGTCTGCTCAGTTTCAAGGTCTTTCAGCCTTACTAAATAAATAAAATCAAACCTGATTAAATTTTTCTGGTTTCTCAAAATCAGGAAAGCTTTTGACTAACACCTGAAGTCTTTAACAAAAATTAAGTAAAATCACATTAATGAATGTCTGAAGAGGTATTAACAGCAGCCAGTGAGTTTTCACATGTCTATTTAGTAGTTCCTCCACCATCCTCAAATTCTTTTAGTAATATCTGAGTTTGTATATAATCTGAAAATTATTCAGTAATAAATCATAAAATATGGTGTCGTATCACATAACCAAAATCAACTTTTCTACAGACTTTCAAAAAAGGATAGTTTTGAAGTATATCCTCTCTATAAAAATCAGATATCAATGAAAAAAAGTTTATTTGTGCATGAACTGCTTTTTCATGTAAATTAATACAATTTGTCTTTCTTTATAATTATGACTCAAAGCTTTGAATACTACTTAGTATTGTCAATTTATTTCCAGCTGACTCAATTACTAGTTGTTTGATAAAAATCTATCTATAGCTATCTCTAGATATTGCTTCTCTAATATCCTCTCCATTTATACCAATAAAGTAAAAAATCACATTACTTCTTATCCAGACAGGAGGTGTGTGATGAAATATGTTGTTTATCAAATCCAGAAGTAATTAGCACTTATCATTACTGGTACCAGTTGTTCTCCAGTGTGTATCCATTCATTCCTACCAAAGTGATACAGTTCCTGGTGATACTTATATCTCTAATAATATTACAGATATTTGAATATGTTATTTGTCACTGTCTTCTTTACTTGATTTTATAATATTCCCCCTTATGCATGACCCTCTTCCACAAGGTATCTTTCAAATAAGGTCTATGGTCAAAATCCTCTATTTCCTGCCAGTAGTGAGATATTTTCATGAGGAGAATTTCACTCTTCCAGAAATTGGCTTCTCTGTCCTAGAAGAATCTTAAATAAGCCACAGCAGACTTCCAGTGACAAGGGTTGCATACAGCCCCCCCAGAAGTTAAATCTTTAACACTTAATAGACCACCTCAGAAATGGGAAATGGCATAGGAGTAGATGGGTTTGTTCTGTTGGCTACAAATTCTTTTGAAAGGGAAAAGTTGCACTATATCTGGGCAATAGTTTTTTTCTGGTCCTGTAGGAATTTTTTAAGTTAGACACCCTGTGTAAAGTCCATTATTTCTCCAGTTCATCTGAATTTCAACAAATTATTAATCCTTGCCAGTCATGAATGTAAAAAAGTACCAGTGAGAGCAGGGGGAAAAAAAATTCTGTAGTTGTAGTTTCCCTCACCATAACAGCTTCCAAGTAGTACAGAAGCATTGGTCAAAAGGCTCTTGATACTTTACAACAGATTTTGATTATAGTGTTTTTTTTTTTTTTTTTTTT
>WEIV01001421.1:36617-68467 GCA_013390005.1 Calyptomena viridis
GTTTATTTGTTTTGTTTTGTTCGTTAGTTTGGTTTGGTTAGGGGTTTTTTTGTGGGAATTGCAGCATGTTGACTGGAGATTTTTGGGCATCTGAGTGAGAAAGGAATATTCTCAGTGCACATTATCTTCAATGAATTCTTGCTAATTCAAGTATACTTCCTGAGCATGTGTAAACAGGTTTTCCAAAGCCTCAGAACCTGGCAAATTTGATTTTCAGAAGTATGACAAGAGTTATTTTAAAATACTAATATGACCCAAATGATATATTGTTCCCCAACTGTTTCCTAAGAGGAGAAGAACAAATTTTGCTGAAATAACCTTTCCCAGTCAGGTTGAATTTAGAACAATACTACTGCTACTACTACTACTACTACTAATAGTAATAATAATAAATGAACAAATAATTATTCAGCTTAAATTATAACATGCACACTATACATATTCTACTAACAATGTATTAAGTCACAAATGGGAGAATTATTTGCAGCTGAATAAAAAGGTGTAAAATAAGTGGTAGTTACATTCTTGGGTTTTATTTATTGCCAAGAAAAAGACTCTAAATAACAGAGTATGCGCTGCATATGGTTATCATGAAATGCAAAAGGTAAGTAGTCAATTAAATTATAGTAAAAAACAGAATAAATTAAATCTTCCAGAGGATTTGGATACCAATTTTGTAATATGTCCAAATAAAGATAGGAAATATTGCAAAATATGTGAGACAGCACCCATAACGTTTTTCATGCTAACTCTCTTTATATCATGCAAAAAGATAATGATCTATAATAGGCCAATATTTTCCTGTAAGACACTCTGAGACGCTTTTTTGTGAGATGTTCTCGTGTCAAGTTGCCTATGTAGAGAGTTCAAATCCTGTTACCATTTCAAAACACTTCCTGTTTCCTTTTGTGTAATTGCACTGAGATCAATAGTCCTCATAGATTCAGCTATTAAAAAAAAAAAGAAGAGGTAGTTATGTCTTCTTATGCCAAACAAACTTCTTCCAATTTGTCCTAAAACACCTGTTTTATAAATAAAAAATAAAATCCAAACAAACCAAACAAATGCAAATAAACCACACAAGCTTGTCAGGATTCACCAGAAGTGAGAAAATTACATGTTTCATTTTTGACTTAGGGTTTCACAGCAGCATCAAGTGCTATTGTCCCCAGTAAATAAGCTACCCTAGCCAGTTGTAGCACATGACATACAGTACAAGTCATGCTACTCATTACTTGGACTGGGTGGTAAAGTCAAAGCTGAACAGTTTAGAGATGCTCCGTTTTCTGATGATTACATAATTTGCTGCTGATGGCCACAGGAATACTCATTTGCCCCTATTTGCTAAAAACTTAATTTGAATAGTCTACTTAGGCTTTGGGACGGAAGATTTCTGTGTTCAGGTCTCTGGAGACACCTTTGCCTATGCAGTCTCAGTAGTTAACAATAGCAGGGTGGATATGGAACAGAAGCAATTTGGAGCAATATTAATTTATTGTTAGTGTTATCTCCATCATTTAGCAAAAGTAGTGTCAATTTGTTTGCTATATCTCCCCTTTCCCAGCATTCAGTATTGACTTTTGGAAAAAAATATGGAGATAACAAGGTTGTTTTATGTGAATTTTTTGCTATATTTCTTCCTAATCTCCTGACAACAAAATATATAATCTGAGTTTTCCACTTCAACAGAAACATTTTTTCTAAGAGTGTGTTTTACTCCTCCATACCAGAGATGATCAGAGCCCTGGCAGGGCCATGGTCTGTCCAAGTGCTAGCAGAGAAGCTCCAGCCTGATAGCAGGCTCAAAGCTTCTGGTGTAATGGATGATGACGGTGCCAGCACGTGTATCTTCTGGGAGATAGGAATGTCGATCTCATGCCACAGCAGGATTTCTTTCCCTTTACAACAGTCAGCAGTTGTTGCCAGCAGCAGCAGCGGTGGCATTGATTCCAGCTGCTGCCTCCCAGCTGAATGCCAAGACAGATAAACTGTGGGATGTTCTTAGCAACTCCTCCATGAGGTAGTAAGATAACACGAGAAACATAAGGAGATATCAAAGAGCAGATGATAATCCATTTTCAGGAAACAGCATTTCTCCAGAAAAAGAGGAACTTTGAAAAAAAAAGCTGAACTTTATCAAAGGGAAAATGTCTCCTGGAGGACTTGCCAAAGTAAATCTCTTTGATGCAAATGGTTTAAGCAAAGACATTTACCTTAATCTACTGTGTGGTGACCTGGTCTTCTGATACTGAGAATAATTATGGGTGTTTTCAGAATTGCTGTGGTCTGCAAGTCCTCCAAACCTAAAATAAGTACTTATAGCATTCCCACTTCACCACTCTGATCTTAGTCACCTACATTTCTCTTAAATTTAATAATGCCTAATGCCTTTAGACTTTGCTACTTGAAAAAGCTTCAGTGCCTTGTGAAAGGCAGATTTAAGAAATGCAAGTCTCTTGCAGCATTACAGTTTTATTATTTTGCCTGTGCTAAAATGGATAACATCTAGTGTAATGAATGACCCACAAAGAACTTGCCCAAAGGGTACTACAAAATGCAGAGGAAAAGATGAGTGTTTAGATGTTGAAATTAGTATTTTCATGCAGACTGATCTTTCTGCCAGTTTGTCACCCCAGACATTTTCAGTTTAGTTTATTTGTGTTACAGCAGAAGTGACAATGTAGTTAAATATAGCCTCTGAAAACAAGATCTCTGCCTGTTTCATTTGTATTCTACTGTTCTTTCATTAAACATTTCTTCATCTTTGCAGAGCCAAATTCTTACAATAATAAATCAGAGACACCTAAAGTTCTTGCCAAGTCAAATATCTACAGTTTCTGGCAATTATGTAATTTCCAGATTTGCTACAATGGCTCTTGCTGATAAGTCAATTGTCATAAAAAGAAATGTTCCAGACCAATTTTTAATGGGGTGTCCTTCACTGATCTGTGTAAAATAATCCCCCTCCTGCCCCGCTCTCTTGTAGAAAAGAGAAACATAATTACAGCTTTTTCCCTTTCTTTGAATGACTCTTCATCATAACAATTTAGATCTGGAAAATGTCACAAGAAAATGTGAAAAAGGTAAGTTTAAACCAAAGAAATCAGGCACTGCTGTTATTAATAGAGCAGCTCAAAAATGTTTCCCATGATGTGTTATAAGGGCTCTGTCTTATAATAAAATTTAACAGTGATGTATTTCCCTTGTTCTCAAGTTGATTTTGTATTAGAAGTCCAGACAAAAGTAATTTGTAGCAAAGGTCCCTGATCCAATGTCTGTATATGGAAAAGACTCAAAGGACTCCATGCCCATTTAAAAGCCCTTTAAAATGATTAATGGCTAAATGCATTACAAATTATCAAGTATTTCACACTGACAAAACAGAGAACTTGTTAAGAGTTTTGGCCAAATTTTTCTCCCTTAGTATTTAGAGTATAAGATCCCATAAACAGTAATTTTGAACTTCCATGCAGAGGGATGATGAAGTAAGGGCAGATTTACTCAATTTTTTTTGCCTTTTTTAATGTAGTTGTTTTATATTTAAATGGGTTGCAATCCCCATTGCCACCTTCAGTGCAAAGCATTCCATGAGTCCTTCATCATTTTGATAGCAAATGAGGAAGAACAAAATGAAATCCCAGGTCTTAGCTGCAAGTTCCCAGTTTCTGGTCATACCTGGAAGTGATCCTGGCACCAGCTCTGAAAAAGAAGTCTGTTCTTTTCTGCACTTAAAATCTAATGATTTATTTTCCAGCTCTCAATAGTTTTTGTCTTCAGTGAAAAAGCAAAGCTGGGGTATATAGAAATGGGGCCTGTCCTGACTGAAGGAGTTGGCCAGTCTCATTCTTTGTGGTGTATTTGAAATTAAGTCCTAAAACATTATTGTTAGTTTTGCACGAGCACAATTGTGTAGTATTAACACAAAACCAGGCAAACACACACCCCGTGTCTTTCAGTAGTAGTCAAAAAACAATACTCTTATTATAATTTTCATTCCTCATAGCTACCATGTTTGTCATCAGGGACAAACATTGTGGACTCCTTGGTGCTGGTGACGGCCACTAAGGAAAGCAGAGATCTCTTCATGTGCAGCAAGACCAAACACAGCAATTTGTTCATTCCTTTGGTGGTGCTGGCATCCCCAGAAGGCACTCTCAGGGCATCACTTGCTTCAGCTCTGGAAAGCTCCCTGTTCCATCAGCAGCCAGCTCTCAGAAAGCTGGCAGCACGCCTTCCAGGGATTGCTGGCCACCACCTCCGCTTGAACTGCCACACAGGAACACCCAGAGCCCAGTCCAAAACCTGTTGACAGCTCAGAATATATCGAATTATAATAGCTATTGCACATATTTAATGACAGTATGTTTACACAACTTTATTAGGTCATACACTTACTTTACACTGAAAGCTGCTAGCTGTTCACAAATGTGCAAAACTGCTGATCCTACATGTGAGATCTTTTTTTTTTGCAGTTGCAAGAGGTTTGAAACACACACAGGAAAGGCAAGAAGAAAAGAATTGTCTACCATCTCAGAAGCATTGTGGGGATTGTAACATCGAGGAGACTAATTAATCACACACAAGACATGATTAGCCTGTGTAATGTCACAGAACAAAAAAGTGGACCCCTTTATGTCTGTTCGCCCATTAGCATATTATTTTCCAGTTTCTCTTTCTACCAAACATTGTTTTTTTCTCCATGCATGTTGTGCCCTGATACTGTGCATACAATTCAATAACTGTTCTGGAGTTTGGCAGGTTTCCAACTGCCCTTGTGTCATCTTTATGAAATTTAAAAACATTAGGGTTGTACATATTATCTTTTGAAGTGATGATATGATTCATTATCCTGCAGCTCTTATTGCCACAG
This sequence comes from Calyptomena viridis, assembly GCA_013390005.1. Taxonomy (NCBI): domain Eukaryota; kingdom Metazoa; phylum Chordata; class Aves; order Passeriformes; family Eurylaimidae; genus Calyptomena; species Calyptomena viridis. The sequence continues at coordinate 41,488 of WEIV01001421.1, forward strand.
GGGGCTAAGAAATTTATATCATGTGCAAACTCAACTGTTTAGTGGTTTGTCCAGGGGCAATGCTAGGGTCAAAATTAAAAATCTTGAACCTCTTAATGGTCTCTGCCCTCTCCTTATTCGCAAGATCTTGGTAAGATACAAATGAACAAACCAACCAAAAAAAAAATATTTTTTCTGCTTTTAGGTATATATAGACTTCGGGAAAAGTCTCAGTCAATAAAAAAAAATGCCAGTATTCATTGAAGCATGCTGAAATTCATCACAATGCTAATATTTTTGGAAGTGTATGAAAATACCATTCAAGTCTTCCGTGTTACCAATGCCAACAAAACATCATATCACCATCAAGCTTTGCTATCCTTTGTAGACAAGGGCTTAGGGAGCTTTCAGGGGGTTCCTAACATGGGTAGGCATGGTTCTCCACTGACTGATCCCCCACTCTCCAGATGGTCAGGGATTTGTCTCTGAGGCTTAACCCCCAAGTTGGCATCTGCTATATTCATGTCAGTAAGTCTTTCTCTGCTGTCTAGTGGTCCTGGAAACCTCTGCCAGTAAGTTTTTTTTCTTCTCAGTGTTGCTATGGTGCTGGTTTGGGTAGGTAAGTCAACACTAGTAAATAATACCCAGGTGGAGAAGGACTCAGGCACCATCTCACGATTGCCTGTAGTGCTTTTCTGTCAGTGTGCTCCTGGGCACAATGGAGCTGTGCCACACAGGGCTCTTCCCAACCACAGCCAGACCAGCTGGGGGGATTTAATGAGGCAGATATTGCTTCCAGTAAACTATTTTCAATATAGACCCTCTGCTTTTGGAGACAAGAAATGTTACCCTAGTGGACAGGAGTTGTACCATGCCAGCAGTCCTCAGAATACAGGAATAGGACCCAAACTGGATTTTATTGTAGATATGCCATAAAATTCCACTCAAGGGTACTCTCCTCTCATGTAGAGTCATGCTTGGAAAAGAGAGAAGCACAGCCAGCTGAGGGAGATGAATACAGTGCATGGTCCCTCTTCATTCTTCCCACATCCAAGTGCTGGAGCACAGAAGGAAATCAAGCAGTCTTGCCTGAACTCTCAGACAGCAGCTGGGGCAGGAAGAAAGAAGTCACAAAGGTACTAGGAATAGGACACAAAATTAGCAGAGTGAATACATTCTGTATTTCTATATTAAAGAACTAAAATATTTATAGTTATATACTACATATAGTTAACATTAAAATTGTTCATATGGGACCCAAGAGACCTTTGCACTTTGGTGAATTACAGGAATACTTTCAGTGAAGTAGATTAATTGATGCAAATAGGGGAAAATCTACACTTAAATTAATGGCTATCACAAGATAGATCTGAGGGATTTGGGGGATGTGTGTGTAAAACTATATATCTACAGTTATCTTAGCAAGTAAAAAAGTCGGGTTTGCAGCACAGTTATCTTTTGGGTTGGTGGAATTGATGTAAAATATCTCAGCAAAAGCAACCTTACAGTTTCAGTAGAGCCAATACCTTACAGCTGTGACTGTGCTAGGAGAACTGCCATACTTTTTACTGGTAGTAAAAAGAAACAGGCAGGAAATAGGTTTCACATTATGGCCAAATGTGAAAGTATGGAAAAATGTTTATGTCCTGAATCAGGACAAAGAAGTCAAAAATCTAAAAACATCATGGGCTATAAATCCAGAAGATATGGTTTGGGTTCAAATCAGCTGTAACATTTTGTTTTGGCAATTTGGAAATATTTTGGTTGTTTTCAATATGTACTTTGTAATTTAAGTTGCTTGTATTTCTTCATGAAAAGTAATTTTGAGACATAGAATGATCACTTTTAGAGACAAAGTCTTCGTTACTTCAAAAAACATTTGCTTTTCAATTTATTTCCAGAACCAATATTTTCCCTTGAAAACATTATTGTATAAAATAATCAATATGTTCTAATTTGAGAAGTAGAACAAAAATGTTCCTAACCAACTCACTGATGTATCCATAATGACAGCAATTTTCTTTGGTAAATGAGGCTTGGAACAATTCATATAAATTAGACTCATGTATGTGGGTGTTGCAGGACTGGCAGTGATAGCTTTATATATTTTGATAGTTTTACAAATTCTGTCTTAATTTGCTGGAGTTGATTGTTATTTTTTATTTTCTGACACTATTGGGGATTCTTTCTGCCACATTCACAGATGTCCATGAGCGGAGTTATTAACATTACCTAATGATTTTGGATTGGCTTTAAGTTTGAGCTGGACAATTACAGCAGCCTAAATGCTAATAGCAGGTAGAACAGATCAGAAGTAAAAACAGGAATGGGAACTGTAAACATTTTTGTAAAGTTATATCCCCTTTTTGTGGCTTGGAATATTTAAGAAAAAAACATCTAAGGAGGCATTTTGGTCAAACTTTCTGATATATGTTCATTTTGCTCCAGAGGATGACCTATTCTCTCATTAATGCATGTGCGGAACACCCACAAGTCTGCACGCAAGACATTCACCAATGTTCACAGCAGAATTAATATTAGCTGAACATAATGCCATGTATTTAGTAGAGGATAAATGATTAACAAATGTGATAACAAAGGCTAGCTCTTCAGTTTCCTCCATGGTCGATATGGAGCAGTGGATTCTTCTAGGGGACGATTCAAAGCAGAAACTTCCCACAGGGGCCCTTGGGCTGAGCCAACACTACAGGACTGGCAGGTCCTACAGCAAAACCTTGCAGGCTCAGTTCATGCAACACCGTGGCCTCATTGCAGCTCTGTGAGGGGAATAGATGGGGTTGTGTTTCTTTCACTTGTACATCAGGATTTCCTTCCAAAGGAAATGCAGGTCTGCAGGTATAGAGGGTACCACGTATCTTTTCTGTTTATACCCTGATGGAAAACATTGTGGGGCAAACTGCAGAGCATATCTTTCCTGCTGTGTGGATGGATGCCCCTGGGGGGCACATGCTGGGATTAGGGTGCAAGTGGCACAATGGAGTACCCTCATGGTATTGCTGAGTAGCTCCTTGCTTTCCTGCAAGGACCTCTTTCCAGGTCCTCTAACTCCCTCAGTCAGATACAGATGAAGTATAGGGTGAAATACAACTTACTTTTGAAGTTATGCTCTGGATTTTCTGTTCCTCCAAACTCTGAAAAGTATCAGCTGTGAATCCAGATATTGTTTCTTTATCATCTGGAATGAAATCCAAGGACTATTGAGCAAAGTCTTGCCTCTTAATTTTGACAATGCATATCCTTTAAAATATGTTATCTCCTGAAAATAAATTATGGAGCTGTTTTCTGATGTTTTTTAAAGACCAGCTCTTCACTGCTGACTATGTCAAAATAAACCTTCTCTGGAGATAGCAGATATTTAAGACCATGACCAAATCAGTCCTGATCAAACTGCTTTGCTTGATATAGAAATGTTAGACCTCCCCCTTTGCAAGTATATGGGAAATGCTTGTTTTTATACACACATTAGGAGAGTTTCTGGAGTAATTCTTAAATAGTGTTCTTATTCAACTTAGTTTACCCCAACATCACTTTTTCTATATGGTCCTTTGCTGCTGCACTGTAACAACTAAAAGAAAATGACTTTGCAAAAATGGAGAGAGAATCTTGAGGCCATTATGCTTTCTGATTCCAACTGTTATTTTATATACCTATAGAAATTATATGTTAGCTAAACCATCTGCTAAAGTCATGCACAGGCTGTTATTTAACAGGGTCTGCAAATGATCAGATACAGGCTCACAACCAGGTCACTCAGTCATTACAAATGCGTTTCAAATAGGATAATTTGACCAGCTGAAAGATATATAGGAATATTTTCTGAGGAGAAAAACACTAGGCTTGGCCATTACTAGGTTTTAACCTTGAAAATATCTCCAGAAAAAGACGGGGGTCCAAACCACAAAATATAGAGTTGGATTTTAAAATCCTTGAATTTGGGGGATCTGGTCTGAAGTTTTAGTTCTGCTCATTGTTGAGGGGAGAATAATTTGTGAAATTCAGAGCTGCATCTGGGTTTGAGTTGGAAATTAATGCAAGAATGAGGTTATTTGTTTCCAAGAATTTTGGTTCAGACCCCACTTCTAATTATTGTCACAACTAAGGAAGCACTGATCGCTGATGCATGTCATTCAGGAACTCTGTACCAGTATACTTGCACAAAAGTTTCACTTTACTGAATTGGAAGCAAATGTAGTGGTTGCAGCCAGACCTGGTTTGGCCATGAGTAAAACTGCTTATGGCTCTACAGAATGTAAGATTGAATCTTTAAGGTTAGCATGTTATAGTTTCTAGAAACAGTCAAAAGGACGTCACTTGTCTTGGACTTACTTTGATTATGAGAAAATCTGCTATGAGTTAATTTTCCACCAAAGACTGTTAAAAATGAACCAAAATTCAGAAAGTTTTTTTTGAACGTTATTAATTGCTCTTCTCCCCATGCCTCACAGCTTTTTTTTTTTTTAAATTGGTTTTCTGTTTGTTTCCGATAGAAGCCAAGTTATGGGACGACTTGTTCATATCTCTGAAAGCTTTTGATATTTTTGGCTAATTTCAGGTAAACCTACTAAAGATACCAGGCTCCTACAATTTGCAAGTGTGGTCTGTTTGAGAGTCCTCTTTGAGGAGAAGGCTATAATGTGACTGTCAAAGGAGTTGCCTTATGGATAAAAACATAGTGGTTGAAAGAGACCATCAGTCATTGTTAACCCTTTTCTGAGGTACTGGAGAATTAGTCCTGAAATCCTAAGCCATAGGAAAACAGATTGAATTAGCTTTGTTGCTTTGATGACCATTGTTTTGTTTTGATTTTGATTTTCATTTGAGGTTTTATTTTTGAGGTTTACGGAACTATTATATTCTACTTTGAAGCTTATTCCTTGCACCTCTTAAGCTTCATATATTTTCACCTCAAAAAACACTTCTAGAGCTATCCAGTGAAGTCGACTTCTAATGGTTTACAACACATAAGGAGGATAAATATTTGTGAACAGGTTCCCAAGACTCTGAACTTGTACCTGAGAATGATGCTGCCACTTGATTTGTTCATAGAAAGAGGAATATATAAAATATAAGCATTTTCAAGAACAGCTGCTTTAATTCATTCTGATCTTTGAGGAAGGAGGATTCACTCATGTGAATGTCAAAGGGGATTCAACTTGTGAGAGGGCCTCTCTGAGTTTTATGAAGCAAATCATCCTATTTTACCTATTAGAAATACCATAGGAGGAAAAAAATTAAAGGCAGTATGTTTCAATTAATTGCAAACATAGTTTATCTCTTCCTTCTCGGGGGAGATTTTTCAGTTTGAAAACTTTACTTAGCATAGTTTGAGAAGAAGGCTATAGAAACTGCCGCAATGGATCAGATCCATCATTGACATAGTCCAGCAGCCAGTACCCAAGAGTGACCAATGATCAGAAGGAGATGCTTCAAGGGAAATTATGGTTCATGTCCTCTTTCCTCAAGATCTCCCAGCATAGATCTGTTTTAACATAATAATTAGAGAGGGGTTTGTGACCAAATTACAGAGGTTTAATATATAAGCAAATTCTGTGCAAAGGAAGAGATGATGTAGTGTGCTTTTAAAGAGCTTAATGCTGACCTTATGATTATCAAGCCTGAGTCAATTGGGTGTATTTTACTGTTCAGCAATAGTAGAATCACAATAAGAATGATTATGTTTTTTGAAGACTTGACACAGACAATCCAACGCTCAACAGGCCTACTCATTGCTCACTACTGAGATTTCATTAAGGTGCCATGAATTGTTGGAAACACTTCATAGTATGCCTCTGATACTGATAGACTGATTTTTTTTTTTAATTAAAACTGAAAAATAAAGATGACCTGAATAGAATTTTGACTCTTACCTCTCTGCACTTTATTTTATATATCTATGTTTAACATCAAAACAGCAGATGGATCTAATACTGGAAGGGGCCTATTCTCTGTTTCAGGCATTCCTGAATTTCATGAAATCACCCTCAGGATATTGCTGTTAATATGTCTAAGCATTTGTCCAATTTGCCCTCAAACCTAAATCATAACCCTAACCTAGCTCTGGACACTATAAGCCCATTACTAATAAAAAATGGACTTCCTTTATCACAATGCATAGTTTTTTCAGTCGTGATCCTTTGAAGCCAAATGTCCTTACATAGTGATAATTCTCTAGTCCTTTATGATCTCTCTTTTGTAGTCATCTGAAAGCACTTTACAAAAATCACTTGTGACATATCTGTAAAATACATTGCTGATATCATAACCTTTTTGGACAGTTCAGTGCCCAAAGATATCTGGAACCCAAAACACAAAGCTTGTCTTTTGTACCTAAGATAAAACCCTGAAACGTAACCACTCTGTTTCTGTGACCACAAAAAAAAAAGTTGTTTCACAGTAGCTGAATGGCTAATATGTTGGGATTTTTTTCAGTTTTTTGTGCTCCAAGAGCCACTTTGCAAATGTAAGGTAGTGTGAATTTAAATTAATGAGCTCAACACAAAATGCACAGTGTAGGAAATAAAATTGTGTGACAGTGGCACTAAACTAAAGTACAGGACAGTGATTCACTCATATGTTAGCCTCAAGTTCCTGGGGTGACCATGGAAATCCCATAAACTATGTATAAGAGTCTCTGATGGTTTAGAGGACTAGTGGCACTTCTGATTTTTTATTTCCTCTTTGTCTGATTTTAAAATCTTTGTGGAAAAAGATGCCATTCATTATAAATCATTATATCATCCCTAATCATCAGGGATGAGCTCAGCTTGGGGTTATTGATAATACTAGAAGGCAAATTTGAAGTAACATCAAAGGAATATTACATAATTATCCTGTATAAAAAGTTGACTAATAGGAAGGCTGCTGCTAAAGTTTTGAAGTATTTCCTTTCATCTCATGGAAGCCAAAATATAGTCACTGAAGTCTAAAGTGACTGTGTGTCTTGTGCTGTTTCTACCAGCAAACTCTCTCACAGCTTTAAGGAACATTCTTAGGAAATCCTCCGGGCTCCATGCAGCACTTACTGTGTAGCTGAGCACTGAGTGACCACTGGATGGCTGCACTTCCCTTCGGCATCTCCTCACCCTTGCTCCATCCTGTTATCCCAGTATTACATACTTATTAAGATGAACAATGGAAGGATACACCCAGAAATCTGGAAGTATTCAGAAACCCAGCTTAACTGTTCTCTTATTTGTACACTGTGGCCCATTAGCCTGTACATTGAAAAGTTACAGTGCTGTTGGAAAACACCATCAAAAGGCAATAAATGTGCAGACGAGAAAGGGAGACACAGAGATAAGTTAGCAATAAAGTGAGCATATTCTGCACATTTATCTTGTTAGTTTTCATGTCCTGGCCACTTCCCAATTTGAGCACTTCTGCTGGATATCTTACTGATTCAGAACTGTTTTGGATTTTGATTCCCTTTCCTATGCTGGCACCCACCAAAGAAGCCTCCTGCCATATTTTGGGATGATATCCTTGTTACTGATGTGAAACAGGGATTCTGACCTCTACCACCTCACATCTCTTCATCTATTCCCTTCTAGGAAGATGATCTGTTATAGGTCACGTGTGTGAAATCATCAGTGTAGCTTCACAGCATTTCCATTTTCAGGGTTGAAACATTCTAAGCTAAACTCATAACTGAAGGTCTATTTATCTCCAAAGAGCTTTTGACACTATGAGATTGCTGGTGCAATAGCAAGACAAATAATATTAAATGATAAACAGCACCAATGTGACCAGCAGAGCAAGCTGCTCAGCATATCCCATGGTTCTGAGAACTGGAAGACCATCTGTTATTTTCTTAATAATGAATGCTGTAGGCTGCCATGAACAGCACCATTGGAAATGGTAGAAGGGAAGCTTTGAGAAGAGAGAGAATGATCTGATTAAATCTGTTTCTGTGCTTATGCTGAAAAGTGAGAGTAATGACTGGTTCTGTCTGATGCTCACTAGTCTTCAGTAACTTGGGAGGACTTTTTTCCTATTAACTGATACCGTATAGGGAAAAGGCATAAAATATGCTTTCTGTGAGAAAAAAATAAATGAAGGTTGCATTTCCACAATTAAGCACTTCTGTAAACAGAAGGTGTAATAACTTGGAATTGGCAGATGCTAAGTTTAAAACGAAGAGAGGGAAAAAAAAGCTGTCAGTAAATGTGAATGGGTCAATAATGCTCCAGCATGAATGGGTAGATGCATCAAGAAATTACCCCCCCACACCACAGTCCTTTTTCAGCTAGGGAGAAGGTTTTTTGTTGTAGCTGACAGAAGTCAGAACATCAGGAGTGAAGGAGAAAGCAAGTGGTGTGTTAGTGGAGCAGATGAAGTCAAGGAGCTAATTCTGGGGCTTGTATGCAATGCAATTTCCAGTCTCTCAATGCAGCTGGAGTGAAAGAAATCTTCTCAGTCTAAATATAGCATTGGCTGATTGCTATGTGCTGTGCAGTCATGCTGAAAGGTTTCTGTCCTGGTGGCCATGTGAATGGGAGGCTCTTTGCAACCAGGCACCACACCATTGTGCATTGCTTGTGATAGGATTTTCTGTTGTACTGAGTAATTTGTGCCAAGAGCTTGCAATAGGTAAAGGCTTTGATTCAGACTGCAATCTCTGCAGTCTTGGCAATCTCTGCTCATGGTCTTTAAAAGACTTAGTTTAGGCGATCATCTGACTTTGTGGTTTAAAGCTTCTCTGGAGACTAAGTGTTCAGCAGTTCTGTGTTTATTCACCACTGCCCCAGTTCATGGGGCATTATTAGCCCACAGGGCCGAATGCAGCTGGGGTGTGCAAGGCATAAGGAGTCCTGGACAGTCCCATGGCCCTCATCACCTAACGTGAAATGTACTGCCATGGGGAAATATGATAGAATGAGTGAATGGAAGAACAGGATTATTCAGCTTCTTCGATTGCCATAAATCTGGTCCTGTCCTTAGGTGAAAATAAGGGTTATCTTTGGGCAGATGAATTAACTCAACATTATCTTGATTGTTCTGTCTTATAAAGTAGGGGTAAGGCAGTTTATTCATCCATGTAAATGGCTATAAATATCTGAATGAAAAGGGCTGTTTAAACACTGGATGTTATTTTTAGAGCACTTTGCTGTCTGAATATACTAGATGCAATTATACACTCCTATTTCTTGAATAAAATCGAAGAAGACAAAATCAGACACTTAGGCCACGTCTTTTTTTTGTTTTTTTTTAAATCTTGGGACACACATACGGATTAATAGTGCTCTTTCTTCATTGAAATAGCATCTTTTGAAGACAGGGAAACTGTTCTTCCTTGCTTAATTTCTTCTTTCGCATTGATCTGCTTTGCTTCTGCACTGATTAAAAGTAGCGCTTGGTAAGAAGAGGTCAGAGTTATTGTTTTGTTGTTTTGATTTTGAACTTCTGAGCCTCCCAGGTTTAAACTGTAAGTATGGGTAGTGTCTGTATGGTACAGCTGCTTGCCATATGTGCTGGAGGGAAGAACATGTGATTTTGAGGAATATGATGACATCCAAACCAATAAAACATTCATCTCAAGGTGAATGGGCGTATCAGTTATATAGACATTCTCTTTTACCGGCAGACTTAGTGCAATTTAAAAGCATGAAACCATAAGAGGAGGAAAGACCATAAGGGTCCGTGAGTGAGACTGGCAGGGATAGAGGAGGGAGCTCATCATGAGCTACAGTGATGAAAACAGTGGGAGGTATTTGGATGAAGTGGAACCACTGCGAGGTTCTCCTTCTCACACATACTTTATACTAAGAATGGCTGGTTTCCAGAGGCTTTTTTTTAATCACCAGAAATATCTGGTTTGCTATAGATTGCGTTTTGCTCCCTTAAAAAACCCTGTCTTTGTTCTCAGTTTGTTTTTCTATCCTCCATCCTGTGTCTCGTTATCAGAGTCCAAAACACCTCTAAAATTGGCACCAAGTTAAAATGATACTGACGTAGATCAGCATAGTGTATCCTAACAGCTCAGCCTAAGATAATCCTATGATTTTGACATATCATAATAGACTATTGTTAGATGAGCTTATATCTTTGCCATATGTAAAGAAGGAACTCAGCATAAAATAAAGCTATGCTTTTGGTGGTGGTCCCCTTGGGGTGAATCTTCTCCTTAGAAAGGAAGGTTTGGACCTTTCATCCTATCAGTGTATGTGAGCAGTGTAGAAATATCCCTCTGAGACTCCACAGAGTATGCACTTTTGGGATTTGGAAGGAAGCAAATAAGAATTTTCCATTAAAAGTAATACTGATCCCCTTGCCAGCTTTTCTCCTCTGTTAACAGCATCTACTACTAAGGTAGTGCTGAGCCTCTTCTGGTCAGCCTCTGCTGTGCATATCATGCCCAGCTGAATGAGGAGGTTTTTGTCCTCTTGAATTCTTAATTCTTTTGGGAACATAACATATCTACATATTTGAAACATGGAGATCTTTTGAGATTCCAGTAGTATTTTTTCACTTGGCAGTGTTATTCCATCATGGTTACAATCACATGTCTGTAGATGCCTTTCATTTTTTTTCAATCAAAGGAAAACGTTAATTACCAAGACAAGTACTATGCAGTTTGAAGGACCAGGAATGAAGAATTGGTAAAAATTCCATAAAAGCAATTGACAAATAAGCATATAAGTAATTGACAATATATACAGTAGTGAATAGTTAAGGCACAGGTTTGAGCACAAATAAGGTCCTTTGAAATCATCAATTTGTGTGTAAAGCAAAGTTACTGGTGTTTTTACAGATCATTCAAAAAGCAGCATATTGAATTAATTAAAACATTAATAATACAGTGAATGTCTAGATCTGTTTCAGTACCTGTAAGAAAACTGGAAAATATTCCACAGAGGAATTTCAAACACAATCTTACTGGGTATAATTTTTGAACTTGTATAATGCTAGTGGGTAATGTATGATTGTATGTCTCTAGTCTATAGAAGCCTCTACTGATTTTTTTCCCTAAGAAACCAGAATTTGTGGTTGTGTCTAATAATAATGTCTAATAATAATTGTAAAGATGATTCTCAAGAGTGGCCAGAAACACATGTTTTCGCTTATTAACACATCTCCCCTTTTCCTGGGAACCACCTCAGATGGCCTGACAAAATGCCTGATGTAGCTTTCTGGCTATACAATGAAGTATACAAATGGACTGGCCCCAACAGGTGGGATCTGAAGGGTGACTCACCACGTGTGGCTGGGACAGGCATGGAAGACTTTTAACTGCAAAGAAGACCAGATCTGAGAGGAGAATCAATACACTGTATAATTCCTATACCAAAGTGGAAATACATATTTGTAAGCAGTGCCTAATACAATCAGTGTTTGCTGGTGGTGTTTTCTTCAAGGCAGCAGGTTTAATATCTTCTTGATGCTTGCCAGATGTATGGTCTGATGTAGATCATCAGCTGGAGTGCTTTGTGCCTGCAAGCCACAGTGGAACAGATATTTACAGTGCCACATTAAAACTCAATTGGCTACTGCATACCCTCAGAACTTCATTGTAAGGAACACGTAAGTTTTAAGAGAAAAATGCCTAAAGATGTGTTTATGCTCTGAAGCAGAGCTTTAGATTGACTTCTGGTGAAAGACTGAAGCAATTTCAAAGTAATTAATGGTCTTTCTGTGGTTGTTGATGTGATCTCACCCATAACTAATGATTGTAACATGAATGCACATGAGAGAGATGTGGACCAGTTGTCCAGCAGAGCAGATATAGTGTCTACTTAGGATATGGAAGGAATGAAAAGTGAATCTTTGTGGAAAAAGGATAACTTAAGTTACTTCACTGGATAAAAAGAAGGATGTGCTATAAAGGTCATATGCTTTATTTAAAATAATAATTTTTAAAAGATCAGCATTTAATGGTGTTGTATTTATAATTTACAATACAATTTATAATTTAAAATACAATATATTTATATGAATTTATATATATAGGTATATCTCACTACCCTTAATGCTAGATGGGATGATTGTATCATTCAGTCTATCTCTCTGTGTATTTCTGTGCATTAATTTTCGTGCAGGACACCCAGCTGGCCAAGAGAATTCTCTGTATCCTCTCGAATTGCTGTTCTGTCCCAAGCCTGCCAATGTGTAATGTCACAGAGGGAGGAGAAATGCACCAGACCAAACAATCCAAAGCAACAACCCATTAGCTAAACAGAAAATGAGCAAATAAATAGAACTCTTGAAGTTGTTCATCAGAATGGAAAAAAATTTTTCTTTTTTTCTTCAAACAACAAGATGAAGCTTGAAACAAAGCCACTCTCTGAGCCCAGAGCAGTTGATACTCCTTGCCTACTGCAGCAACCCACAACTCCTCAAATTCTGTAAGAATTGAGATTTACTGAATCTACACCCATCAGAGAACCATAAATTGGTAATTTAATGCCTATAACCTTAATCCCAGCAGCTGTCTGAGAACACACTGTAAAAAGGTACTGAACTCTTTTAGTTGATGAGGATGTGATCATCTCCCCATAGCATCTAACACAGAGAATGTGTCCTCTTATCACAGGGCTGATTTGTCTAATCTGACCTTCCAGGTCACAAGTGTTTTGCAGAAGGCTGATGTTGGCAGTTCTGCTTGCCTCTCATCCACGTGTTTGTGTGGTGTGATTTCTCACCCAGCAGACAACAAACCCTCATTCAGGCCTCACTTAATAGCAAAAGAAGCAGAATACAGAAAAAATGGAAGCATTTGCTTGTAGTTGTCAGTGAACTAAGCAAGTGAAAAGTAGAAATTGGCTTTAATTTGGAGCTTTTTAACCATCATAATGATGTGGTTAGGGGAGTTCCACAGACTTTTTCCTAAGTGAAATTCAGTGGGTGTGAACAGAACTCGTGAATACATCACTGAGCCCTGCCAGGGCTCCACCAAGAAACAGTACATCTCCCTGGAGCATGGCAGACCTTTCAAAAGCAGTAAATTGCAGATTTTGGTTCTTAAAGGACTTTGTTAATCAAAGATGTACATCTGCAGATTTAAGCATTTATACAACTTGAGCTTTTAGCTAATATTATTTAAATAGGGCTTGGAATGTTGTAGGCAGCCAAAATTAGTCTTTCCTCTTAACATATGGTATGGTATAACGGAACATTTAAGCCTTTAATCTTTCTAAGTATGAGAGAGAGAGAGAAATCAAACATTTTTAAGTCAATAGGCAGCTGATAGCAATATTATATGCATGTAAAGTACAGCAGCTAGTGTTGGAGAAGCTGTGTTTTTCAACTGCGAGGAAGAACTGTTATATTATGTATTGCTTAACAAAATCCAGGTATTTAAAAAAATCCCTTGAAATGAAAGCTAACTTACACATTTAAGACCAATGATTGCTTTTAACACTCTGCAAAAAAGTACATCTAAGTATGCCAAGCCATAAGTAAGTCACACAGATCCAGTGTGTGACAAACCATTATAGAGTAAACCCACAGACATCAAAGGTTTTGTTCATAAAGTTAAGCACAGGCATTTAGTTTGCAAAGCCAGAACCAAAATTTCATTTTCTGTAAGTTGTTTATTCTTTGCCTTAGAAGTTTCATGAAGCAGATTGAAACTCTAAGGTCTCATATTCAGCTTCAGGCCATTCTGATGTATTCACTTGAATTCAAGATGAAGAAAATCCCTACAAAGTTTTCTCTAAGTTCTCTGAAATTTTATTTTGGGCTCAGTAGATTACATTCCTGATCTTGCAAACGCTTAATGCATGTTCTTAATTTTGTGCAAGCCTTTGATCTGTGTAACCATAAAAGTTTACTCTTGTGTGTTAACATTTGAAGAACCAGGCACATCAGAGTAGCAATATGTGTTTACTCTGAGAATAAAAAGGAACAACAATACCAGAAGCTGGAGTATTTCACAATTTAGAACCAGACAAATTCTCCTTTGGGGCACATCTAGCAAATCTCAGTTCCCACGCTTTGCTCCAAAACAGCACTTGAAGTTTAACTACTGAAGTAAGTAGGTAGTTACTTTAAATGAGGATGTATGTTTTGAATGGCACTGCTAAACCTCCACCTTTCTGAAGCAGAGAACCCCAGGACCCCTTTTCTTCTACAGTGCAAAGGTGGAACATGGGACCCAGGCTGGGACAAACCTGTCAGTAAGGGGAAGGAAGTTCAAGGAGAAAAAGTGGGAAAAATTAAATAGAACTAACTCGTTATTAACACAGCACATGCCTTGTGTCATATGAGAAAGGACAATTCTGCAGCTGTCCATCACTGTTGGGGCTGTATCCGCCCTCGTTCTTCCTACCAGAAGAGGGAGAGAGTAGCATTGTGTAAGCAGGGCTCTGCTGGTGCCCTACTATATCGATTCACTCCTATTTAGGAGAGAACAAACAACGCAAGCCAAAGCATTCAGTTCCCTTGCTACATCTGTGCAAGACCTGGAGACATCAGTCAAGGTGTGAATGGACTCTAAACAAACCAAATGGATAGATACCATCCCGCTTTCATTGCTAAAATCCCGTTTGTTTAAATATTTGCCATTTTTCACTAAAGCTGTGCCAAATAAAAGATTGCATTTGGTAAGAGATAGAGGCAGTGCTTTTAATTGAAACAGATTCTTAGAATATTTCATTTGATAAAGAAGTCTCAAGATAACTTTGTTGCTTAGTGGGGCAGTCCTGTTGATTTTGTATTAATCCAGCAGATTTCTGTCACTTGGCAAAAAAACCCAAACAACCCAACTATAAAGTGTTTGATTCCTCTTTTTATCTTTATTCCATTTTCCTCTGCCTTCCTTTAAAAAAATAATTTCCCTATCTGCTGTGCAGCTTCTGCTCAGTCCTTGTCAGAAATGTGTTTCTTCTTTGACACTATCAGCATTAGAACTTTTGCTGTAGTTAAACTATCTATGTTGTCTAGAAAGCAGTTACTTTGCTGGCTCCAGACTTAAAAGAAAAAGGAAAAAAGCTTGGCAAACTGCTTTTTAAACAATGTATGCTATTTAATGAAGCATTCTCAGCTGTAAAGGACATAACACCACAGGTGAATTACAAAACTGGCATTAAGTCTGAGTTGCTCTCAGGAGTCTCTTTTTGCCTCCTTGACATAACGGTCCCATCCTGACACTAAGATCTACTCTCTGCCAAGCAGTAGCAGACAACGAGCCTTTTGTGCTGATTTCTCAGTGGAAGATCAATCAGTAATGGTGAAACTGGGTATAATCCAAGAGTAACTGTACTTCATTTACCGTCTTGGGCCAGAGGCAGTCAATCAACAAGCATAATAAAAATTTCTTTGTGTTTTCCAGAAAAAATTGACTCACAAGTGCTTTAAGTCAGGGACAAAAACAGAGAGCAAAGCCTTCAGCTTTTCACATAGTGCCTTACCCTAATATCTTGTTTCTATACAGAATTTGGCACAACTGAAAAACTAACTGTCCCATGCTTCATCTTAGATATTTGCTGGCACAAGTGCAGCCTTCCCCTCCACACAGAGGAGTTCAGAAGCCCTATTTAACTATCTTCTTTCATTAATGCCTTCTCCAAAATGTATTTATTATGAAAGGTGATGCTACTTTGGCCTCAGATTTCACAGATCCTGCTGTAAAAGATGTTTAACAGTCTGAAGGACAAAGCAAATTGTCAAGAATCAGAGGGATCTCCATGACAGGATATTTGTGAGATTTGTGTGATGAAGAAGGAATTTCAGCACCATAATAATTTTTAAGTGTATTAAAAAAAAAAGAAATAAAATCTCTCTGTCTCCTTAGAGGAGCAATGTTTCACACTAGGAGGCATGGAGGCGTAAAAATTATTTTAGGCCAGGAGTACCTTCCTCTACAGGACATTGGCACTTTGTAGTGCCATTTAAGCCTGACAGGACACATTGATAATCATACGGCAATTTTCCCATCCTGTCCTGAATTGTTCCCAGATATTTCTTTGCTGCGACCCCTCCTCAGATGGCTGTACCCCGAAAAGCCCTGGCTAGCTCGCAGCCACCTTGAGGGGCTCTGGGCAGTATCGGGCACCAGGTGACCAATCGGTTCTCCACAGGAGGACTTGGGTAACCCGGCGACTCAGGGGCTGCCAACCAGGCGGTACATCCTGCCTCACACCCCGCAAGGGGCTTCTTCGGTGAGGGCAGTTCACCTGACCCTAGCCAGAGTCCCTGGAGGAGGACTGGCGGACCGGCTGCCTGACGAAGAGGACAAAAGATGACCCTCGTGGGTGGTGTAACAAGGAATCTTTATTAGAGTTCTATGCCTCTAGAAGAACCAACCCACAAGAGCCCAGATAGGTCTCAAACATGGGTTTAAATAGGGGGCACAAACAGGGGGTGGAAATGGAGAAAGGACCAAGGAATGAGTGGGGTTTAGGGATGATTGGCATGAGAGGCAGCCTAAGGCCTTGTACTCAAACCAACCAGGGACCGAGTAACTTGGAGAGACAGGGAAGGTTCTGGAAGAAGGGGAAGGGCCAGGGTACATATTTGGGATGAGGGCAGAGGGACTTGAATGCAGGGAGATTGTGGGGGGGAAGACACTGGTGGAGGGAACTAAGTGGGATCAAAGGAAGGGGGAGACTGGGGCAGTCCATTTACAAACAGGGCTAATAAGGGATAACTGGGGATAACAGAACTGTACATAAAATACGGATGCATATCTTAACTTATAATACACACCGCCACATTTCTTCTCTCCACTGTTTGTGCTTGTAGAGGGAGGGAGAGAAAGAAGGGATAGGAATCACTTCTATAATGAGATAAATTGTTCCCACTATTTTGGAACAAGAAAAACCTGAACTGAGTTCTTTGAACCTTCCAACATATCATGGGTCTCAAAAATAAGATGAAGCTGGGAGTAGTAAGAATGAGCCACCTTCCGTCTGAACAGAGGAAATAAATGCAACCCAGGTTCAGAACACCATTTGGGAGAAAGGCACGGGGGAAATGGATATTAATTTCTTTTCATTTACATCTGCCAAATAAAATGAAGTTCACTCCCAGAAGGCATCTTGAAAATATGTTTTCTAGGATGACAACTTTCCTGGCTAGATAATCAAAAAGATATTCAAAGATGAAAAAGATATTCAAAGAACTGAGATTTTTATATGTGGGTATGTCCATATAAATGGTTGTGGGCTGTGTGCAGAACGGCCCAGACACGAACCATCTGTGATTTAGAAATTACAGAGCTCTCCTAGCACCCAGTTCTAGTGTAAATAGACACTAAAACATACTAATGTGCTATGTGGTGTCTGAAATGGAGATAGATTTTGTCTGTCTGCTCAGAGAACAGACTGAAAAAGGTCATCCCTTCCATGTAGTCATGAGCAGCATTATCGTTAGCTCATAATGCACATTAGCCAACTAAAAGGAAACATTTCCAGGAAAGTAATGGATCTGTTAGTTCCTCTGGTTCAGTAGCCAACTTTTCCTTTTGTTCCCATGATGATTAGTACTCATAACATATGAGAAAAGTAATTCCCTTTGTCTAGAAACATTAAATAACCATATCATTAGTAGTTCAACACTTGGCAATTTGTAAACTAGATATTAACACTCCAAAACAAAGAATCAGTGGCTGCTTGAGACGTTACAACCAAACTGCGTGGCCTGTTTTGACTTTCAAGTACTGTGAAAGGAGAAAGACAGATTTTTTGTTTGTTTGTTTGTTTGTTATTTTATAAATTAAATATTTTTCTGGCAACATTTTTTATAAAATTCTTCTCTTTTTAATGACAGCTATGGATTTTTTTCCAATAGCTTTGCATGCAACTAAGATGCTTCCGCCTCCCAAACAAGCAAATGAAGACTTGGAACTGAAGGCGAATCAGTCTTTGGCGACATGCTCATAAAACCATCAAGGAACTTAGAGTCCATCCAGCAGCTGATGACCATGAGCCAGCTCATTATGCCTTTAGTCAGAACTGTGCACAACTTTTTGGTTTCCTTTCACTGGAGTCTGGCCCCAGAAATTGTGTCAACAGCAAGGCAAGAGCAAAAAAGATGAGTTTAGAGCTCTCCTTCTGAGATGGGGTTACATGAACCTGACTCCACATTAGGTAGTGGGGACAGCAAAAGTATCTAATTTTCTGAGGAAGACAAGAGAGCAGGCCAGCTGGCAGCTCCTGAGGACCACAGGGAGCAGGAAAAGAGCCAACTGGAGCAGATAGGCTGGAGGCTTGGGAAGTGCTTGGAGAGAGACCGTGGGAATGGGCAGAGGAAAGGCTTCAGAGGTAGGTGGCAATTGTATTCCAGAGCTTTGGTTGATGTGAGCAGGGAGCTTGCTTCTGACATGATAAGACATGTCAGACATGCTGGTGAAGGGACTTGGGAGAAGGACAGGAAGGAAAGGAGAATTCAGCTATGACTTTAATGAGTGGAAAGACTAAAGAGAAAAATCACAGAGCCAGCATAAAGAAGCAGCCAAGAACTGAACCTGGCTTGTACTGGAAAGAATTGGTAGAATTTTGAATAGCTAAAAGGAATAATTGACTCTAAATGACAGGGTTCATATCAGAAATAGGTATGTCAATTTTTGTATGGAGGCATATGTTTTTCTGTCTAGGTGCACACCAATGTGCATAGAAGTGGTAATCTCACAAGTTCTGTTTTAAATCATACTCCTCCAAGTTAATGACATGTGAAATTCGATCTGTACTGTAATTAATGAAAGTTTAGAGCAGCTTAGCTAAGGAAACATGGAGTTTGAAAGTGTATAATTAGAAATGAATTGCTTTAAAAGCCAGTATATTATCGTAAAATATATTATGAGAGAAAATGTAGGTGGTATACTATACAACAGATCAGGTGACCATAACAATCTCTTCTGGCTTCACTATGCAGAAAATTTATAGAGGGAAATCTAAATTCGATACTCTGAAAGTTTTGCTGTTCTGTTCAGGATTGGCTTCTTAGCTGGTTTAAGGAGATGCATGGGCAAAGCCAAATTCACAAACAGATGTAAAAAACTGATGTGTGAAGTGCTACTCTTTGGTGTCAAAGAAAGGCCTGACATAAAACTAGGTCAGCTTTCCTTTGCTAATTGAAGGTGGGTCTCACCTGCCTCAATAATCTGTGCCTGCTCTAGAACAAGTCCCATTTGCCACTCTATTGTGCCTAAAATTAGGGAAGTTGAATCTCATAATAGAAGCCTTCAAAGGCACTGAATTTTCCCCAACTGACTATGCAGGAAATGTAGAAACCTCATTTAAAGTGACTGCCCTGTTAGGAATATAATGTTATCTGGATCCTTTTCTAAAGAGGCTGCCATGCAAATCTTGCTCAGCCATTCCATTAATCTCCTATCCACACAGACAACTTGAAGTAGCATTTTTCTCTTAGGTCTGGTATTTGCGAAATACTTGTTAAATCACCTCAGATATCATTAGATGGGTGCCAAGGAAATTTAGGCTGAATTCCAGTTCAATAAAAGTAGGTTTCCAAAAATCTGTGCATTTAGGACCCTCACAAGTGTATCAATTAAGGAATCTCATGAGATATGTACAATGCCAGAAGAGTTGTTTTTTTTGTAATTCAAGAGTCCAGTAAGTATGAAATATTATCTTTTGGGAGTAAGAGCAGAATCACATATGCAACATTCTGAATTATTAATATTTGCAAAATGTATAGCATTATCTCATGAATCTGCTCTCTGTGTTCCCTAACCTATACTGAAAAGCTCTCTTCTTTTTTTTTAAAGTTTTGCTCTATCTTCACAAAGTACACTGATAATGTGAGCACAGTTTGATTCCCATGTTTCTCCACTAATCACAGCTAGAAGTTCTCATGCTTTATGAAATACAAAGTCAAAACAAAATAGAAGTAGAGGGAGTTAAACACAAGGTCAGACGAACAATGTGCAACAGGAGTAGGAACTAAAGATAGACAACCTTGTGCTTTCATTGCAAGGTTTTTCTCCTCCTCCAGCCCTTTTTAGCAAAAATGCCTAACACCTTGGTGCTTTCGGCAGACTTGTCTCTGGAGGTCAGAAAAGAGTGGGAAAATCTCACTTTGTCAGTGCGTGGGAGGGCCTTGACAGCTGCAGGGTGGAGCTGGGGCCCATCTAAAACAATTTGGCAGCTCTTGTTCTGCTCTGGCCTCTGGAGACAGTGACCTGGAATGCTAAACCTCCTTTTTTGTGTGGTCTCGTGCCTACACATGCTGCATGAGCCTAATGCAAGTCTTGCTAGAAGAAATAAGGTCTAGAAATTATTCAGTTATGTAGAAATGTTAATTAAAACCCGTGATTTTAGCACAATCCATAAATACCTCAGTCTAATTTCTAGGGTTGAATTTGAAAAACAGGAGGAGAAACAATAAAATGAAGGAAAGAATTACCTTGCTACAGCCAATTACTGTGACGAGCAAATATGTCTTTGTTGTAACTTTGAAAAAGGAAAGTTTTGGCCTGGTCTCTACTGTGGCATTATCTCAGAAATAGGGTGATGAATTTGTTGGGATACTGCTGGAGAAACTACCTGATTGCAATCTGGCCTGCTGCTTAAGGAAAATAAAATTGAGTTCTCATCAGGCAACAAGCCTGCATAAGTTAATAGGCTTTAATAATAGCACCTCATTACATTTTTATAAAACTGCCTGGGAAATGAATGCTGGAAATACAAAGGAAAACTCTAAGGGATCACAGTTATAAAGCAAAGATAACATAGGCAATATTACAGCATTTCAAAATAATGCATACACTATACTGGATACCACACAGAATTCAGTGACTGGGATTAAGGCCAAGTAAGCTTTTTTGAATGGATGTCCATAGCAGATGGGAGACCTGACTCATGCTTTGGAATAGGAAAATGATTTCTGGTACAAGGTGTTTGGGAAGCTTGATAGCAGTCTGAAAATTAGAGGGTACTAGCCTCAGTGAATGCTGATGTATGGTAACGATATTAGAAAAGTCACATTTGCCAGCCAATAATACTAATAATGGTCATTTTACTTTTGTATCCAAGACACACCACTTCTTTCCCATGGATTTTTATTACCTCTGTGCAATAACTGTTGACAAACATTTACTTTTGTGAAAAATGATGAGCACTGTGTTTGTGAAATTGGAGGCATTGCTGTTCCCAGCATCTGATCATTAATCAATGCCGTGGTGAAGAAACTGTTAGACTCAGTGGAGGTAAGAGCAATTGAGAACACTTGAAAGGATGCATGAGCAAACAGCAGACATTGCAGAAAATGATGGTTTTATCAGTGAGGTCATTTACATTGTCTGTAGTAAGGATCTAATTTGTGTGTGTCATGTGGGAGCCAGGGCTTCCAAGCCTGACTGATGGAGGCAAGTGCCTCTGGAGGATGATGCAGAATATATGAGGTATACTGCAATTAGGATATTAATTTAGATACCTTCTTCTTTCCATTTACTATACATAGAACCCAAGTAGGTACTTAATTTATAGGATTAAAATTAATCAAGGCAAATTCCATTCCCTCTGCTCCAGTGTGTTCAGTGCCATGAAATGCTGAGGTCTCTGGGAGCTGTGTATGCTCAGTACTTCGTAGGTGTGTTTAGTACATCAGGGGGAGATTTCGTCTGATCCTGTGTCCTCAGGAGTAATGCTATTTTTAGTTAGTGTATCAAATTTATCACAGTCATTTGCAGACTAGAAATGAGGCTTTCATGTGGCACTCACTGACTCTTCTGGAACAACAATGTATCTTATATTTATCTCATTTCATAGGTGTTCTTATTTGAGTTTTTGATGACAACTCTGAACATATGTGGCTAATTCTTACCTGATAGAGTCTGTCTGTTATGTCTCTAATGAATACAGTCATAAGAGATGGACTCAAAGCAGAATGTGACACATTCATTGAAGGTGGGGAGATGCTTCTTCCATCCCACTGAGGAGGCCTGAGGGCAACACCAGAGCCTTAACACTGAAACATTTCTGAAGGCAAGGTTCACATCTCCGACTTCAGCAAAGAGTGACTGTGAGTGCTCATTAAATATTAAATAAGAGTACAGTTCAGATCTGAATCCAAACTTCTCATCTTGCGCCATTCCATCTAAGCTGGTTATGAACAGGAACACGGCTTGGGAACCCCTTTGAACTTTGGAGGAATTTTGGTTCTGGATCTAAAACCTGAGTTCAGTAGTGTGTAACAAGGGCATTCAGTCAAAAGGGAAGCATGAAAGGAAATCATTCAGGATTATTTTTGTAACATATTGGAGTAAACAGCAGAGAAAAAGAGATCAAGTCATCTGTGACTTGTATTCTAATTGCCAAAAATTATCTAAAAATACAAATTAAAAATATGAAACAAGCTTGTATGAGTACACTTGAACCACTATTTCACTAAAGTTTTAACTGTGAAAAAAACCCTTTATAACACCACCTGCTGTTCAGCTGGTTTTGACCTGACCCCTTTCTCCTTTTCTTGTTATTATAAACAGTGAGCTCTTTAAGTGAGAACTGTTTAAAGGATAGGGGGCTGTAAGTGTTCCTTCCTAGATCCCAGATGCAGTGAGAGACTGATGGGCTTTTTGATCTTTATTTTATGAGTGTCTGATAAATTGCCTCTGGCACCTGGCAACTGAAATTTCACTATCTGAAAACTAACCCTTATGTCAAACAATGTGGCCAGTCTCATACTCCGAGTTAAAGAGCTGCATGCATTTAAGTACAGGATGTTTTCCAACATTCAGTACAGTATGTGGCGAAGCCCTGCTTCACATATTATTATTAGACAGATCCTCAGCTGATGTAAATTGGCATAGCCCCATATGATTAAAGGAGCTGAACTGTTTTACATCAGCTGGCAACCTGGTCCAAAGTGCAATACATACACTTTTGATTTAAAATAGTATTTTGTATGTGATTCTTCAAAGGTTGGTATGGTTCAGCTTTTTCAATATATTGCTCCGTGGCCTCTGTTTTTTGTTTCTGAGGCAAGTTAAAAAAAAAAGCACCTAGGTAAAGCATCATGGGTAATGTTTTCTGGTTTGCTTGTTTGTTGGCTGCTTTAGATGGAAACTGAGCTATCATATATTTGAAATCAAAGTCTCAAATTGTGCTCTGGGTAACGACAACCAAATTGTGTTACTTGTGCCCTGGGGTAGACACCCTGGCCTCCACTTTGTTTCTCATGTGTTCTGGCAAATGATAGGAAAACTCATGCCTATTTTTTCAGAATTGAAAAGATCAGCAACAGATCTGCCTGAAATACTGGGATTTCTGTCTAGTAGGTAATCCCAACATTTCATATTTTTCTCATCCTGTTTCACAACAAGGATTGTGAGGGAGAATTACAGAAATGGAGGAGAGGACTTATCATGAGGAACAGTGATGAAAACAGTGGGAGGCATACAGATGATTGTAACCACTGTAAGGAAATAAGTGTAGAGTCAGCAACTCACATTTAAATAAACCAGATCATGATGCAGTCCTAAGTTCAGAGGTTATAGGACCGTGAATGCTCCACGCATGGGCAGCCAAGGGTCGCTCAGAGGTCTCTGTTGGGTTTGGGAGTGGGAGGAAGGTTTGGAATGCTCCCTTAATCAGGGGAGTTTGGAAATGTCATCTGGGTTCACAGAACACTAAATCTGAAATAAAGCAAGAAACACTAAGTAACTGAAGAGCCTGATCAGAATACTAAACAATATAAGTCAGTAGTGGTAAATGCTGGGTTTCCTTGCTGCATTCTTGAAAAGATTTGAAATCTGAGGTAGCTCAATAGGAGCATAGGTGAGAAGTAAGACTAAGTTTGTATTTTTTTAGGTTTATGTTTGTCTCCTTTTGCAGAAAGATTTCTGGTGACAGGCATCAGAGCAACACCAACCTGACTGAATCTACAACCCAGCCTCGTGCACAGTCATAATTATTTTCTGTTGACTAAGCCACATGCAAATTTTGTTTTTCTCCAGGGGGGAAAATGCTGTCATCCACTACATGTACTCTGTCTTGCTTGCTGCCAGCATCCCCCACCCTCCCATACTCCACTGAAAGGGCTGGGGCACTGACTTTGGAAGGATGACTGCATTTGGAAACTAATGTTGATGTGCAGGTTAGATGGCTCCATGGGAGACATCCTGTTGGAGGATGACATCCCACCCAGAGTGCTAATAAAATGGTTCCTTTTACAGGAAAGCTCATGCTAGGAAATTGTCTTTGAAAACAATGCTGTTTGGTTAGACCAGAACATTTTGTATTTTCTCTCAGGACAGACAACGTGGCTGGCAAGGCATTGGGTGAGGACCCAGACATCCAAGCTCTGGTGCTGGCTTTGTCTCCAGGATTGTGTGGCGGTACAGACAAGCATGCTTGGAATTACTGTGCATCTCTTTCTAACCCCAGCCTTGTTATAATTAACAGGATCATGTAAAACCTAGCACAAATTAAGCCTGGAGCTTAGAAGAGGCCATTAGTTGCTACTGAAGTGTAAATAATAATAATCCATAATTCTTCCATAGAAGGTTTAAAGCAAACAATCTGGAAACAGCCATGTTTTACTTCACTAAAATATCACATAGGACAAAAGGAAATGCAGATGGTCTGACTGAACTGTCTTATGAGTTGTTGACTAGTTAATTAATCAAAGTTGTCTAGTGATTTATTGATTAACAGAGCTTCTGCAGTCATGAACACGTCAAATTTCACAATGGAAAATTTAGCAATGGAAAAAATCTGGTCTTTTGGTTCCTTCCTCAATCAAGACAGAGAATGGCATGAGAACAGAGGAAATTTCATGTATTAAGCTTATGCCAGGCAGTATAATTATGTGATACTATTGCTTAGGCAATTTTAATTGTTTTTTCCATGCATCTTTTTTCTGAGTGGAGTGCTTTTTTTTTTTTCCATATTTTAACAGTGCTAGCAAAACTCCCCATATAAGAACTCCTGTAATGTCTTTATGTACATTATGACACCCTATGACATACATTATGCAAAAAGTATGCAGTATTCCCTGTAGGCACATTTGGTAGTCTAATAAAGGATAAATCCCAAAGGAATTGTCTTTTCTGTAGTTGGGAAAGCATAGACATAAAATATATTTAAATTTTCTAGGAAGACTGAGACCTGTCTAACTATCAGTGTTGCTTTACCTCCATCTCCAGCCCTACTATAAGAAGGACATGATAAGGGTTTTTTTCTTTTTTACAAACATTTGTCTATTTGTAACGTTTACTATAAGTATTTAATTAATGAGTGCAAAAAGGCTAATCAAATATATGAGTAGTTATTCAGAAAACACTGAGGTTTGTCATGATGCTCATATGTTTCGGAAGATGAAGTTTCTCTGTCATAAGACAATCTGTTTGGCAAGGCCAGTCTTGCTTGGTTATAAGCCTCACCTTTGTACTTGGTGAAGGTCAACTGTAAAGAGGTCGATTTTTCCAATGTGCAGATGTATCATAGAATCATAGAACAGTTTGGGTTTGAAGAGACCATAAAGATCATCTTGTTCCACTCTCCCTGTCATGGGCAGGGGCACCTTCCACTAGACCAGGTTGCTCCAATCCCCATCCAGCCTGGCCTTGAACAATTCCAGCTACATCCACAGCTTCTCTGGGCAACCTGTGCCAATGCCTCATGAGCTTCACAGTAAAGAATTTCATCCTAACATCTAATCTAAACCTGCCCTCTTTCAGTTTGAAGTCATTACCTAGCATCCTGTCACAACAAGTCCTTATAAAAAATCCTCCTTCAGCTCTCCTACTGAAAGGTGATATAACGTCTCCCAGGAGCCATCTCTTCTCCAAGCTGAACAGTCCTAACTGTCTCAGCCTCTCTCCACAGGAGAGGTTCTACAGCCCTCTGATCATCTTTCTGTCCTCCTCTGGACTCACCCAAGAGGTCCATGTCCTTATGTTGTGGGCCTCAGAGCTGAATGCAGTACTCCAGGTGGGGTTTCACAAGAGCAGAGGGGCAGAATCCCCTCCCTCAACACTGCTGTTGATGCAGCCCAGGATAGAGAATAGATAGAGAATCAGAGTGAGTAAGGCTGGAAGGGACCACAGTGGGTCATGTGGTCCAATCCCCCTGCTCAAGCAGGGTGATCCTACAGCACATTGCATAGGATTATGTCCAGAGGGTTCTTGAATATCTCCGGTGAGGGAGACTTCACAGCTTCTCTGGGCAATCCAGTTTGTGGTCACCTGCACAGTAAAGTAGTTTTTCCTCATATTCCTCTGCATCAGTTTCTGCCCATTGCCTCCTGTCCTATTACTCAGCCCCCCCAATAAGAGCCTGATTCCATCCTCTTGACAGCCTCCCTTCAGATACTTATAGACATTGATGAGGTCTCCTCAGTCCTGTCTTCTCGAGAGAACAGGTCCAACCAACTCTTTCAGCCTTTCTTCATGAAATGCTCCAGTCCCTTAGTCATCTTTACTGCCCTCCAATGAACTTGCTCCAGGAGCTCCATGTCTCTCTTGCACTGAGTTGCCCAGAACTGGACACAATATTCCAGATGCAGCCTCACTAGGGCTGAGTAGAGGGGCAGGATCACCTCCCTCAACCTTCTGGCAATGCTCTTCCCAATGCACCCCAGGATACCATTGGTCTCCTTGGCCACCAGGGCCCACTGCTGGCTCATGGATAGCCTGTTGTCCCCAGGTCCCTCTCCACAGAGCTGTTTTCCAGCAGGTTGTCCCCAGCCTATAAAGGTGTGCGGGGTTATTCCTCCCCAGGTGCAGGACCCTGCATTTGCCTTTGTTAAATTTCAGATTGTTCATCTCTGCCCATCTCTCCAACCTGTCGCAGTCCTTTGGAAGGGCTGCACAGCACTCTGGGGTATCGGCCACTCCTCCCAGCTTTGTGTCATCAGTGAACTTGCTGAGAAGGGATCTGCCCTTTCATTCAAGTCCTTGGTTAATAAGTTAAACAATGCTGGGCTCAGTATTGAGCCTTGAGGGACACCACTAGTGACAGGCCTCCAGCTGGACTGTGATTACCATCCTCTGGGATCTGCCATTCACCCAGTTCTCAATCCACTTCACTCTCGACTCATCCAGTCCACACCTCCTGAGTATTCCTATGAAAATGTGACA
>WEIV01001421.1:68574-82827 GCA_013390005.1 Calyptomena viridis
GGATCAATAAACTGAAAAGTGTCCAACCAGGGTCTCCTTGTAACCTTTTTACCCTTCGTTGATGCTTTGCTGGATTGACTGAGCTAGCAGAAGACCAAGAACCAACCCAGGCATCACATCAACCTTTCTGGGGATTGAGGTGAGGCTGACTGGTAGACAGATCCTCGAGTCCTTCTTCTTGCCCTTTTTGAAGACCAGGGTGACATTTGCTTTCTTCTAGTCCTCAAGCACCTCTCCTGATCTCCATGACAATATGATCGGCTTTCTGGCCTGCAAGCAGGCATTGCCAAGTCATACTGAGCTTTTCATCCAGAAACATCCCCAAGTCCTTCTCCCCAGGGCTAGTCTTGGTCGATTCTGTACCCAGCCTGTGCCAGTATATCTGTGCCTGGTATAAAGTTCAGTGTCTGCTTTCATAAGTATTCAACAATGTTAGGTCTACTTATTGTATTGCACTCCATATTATATTGTATTTTATCACATGACATGTTATTATTTTACATGTTGTTATTTATACAAGTAAATCTGATTCCAGAAGAGGAAACGTGATATGAATTTGACTTCATTATCTCTTTCTGGTTTCTGGAGCAGCCCACTGGAACAGTCCCCAGCTTCAAAAGCTAGAGTGGCCTTGATGCTACTCATTTGACACAAGTGCTGAGCTAATCTTTGGCTCAGTAGGTGTTGAGGGAATTCTATCAGATCACTTAAACACACCTGCACTGGCAGCTTAATGAACTTAATAAAGAGGTAATACCATTTAAATGACAGAAATTCTCAGATTCTTGTGCAGATAACCGATTCTGAGAAGGCAGTCAATGTTTTCCCAATGGGTAGAAAGAAAATAGGGTTTTTTTCCTGTTAGTTGTAATATCTGGATATTCAATCTTGATAATTTTTTTTTAAATAACTTTGAATTACCTATGTTAAAAATAACCTGAAGAGCTTTTTCTAATAAGAAAGTGAGGCATATGTGAAAAAAGGAAGAGGTATCTCAAATATAAACACTAGATTAGAGTATTGAAAATACAAGTAATCTGAAAGGATAGGTCTATTTTTAGAAGTATAGGGATACAGTCTTGTACTATATGTGTCCTATATTGCAAAGATAAAACTTCCACATAAATTAGTAGAAAGGAATTACTGGAAATAACTAAAGAAAAGGTAGCTTAATTAAGGAGTCTACTTTTCATGTTCCAACCATGATTATACTGTAGTCTTTTAGAAGTTTGGACAGCAGAAAGAAATTTAAAAGTGCTTTTTTAGGGAAATTTTGCTTAGAGACCAGCTTGCTTTCTTTGAAGCTGCATTGCATTTGTCTTTGCACACAAAATTTCTTCAAATGTAGATTAAAGTCTGAAATGTATAGAGAATTATTCTTGCATCTGTATCCAGTAACTTTCTGACACATTAAGCCCCCACAAGGGCGATAGGCTCCTTCATAGGGTGATAGGCACTTTCCTCTAGGGACCACAGAGACCACAATGCTCCCACCTATCTATTAACAACCAGCAGGGAAAGTTTATATCTGAATAATGAAACAAATCATCTCCTCCTTTATTCCATATTTCCCAGGAATAATTTTTTCTAGTGGTCAGTTTTTGTTTGTGTGTGCATTTGATTTGGCTTAGCTGAGCCTCACTAATCACTGCGGTGACTCAAGGCACTAATGTGCCCGAGTTGCAGCCTGTATAAAGCCAGCATTTGACATGAGCACCTCAGTTAAATCTGCAAAGAGAGGTGGAATGAATCAGGGTCTTCCAATGTTACAATTAATGATAGTTTGGCTCTTGTTCTGTAAGAGCTTGACATAGTATTTATGGCATCTATGAGTTGCAAGGGATCTACTCCAGCAGTAAAGATTACACCCAGAGTTCACAGGATCTGGCTCTGTTATTTCATACATTCTGTGATACATGCTACAAAGAGGGGTGTTTTTTGGCTCAGAAATGGAACATTTCTTCATAGAAATGGGAAAAAAATGAAGCAGCAGGCTGACACCAGGCTGCAAAATCCCATTTTGGGGCAAATAATATAAATGTTTTTCAATATTTGAGACGTGTGAAGGAGAATTATCTTGGGTTCAGCTGAGTTTTGGTGCCAGAGCCCCTGTTCCCAGTCCCAGCACACCCTGGGGAATGGAGGAGAGATCCAGCTGTCCTGATGTCAACAGAGATGTCTACCTACCAGGGCATCCAACTGCTGCTGGGAAGAGTAGAACACAAAAGCCAGTGATCAGCAGAGACTTCTCAGTTGCACAGACATCCTGTTTTTTTTTTTCCTGGAGGACCCTCCCTTCTGTTTTTTCATGATTTTCTCACCTTCTTTTTCTTTGTTTATTTCTCTCTTTTCAGAGGGAGATGAAGAAAATGGAATGAGACTGTGAAGTTCCCTGAGTGCTCCCCTCCTCTCATCACCTTTTTGCTGTAAAAGGACATGTCACCCTCTGGTCCTCATCTGACATTGGGTTGAGCAGTGGCTTTGTAAATCCAGGTCCAGCAAAAGCCCGAAAAAGTCCAACCTTTGATCAGCCACACGGCACCACAGGTGATGTGGCATTACAGAGTCAGGGACTGCACTTTTTAGTCAGGGGTTACCTTTAATCTCTAATTTGGCAAAACAAAGCAAAACAAAGCTGAAATTCCCCTGAAGCATTTCATTTTTGCCTTTAATGCCAGGGAGCTTAAGTGTGGCAGTTTGGTGATGTGCTATGCAAATTAAAGCTGTGAAAAAACAAAGCTAGTTAAACACAAGTTTTTCTTTAGCAGGTAATTATTCTTAGCTGTTTCCACATGCCTCCTTACATCCATGAAACCCTGGTACATTACGATGAAAGACTTATTTCAGAACTCACACGTGCACTATTTTGTTAGCAGTGGAAGCACAAGCAGAACATCTGGGTGCCAAGTTCAAGCAAAGTGCAAGATTTTTTTTCTGAATTCAATGTTGTTGTGTCCCATCATGTAACTATGATATATGATAAAAGGAAAAATCACAGCCAAACTCAACCTTGTTCAAAGCAAGGTGCTAGTGAAAGGATGGGATGGAAAATAAGTACTAATGGATTAATGTTCCATGATAAATGTTTTATTATAAAAGCTAGTGAGTGATTAGATAATTCTTGCTTCCAAAAGCAGGGTTTAAATATTTCTGCTTGGCTTGCAACCAAAATAAATACATCACTTAACTATCTGGTTTATAGGAACATCTATATGAATAAAAAAGTAAGAGACTTGCTTCCTTTTGTACAGTAGGTGTAATAAATAGCCAGTTATAGTAATGTGCTGCTTACTGTTTGGAGCTGTTATGATACATAAAAGGAAGTCATTACAAGTATTAAAGGTATAACCAGAATTCTCCTCTGTGCAATAGAGCTACACTGTTACTAATTAAAATAGTTTTCAAAGGGTTGCACAGTAAAAGTTCAGATAAAAAAATCTGTCTCTTTAAGGAAAATGGAGATTTAAACTTTGAAAAAATCTAAATATTTAGATTTATAAAATCTATACAAACACTTGAGCCAGAACGATTTTATTTTCCACCAGTACAGCAGTTTTTGAACACAAGTGAACTTGTCAAAAGGATATAAAGGTAGTAAATATAATCACTTATAAAACTTTGCTTGTGTAGACATCTTTACTAATTAATGGATCTCAATAGACTTACAGGAGAAATTAATTTTATCCATTTCACTGATGAAGAAATCAAGGTATTCAGAAGTAAAATATCTTATTCAGCACCCTCCAACTAGTCAGACTGCAGATGTCTCAGGTCCAGTTCAATACCATTTTTAAAGGATCATTATAGCAGCACTGATTGCATTGGTTATACTTGATGCAAATGCTTGAATAGACACTTGACACTTTCTGTTTAAGGAAGTGTCTTTAGAGGGACAGTGTCCTCAAATTATATTGCAAGGTGCCTTCTATGCAGTTTTCTCAGAGTAACCACCATAATTTCGAATACCATCTACAAGAATTCAAACAATCTGGGAGGCCTGGATGGACCTTGAGGAGAATCGTAGGAGAAAAGGCAGATCCTATCACATGAATGAAAAGTTTCCTCCTGCATACAATTACTGAAACATGGATAAGAAGTTCAGAAAAAATTATGCAATCTCCAAGTCACAGATGCAGTCACAGTCACAGTTCATTGACTTAACAGACGGTCAACAAACACGGGGATGTTTGAGTTATGGAGAGAAGGACACAGAAGTTGTTTTACTAGAACACAAAATTAGGAGTAAACATTAAAATGCAGAGAAATGCACTCATGCTCTTTACTCCTGTCAGCTTAGCATTTAAATGTGTGCTCTGCTTCTTATTGAACACCCTTGATTTTGTTCACTTTGCTCTGACTTGCCTGGGTTAATTGAGGGATGCTCCAGGTGCCAAGGGAATATAAAGGACATGCACAACAGTCAAAGCAATCATAAGTTGATTGGTAGATATACACAGTGAGGTCATGCATTTTTGAAGCATGACCTTATGTTACTTTAACTTTACAACACTGTCAGACAGGGCTCAGACTGGTCTTGTGGCTAAAGGCAAGCAGACCATTGTCTTAGTCAAGGCAGCCTAGGGAGAAGTGCATGTTTATACATTTTTCTTCTCGCTGTCTAGGATATGATATTTAGTAAGTATATTTAGTACTTGGTGACTGCTGACAGTGGGATGCTGGATGTGCTGATGGGTTGTTGCTCTGGCTTCTGCAATCTCACCACATCATTCTGCACAGGATCAGAGAATGAGAACATGAGTGGACCTACAAAGTCTTAGAGTTCCCTGGATTTTGGGGAGATTGTGCTGGCAAGCAGTTTTGGGCTCAGGCAGACTAGCCCTAAAACTAAGCAAATATGGGGGTCCCCAGTCTCTGCTGAAGTCTGTGCTATCACAGCTGTGCTGAAAAAAGTCCTCAGATACTCCTTAAAATGCTTGCTCAGGAATGTCTACTCACACTACACTCACTCCAGTGTAAACACACCCTTAAAGCAGATGTAGAACATGCCTCAGAGGGAGATAATGCAACACACAGTGATGCCTGGTAAATAAAGCAGCCTATGTAGAGTCACTCTGCCCTGCATATTCGTACTAAGATGAAGGTCAAAATTCAGCTTGGTGCAAAGCTAGTGGAACATGACAGCCATATAAAATACAATATAATAAACATATGGGAGTGCTGCTTTCTTCTGCTGCTATCAGTCTTGTGGATGTCAGTGGAACCAAGATTTGGCCTGTGTTGTATTGCCCTACAGTAGTTTTACAAACAAGGTAGATTTATATGACTTTGGAATTACGCTACTACTGCAAAAGCAAGTTTTGTAGAAATGCTTGGTGTGAGAGTATTTACAAAGAGGCTACACTGGTTCCTTTCCTGTTAATGTTGAGGCTCTCTTAAGGTCATGTAGAGCATAATCCTTTCCCATTTCTGCTAAAGGAGGGGTTGAAAATTATAGTTTTATGGAAAGATCCCCAGTCCTAATACCCCTGGATTAAACTAAACCCTTTTATGAAAGGATTTGAATTAAGCTGTGCATTGAAAGCCAGTAGAAGAGACTTTATATTGAATTGTCTTGCTTATACAATGCAAGCTACTAGGCAACTCAGCTGGTGAAGCTGTGTAGCACATCCATTGAATAAAGATGCGTCATCATCACTGCAATTTAACACAATATTTCTTCTGAATTTCAATGAGCATCAGAATTTGAGTTTGATGGCTGTTGAAGCCTATTTCCCAAAGTTACCTAGGCCCCTAATTCTAATAATTGAAATAGGACCTGATTGCTTTGAATATCTTTGATTAAATGGATGCAAATTTTGTATCTATCAAACTTCACTATATTTTCAGAATGTATATGTAATAATACAATGTTGTCAAACACCAGAGAAAGAGCTGTGCTCATGAATGTTTAGCAACTATTATTTTGGCATTGCCGCTGGAGCATGAAAACAGCGTGTCCATGAGTTACCCAAGGCAAATGCAGGAAAAACCTTTTTTCTCTGTGGTACATAAGTGACATGAGGATTCCCATGTATCACTGCTTCCTGTCATATTGCTGATCTTCTTAAAAAGTAAAACAGAACTATCATACATAAGTGCATGTGATGGGTCTGAAGATGAGGAAGCTTCCTCTCTTCCTGTTGCTCTGTATTGACAGAGAAATAATGTGTTTTTCTGAGTGCAAAGTTTAGAGTCAGAAGGATGATTCTGGCAGAAGAAGGTCTGGAGCATGGTCATAGGGGTGCTTTTGAAAATGACCCCCACCATAAAATGCAAATTTTCTAGTGCTTATAGAATTTGGGGCATTGTGGCATATTGTTCATACTGTATTTTGAATCAAAACTGGCAGACATTGGAATGCATATTACCATACCCATTTGTCTGAGGACCTGGGATGGGCTTGATGCTGTGCCTGTGTCCCCAGCCACAGGGAGGTTTGGATTTTCCAGTCTTGAAGTTGCACAGAGAGGAGGATGGGTGCATTCATCCGAGTTAACTGTGGGCTCCTGTCTCAGGTAGGAGTAAAGTTTATATACCACTGGGAAAGGTGAGCTTTCTTCAAGGCACAGGTTACACCAGGAGCCTAACTAGAACTCTCTAAACCACTTTTTGAGGTGCCTATCTCTCCTTAATGGCTATAAATATGTGACTGGCCTCTGGAATTAGTTGCTTCTATTGGTATTGTTCGTATCTGCTGAGTGCCACCTGGAAAGGATTTGCTTCCTCCCAAACTTCTGAAGACTGACCCCATTCACTCGGTCTGTGCTCCTGGGAGAGCTTTTGCCCTTCCTGAACTCAGATAGACTGAAGGTTTGTTTATATCCAAACTAAATGAAAATTTCCAAATAGTTCAGGGTATGGAGCTGTGTGAAAACTGCAGCTCTGGCTCCAGGGAGTCTTGGTTTACAGTGAACTTCTTCAGCAAAGAAACATGAATTTTTTGTTTTCCCCCACTCCTCTGATTCCTCCATAGCAAGCCAGAGGAATTCGGCCAGTGAG
Organism: Calyptomena viridis; assembly: GCA_013390005.1. Classification (NCBI taxonomy): domain Eukaryota; kingdom Metazoa; phylum Chordata; class Aves; order Passeriformes; family Eurylaimidae; genus Calyptomena; species Calyptomena viridis. The sequence goes on from WEIV01001421.1 coordinate 75,574, forward strand.
GGGGTGGATCAGGCTCTGCTCTTGGGGCTTTTCACTCAAAAAGAAGATGCTGACTCCTCACAATGCTGCTAGGGGGCTAAGTGTAAATCTGCTCTCCCACCTCAAGGACTTGCTTCTGACCATGCACAGAAATTTATAGTTTGTTTTTTAAAAAAATATTGCTCTCCATTATCCATAAAAGAGAGAAGCTTTTGGAGCTGTATACCTCCTAGGCATGGGGCTATTGGTTGCCCTGCCAGCCCCGTGATGTAAATTACCTTTGCACTTTGTAATAGAGTCAGCACCATGACAGGAACTCACACATCACTCAGTTGGCTAAGGGTAATAAAGAGGAAAATCAAAAGGAGCATGAGTTCATGCTGGAGGTATGTGCAATCAAGGAGAGAGATTTATGTCAAAAGCTGAGTTATAATATTAAAGGGTATAAACAGCTTCTTACTGTTATGCTTTCATACACCCTCAGTTTTTTCAGTAAGTACAGTGTTAAGTTTGGGAGAGACTTAGCTGCGAATCATTGCCTTCTTAGAAAGAGCTTTGGAAAAACAAACTTGCATTTATGTGGCATAAAAATCATTGCTGAGGTTCAGCCTGCATCAGTGTGGGTGAGTATGAGGTAGAAGTCTCTGGCTAACAGGCATTAAGAGCATGTTTTGAGAGTCTGGTGTGATGATCCTTATTTGTTGACAGAGGTTTAACATCTACAAAACTCACTTGCTCTACTCACCAAACTGCAGTAATGTCTCTTGTCAGTAGCCATTTGTATTCACCAGTATTCATCAGTATTTACTAGAAAGAAAGCCAAATGCCTGACACGGGGATGGCCTCAGTACAGATGGCACCCAATTCATTCTCAGAATATGACTACAGTATTATCTGGGCATCCTCTGGTATAGAGAAGGAATGGCTGTCCTGTCTTGGGACAAAGCTTTACTTATCCCACTTTCAAGCCTTTGATAGGATCTGTTAAAGATGCTGAGGGAGCACCACTCTCTCAGGAAATGGCACACTGATGCCCTTGGTCCCACACTGGTGACTCCCCACAGAGCTGCTGTATCACCACCAGAGCCTCTGGGCACTGTCTGCAATCCCCAGTGAGGTGGGTCAGCAGCTCTGCATCCTCTTTCACCTCCACATACATCAACCCCTGCCTCCCAGTGGGACAAGGAGAGCTGGACAGATGCTGAATAAAGACAAGTTCTAACTTGGTTAGCTCAGAACAGAATTTTAGAAGAACTGAAATGCTGCTGAACAAAATTACAACAATTGGACCTTTCCAATTTATTTTTTTGGCCTTTGTCTTTGGCGTAAAGAGCAGATCTTTGCACCCACTAGCAGTATATAATCTGAGTTTCCTTGTAAGACTACAAAAGGCACCTTTCTGGTTTCTGTGATTCTTTTAGTGGTCTTTATGCCTCTTTTATTGTCGTCTGGGAAACCAACAAGAGGCCCAGACAATGAGATCTCCTACCTACTCTTTGCTGACATCAAGTTGTAGCTAGGATCTATGTCAAAGTCTCTAAGGATTGTGGTGTATGCTATATGTGATATGTCAGTGCTTCCTCTGGGATGCCTATTTTTCACATCTTCTCACCACACAACTCCATTAGATGTGGTGGGGTAGAGGGGAAGCTAGGTTTCACCCTGAAGAAATCATCTTAAAGTTTGACACAAAGATAGAATTGCAGAATCACAGAATCAATTAGATTAGAACAGACCTCTGAGATCACAGAGTCCAACCTTTGACTGAACACCACCATGTCAACTAGACCATGGCACTAAGTGTTGTGTCCAATCTTTTCTTAAACACCTCCAGGGACAGTAAAGAGAAAACATGGAAAACATCAGCCTAGTTTTCATGTTACATCAAAAAATGATGAAGCAGATGTTTTTAAGTAGACATGGACTCTTGTTATGCGTTTCTGAGAAGTCAAAAGAAGCTTTTTCAGAAGCAGGAGTAGCCCATGAATTTAAAGGAGTTTTAAATACTGTACTTTCCCATAAAGCTGTAAAACTCTGGCAGAAAGCTCAGCAGCCAATCAAGGAGGAATGAACCTGAGCATGTTATAACTCAGATTACCAATAAAAATGTCAGGCTGAAATCAGAAGTGGGTAGTTTTATAATCTTGAACTGAAAGTATTTTTTTAATTGCTTTCAAATGGGGAACTTAACGGTATAATTAAATATATGTATAAAAAGCCCCAAAGTGCTACAATCTGCTTTACTATCTGACTTTGTCAAGCTGATTATTATTACAATAGGGGAAATGGTGGATTTGAATGTCTTTTCGCTGGCACTGCAATTTCCCAGCTGTTTTATTGGGGTTGTATTAAAACTAGACAAAATGTACTCTGCTGCTTCAATAAAAACTAGTTGAGCATTAAGAGTTAATACCAGCATTTTAAAATCATTAAAACCAGCCTATAGCTGTAGATTAGTGTGGGGTGAGATGTGTTATTTGAAGCAGGTGTGATCTGTCAGGAGTAGTGTTTTGGCATTTTACAACCAGTGGAGCTACGTGCACAGCTGTAGACCGAAGAAAAATGGACCAACGTGGGTACAATGGGTGGCTTTGTATATATGCTGCTATTTTGCTAATGCACTTTTAGCATATATATAGATAAACAGTTCAAGTATTGATTGGTATTTTGTGGTATTAATAGGCTCACTTTAATCTGGTTTAGTCTCTAAAGTATATTACATTGATCAGTGACCACTGATATATTTTCTTAGTGAGACTAAATTATGCTCTTACCCAAAGGATATGTGTGTAAACAAAAGTGCCTGAAGGAATGGTTTGGATAGTGAAAGAGAGCTGAGTATGTGCCAGTCAGGTGTAAACTGCTGGAAATAACCTGTTACTGTTTATGGGCCAGCTTGTACAGATTGCTTTAGAATAGAGTTGGTTGGGAGCCAACGACCAAACACTTCTTTTGTTGGAAAATGCCAGTATGGGGAAACAGAAGTATTTCATAGGAATGTGTCAGGTCTGATGAAGTTTTGATGAAATACAAACAGGGTTCTGCTGGAAGCCTACCATGTTCCTGCCAACCCTCACAGGTTGTTATTGGAGCAGAAATTGTTTATTCTTCTCAGGCTCACGTTGATAGGGCTGCCCCAGCCTCCATGGGTTCTGACCTTCTCTAGTGCTGGTGAGGCTTGGCAGTGTGGAAACCTTGGCTGGGGTTTAGAGGGTGATCTTCCAAGAATTATTTAATCACGAATATTTCAAAACAATATCTTCATTAAGACAAAATAACTTTTTTTACATGGATTTGCTTTTCCATGGGGTATTTTGGTATTTCTAGTTTTCCAAAAGGCAGTGTTGCAGTTTGTAACTATTTTCAGTAAAGGTATCTTCCAAGGAAAGGAAAATTTTAACTTAATCACATATAGTTGGTGGCACAGAAGTGTTATCGAGGTGGTACACATGGATTTCCCAAAATTTCACATAGGCTCCTCAGATTCTGACACCAACGTGTTATTTGGTACAGGAGCATGTAGTAGTAGTCCACTGTTTAAAGTAGTAGAATACTAAATGTCATAGTAGAAAACTTCCTTGATATTACTGTTTACAAGAATGTTATTTATTATATTAAAGAACTAGTGGAAAATATTTTTATAGCTGTATGGTGAAAACAAAATAGAATTGAAACATGTAAACTCTGTAAGTTATGGAAATGCTGAGTTAAACACTGTAAAGACTGATAAGTAAATTGGATTTTAGAAACAACTACATTTCTGGGAGTCTGAAAGGTTATAGATAACATATAGATAGTGCTGTATCATTTGCTGTAAATATGAGGTTCTGTTTTTCTTTCCACCTATACTGAATTTTTTTTTTTACATTGAATATCCTTTTTCTGCAGTGGAGCTACTAGTGATTTATACTAGTGCAAATAAGAGTCAGGATTGGGAGCATTACTTTCAACCCAGCAGTGTCCATTTAACTGTCACAGTGGGTAAAGAGAAGAGCCCTCAGAGAAGGCTGTTTATCCTTATGAGAAGGGACAATAAAAACCACAGGGGATTTCCCTTCTGGCCTGGGTGGAATTTTAAGGGATGGAAAAAGGTAATTTTTATTCTACACTTTAATTAGCCAAGACCTTTGATGTTAGTGGTAGATATCAGTATAAATCTCAAGGGCATGAAGTTAATGGAATTACATTAAGGGTGAATTTTCCTCAAGGAGCAATTCACACACATTGCTTTGCAGCTAAGAGTGCTGTAGGTCAACAAGACTTTGCTAATTATTACAGAATATGTCAAGCTTGACTACTTAAACCACAGAAATATGCACTGTTCAATTACATATGTATAACCAAAAAGACAATATTATTCTGAATCTTTCCTGTTGAACAAAATACCAGAATTTTTTAGTACTAGACTCCAGCCAGGAGCACTGGTATGTTAGTTGGATGATTCTGAGTATAGAACAAGGTCTTAAGAGTTTAATCCCCACTTTTATACTTAAATCTTGTTGTTTTTGCATTCTCTATTACTGGGACATTCACATGATCCCTGGTGACTCCTGGACACAAAATATGTATCCTGTGCAGCCAAAGGAGCAAAGCCAGTACTGTCACATAATAAACAAAACTGTGGAAGATCAAATGTTATAATATCCTGAAGGCTGTAGTAAGTGAAGTCAAGCTAAGGAAGAATGTACCCAGGAAGGCCTGTGAGGCAAGACCAGGGATTATGAGGTCAAATTATCACACCATGGGAGTGTGAGGGCATTAGTTCTGTCGTCTCTGGTGGTAAAACAGAGGTGGGGAGAAATAAGGAGACACAGATCAGGGAGGAGAGCTACCACCAACACTTTCCATGTCTCCAGTGTATGATAGTGGCCATCGTTAAAAAGCCAGCGGTGGTCACCCGAGGTTATATGATATTATTCTAGAATCTCTTTTGGGAAGAGAAGCTATTCTGTGGCAAGGCTTGGAAATTACTTTTGCTGGAGGAGGGACTCTGTGTTTGGAAATGGTCCATGTCTGTGGGAGAGGCCTGCAGTTTGCTCTTATTGATGGTGAAGTTATGGTAGAAATGAGTTAGAGGGAAAATCGTGTTTTAAAAAAGCAGTGGCAAGAAGAAAAATGTCTCTATGTACACAGTGGCTCAGTCTGCAATAGCATTAAGTTAAAGACTTCCTATGCTTTACTATCATTAACACATTGTAAACACATGAAGCTAACTATTCATAAAATAGCATCCATTTCATGGTCCAGATCACTTGCCTCTTGTGGGAAACCATGCAGGAAGAGCAAGGGGAGTCTCTGGGGAATATGAAAATTTTCAATATAATTCCTTAAGGGAAGATAATATTTCTCTGGCCCATAAACAAACAGCTCATTTGAACGTGAGAATTGGTATAGCTGCAAGATTGCTGTAGGGTCCAAAATCCAAAGGTCTTAGTCTGGAAGAAGTTAAGCAGAAAATCATACAATATGTGGCAGATACTTAACTGAAAGTGATGAGGTCTCAGATAAAGTAATGTGATGAGGTCTGGATTTCAAGGAGGATGCAGGTGTGCTTAAAATAGAGAAAGTTAAATATGGTGGGAGAAGATTTAAAGAAAAGAGATTTCTCAAGAAAAGTTGAAAGAATTGAGTTTATTTTCTTTATCAGAGAAGAAAATACAGTGTACAATGCAATAATCCTGTCTGTAATATGTGTTTTGAAAGAGAAAACAGTGAATTCTTTTCCATATTCAGACAGAATGGGAAGAAGAGGCTCTATAGCAATGATGAGCATCTCACTACAGCTGTCCATCATTCATGTGGTAAAGATATCAAGGTGAGACTCTTTTCAAAGGAGGCTCCAGATAGTGCAAACCCAACATCTGTCAGTCCAGTGTGACATGAGTTATTCTTGTTCCTTTTTCCAGACTAGTGGATATATTGGGTCATGAGCCCATGGACAATGACAGATTTTGAGTAATGCCCAATAACATGATGGCAATGTCAAGAGGAGGACAAATACTGTCTCACCTCTCTAAAGACAGCATCTCTTGGTCACCATTATATTTCCAACCAACTGTGTCAGCTTCCAAGTAACATCTCTACCATATTCCTCATTCTGCATTATTCTGCATTTCTAGATACCTGTGTTTAGTCACCCTTTTATTGGTCATATGGCCACAATTTTGGCCAAAAATTTGCTGAAAGCATGAAATAGGTGCTTTCGCTTCTCTGCCAATTTCTGGAGAGGAGAGTGGGAGGGAGGACATTCCAGCTCCACCCCTACATTCTTGTACCCACACATGACAAAGGCCATGGAGCCAGGCTGGAAGGGGTAGTGTCAGCCTTTCACTTACAATTAAAGACATAGCATGTGTGTCTGTGTTACAGAGGACAGTCCGGTCCCCTGTAATGGGATACAATCTTACAGGAATACTAGACTAATTGCCCCAGAAAAGTTCTGAAAAAAATCATGTGGTAACAAGTATAAATAAAAGATCTCACAGTCTCTTCCAATTAATATTACTTGTATTGCATGTGAAATGTATACAGTGCTACATGAAGAAAAGCACATACAACCAGTGTAAGCAACAACTTCCAGCTCTGTAAGAAGTGGAAAACACATTTTTTTCTCAAATGAGATTTGACTTAAACTAGTGGGTCTTCAGGCAGCTGCTAAATTGTATTCTGAACAGGCATTTGCAGACATCACATCCAGATTGAGGCAAAAATTGGACAAAGATGTGAATGGCCACAGTCCATCTGAAAGCTATTCCTGCATTCTCAGTAGAACTGTTGATATTTGAATTAGGGAAAGACACCCTTTCTCTGTTATGTTGTTTCACCTTTCCACCAGCAGCAGTTTTTTTCCTGTATTGAGCCCCTCTTTTGGGCTGCCTGTGCTCAGGCAGCAAGGGCTGAAGTGTGGAGGGACCCTCTTGCTACCATTTATCTCCTCCAGGATGAGATTAAAGATCTCAGAAAGCCAGCATCACTTTTAGCGCAGCAGAAAGATAACCTACAAAACTTGGTTGAATGGTTGTGGGAAATAATTGTTATATTTGCTATTCATTGATAAATTGCTATTTGGACAGTCCTTGGGAAAATGTGGACATTTGAAAAGAGGCCAATAATATTCTTTACAGGAAAAGCAATGGCTATAAATTTGAACATGCTTTATATAGGTTACATCTGAAGAATGAAAATATATCTGTAGATTAAATTGCTACATTTGTAGAGTATAAAAATAGGATATAGTCATAATCCTCCTTTGAGTAAAGCAGGCAAAAAAAAAAA
>WEIV01001421.1:85770-110719 GCA_013390005.1 Calyptomena viridis
ATAAGCAACCTGAGTTAAATTTGTAAAGTGACAAAGAATTATCCAGGTTTTGGTTTCTCAAAAAAAACAATTTGTATTGCACAAAAACCTCCCAAAGGTTATTGTGAATATTAGCCCGAGAGACACAAAACCAGTACTGTAATAGAACAATGTCAAATATGGTTACTTAGCTGTACTGGAACTTAGTTAATTTAAGGAAGTGTGATTATCTCTGGTTTTGTTACAATTTTTCAGTTGTTCTACCATTTTTATTGAGAAAAATAGAGGTGAGGCACATGGAAGATACTAGCATAAGATGGAGATTTTAAACATGCTCCAAAAAGATATCCTAGCATTCTGCATAACAAAAATAAGTCTGAAAAAAAATTAAATGAAAGAAAATTAAAACTGCATTTCTGGATAATGCTAGGAAAATAAACAAACAACTACTTTTATTAGGCATTAAATGTAATAGTTTTCATCCTGGCACAGTGTTATTAATGACAGTTGACATCATATTGGTGTTTTCATAGCACATTTTGTAAAACAATTTATTGATCTTGCTTTTGATGATTACTTTGAGTTTTGTGAAGAGGTTAGAATTTTGTGAAGAAAATGTAAAGACATTCCACTACTTGGATATTTTTCCATCTGAAAAGAGAATATTTCTTAGACTTAAAAAAAAAATCAATCCCTCTTTTGTATTTCATTTTGAACACTTTGATTAGATAAAATTGAGAAATCATTCAGATCTTGAATTTTGAACTATTTGAAAAATAGTTTAAGAAGTCATTTCAATACAAAGAAACGTAAAATGCCAAAATTTTCATTTCAAAATTTTCATTTCAAAGTGTGTAGTCTCTTCATATTGCTTAGAATTTTCAACACAAAATTGCAAAAAACAGTTTGTTGTCCAGCCACTTGCACTTTGTCAGGATTTATTTATTTGTTGGGGTTTTTTTGTTTGTTTTAAAACTCTTGGGCAAGCAGCTTTAATCTGCTCTAATTATAATGTCCCATTGTACAATAGCTTGTCTCATTTTTTAACTACACATTCTGAATATGAACCTCATCTTAAAGAAAGAAAAGCTACAAAACTGACTTTATAAAATAAATAAGTATCAGGGACTTTGTTGTTTTGTCACACAGAATAATAAACAAGCTTCTATCCATCAATAGAGTCAATATCCAAAACTATTTAAGCTGTTCTATGGTACCCAGCAGTGTCAAATTTTTCAGATGTTTGCACATTCCAAACCCACTTAATTTACAATGAAGGAAGGCTGGACTCTGCTTTTTATCTTTACCAAGCTTTCAAGCAGAAACAAATACATAGGCCTCCAAAACCGAAAACAGAAGTAATAAAGTACCAAAGAAAAGATGAGAACTTCTCCATTCCAAAACAAAGCTGCTATTGGCAGCTACATTCCAGGACATCCTGTTTGATTTTTCTATTTCATTTATTCTTTGTCTCAACTGTTTTTCAAACAACTTTCAGTAAAGAACTTAAAACCAATGTGGAATTTTTTTTTTTAAATTTCTAGAAAAATAAATGGGGACATTTCAGCCAGAGAAGAAGCCCTTTGGATTGTTCAGAGCATTCTGAAGCCAATGTCACTGAGGTGTCTCCTGCATGTAGGCACAGGAGACCCATGTGTTTGTAAAAGTGATGTCCTGTTATGTGCCTCAGCCATACACTCAGGTATTTCTTTGCTTCTGGACTCTCAGCGTGTTGGAGTGAAACTTAACCATTACCATTTGCTACACAGGCAAGACCTGATCCCTGCAGATGCTTCCACCTGCTAATTGGTAGTTCTGACAGTCACAGGTTAACACAAAATTGTTCAAATTCATGAAGTCAGAAGAATAGAAGTGTAACACAGAATTAAACATTAGCTCCCTTTTTATTTTCCATCCAAATACTTTTTTCCCTGAGCTACAAACTGTAGCAAATGCTTGGTTACTTCTGTGTTTCCCAAGACTTTTTCTTCTTCACTATTGTTTGGTAATGACACTTTGCTATAGTAATAGTAAAAATATTTTGAATGCAGTCTGCATTAAGGCTGTTGTTGATTGAAAACTACTTCAAGATATTTATGAATTGCCTTTAGTTTTATTTTACCTACATTCTATAAAAAGAACCAACAAAACACTTGGCCTGCCTTTTTTGTTTGTTTGGTTGGGTTTTTTGTCGTTTAAATAAGGAGAGCCCATTCTTTTCCAATCTGGCAAATAAAACTTATTAAAATTATATTCTTTGATCTCTACCTAACAAAGAACTATATATTGTTAAATGAAGTGGAACTGCAGCTACACAGTTTGCTGTGGATATGCACTCCTGGAATCAATTATCTATAGATTTTAGGGAGCACAGAATTTACAGACTTTTCAAATGAGAGCTGATGGTGAGCTGAAGGAAAAACACAGATGTTTCATAGTGGTGCAATGACAAGAAAGAGATCAATAAAACACTATGAAGGAAAATTTTAAAGGAACTAATGCTTCCAGATTTCATTGGGCACCACTGAGGAAATAGTTTAATTCTTTGCAGAGATAAATTTGTACGTCTTTTAAAATGGTTTCTGTGATAGGTTACTGAATAGCATGGAAATTTAATTGCAGCTTTAATATGCTTAAGTATTGAGTAACTTTTTATATGTATCACATATTGTTAATAAAGTGGTGATATAATGTCCAGTCACCACAAAACAGGAAGAGTGCATTGCTAAAAAATGTACTGTAAACACCAAGGGTGATGGAAACTGCCAGAATCATGTCATTTTGCTTTACTGTACATTTAAAATGTACTACTTACAATGGTGAAGAAAATGTTTCTAAGTTTTTCTAGTACACCATCGGCAGATAACTGCTTTGAGCAAAAGGTTTATAGATGGAGGTCCAGCTGCGTAACCATTTGAAGCCAGACATGTTCATATCCACACTCAGGAGCTGTGATCTAAACCTGGAAAACTGGACACAGGGTTGCACAGGAGTCCTATGCATTTGGCTAAGAAAGAGTCTCCAAAGAGAGATTCTCTCTCTCCAATGATTATAAACTCTGTGTAGAAGTTTGACTCAGATGCTGACACTTATGCTGTAGATAACCACACTGGGTGAAACAAGTCTTACAGGGTGCCTCTGTTTGTGATTCAATCCAGCAGAACAGTCAGCTCCAAATCAGCAGCACCAGTTGTGGTTGCACACTGAATCTGGATCTGGCTCACTTTGAGTTGGTATAGGTGTCAGGCAGAACAAGTTCAGAATTTACTTCAAAGACCTCCTAGGTACATCCCTGCAGAGAGCCTTTAACAAGTCTTAGAGCTTTGATAAACATAAGATGTGTAAATCATATGTTTTAAAACAAACAAACAAAACGTTAAAGACTTATTTGCCTTTCAGCCTCACCTCTAATTTGGTCATTGTGAAAAAACTGCCTTCAGAATTTTGGCTTAAAGCAATCTTGCTCATTGGTAAGGCATCCAGAGAGATAGACGGAGGCAAAACAAGATTTGAAATAAAAGCAGTGAAGGCTTGCATGACTGAAAGAAAGGTAGAATCAGGAGCTGATTTGAAGAAGCATCACTGCTGGTCATAGATTTTAGCGTGGAGAAAATCAAAACAAATAAAAGATTTATCAAGGAAAGGAGAACAGGTATGGATTTAGGACAATGAATGAGGAGGATTATTCTAGCTGTCTCATTTTGAAGGTTATGTAGGAAAGTCAAGAGCCTTTGGGATGTCAAAGTGATACAGCTCAAAGCAAATGAAACAGAATATTATGAATTAACTAGCAAAGATATTTTGAGAGCACATTATAAGGAGACTGTAATACATTTTTAATTGGACAAAGGTATGGTGCTATGGCAACAGCCAAGGTACAGATGAATTTCCCACAACAAAGTGGCTTGCCTGAAAAATACCATAGCACTGCAGTTCTCTAACCTGCAGGTAACAGTCTGGTGAACCGTAATAAATATAGGAGGTTTTGTCTACTAAATAGAGGGAGATTGCTGCTGCGTTTTGCTAGCTATTAATCTTCACATTTTTAGATAGAAAAATGAAGGTGAAGAACTTTTCTATCAATGGATTTGCTGGCCACAGTGCTCTGAACTCAAAATGTGGCCGATGTCTGCTACTTTCCGTCCTATGTTATCTTGATTTTAGTCTGACATCTCTCTCTTTCCATGTAAATATATCAGACTACTATTGTAGTCATGCAATTGTCATGCAATTGCTCATGCAATTACATTTGGCAAAGCTACAAAAATATCATGGGACAGGGACAAATAGAAAATACTAAGTACTTCATTATAGTTGCAATAGCTTTCTTCCTATAACGCACATCTCTTGGAGCTGGGAAAGTCTAGTTCCAGCTGGTACAGGGAAGTACCACCCTGAAATCCAAGAAATAGGATTCTCACGGTCACAAACTATTTAGCTAAAAGATAATTTAACTGCACTTCTGGCAAGTGCCCTCACCATGAGACCATCATACCATCCTAGGCAATCATATCCACTCCTTCACTGGACTGTGGGTTGCGGCAAAAGTTGTGTGTGATTGTGAAGAAAATGAAGAGCCCGGCTCTGTCTGTGGTTATCCACCAATAAAACAATTTCTGAGTGTCTCAGCATAACTAAAATTAAGAACTTATACCTTCAACTGGTACAGCTGAATTAATGCATTCAGATGCATACAAGGCTAGGCAACTCTAGGAACTAATTTGTCCTCTGGGTTTCAATAGATTTCAGGATGAAGCCTAAGAGACACTCCTGAGGAAGTGGAAGCATCAATTATCAGGAGTGGAAAAATCAGAATGATGTTTAAAACCATGGCTCCTGTTTATAGCCAAAGCATGTGCCAAGCACAGCTGCACTCAACATTTATCAGCAAAAAAGAGACCTCCAGCTGTCTTGTTGACAGGTACTAAACTTGTATTGCTCTTTCTCAATAATAGATTGTACTTATGATCAAAAATAAAGTATCCTGTCATACCCTGTAGTTGCCCACCCTTCCTGCCCTTTACTCATCAGCATTTATGTACATATTCAGGAATTCTGTGCTCCTGCAATTGTGCAAACAATAACACTAGATAGCACTGTTTCTTTTAAGATCTTCCTTACAGATTTCTGGTTGAAACTTAATCCTGACCTAACCATGCCCTCCTCTTCTAGAAATGGGATGGTATTTGAAAATATGATGGTACTATGATAGCCTGTAGAGCTGAGAATGGGGACATTTAAGCTGAAGTGTTTGATCTTTGCACCCAGAGTTAAGCATCATTTAGACAGCCAAGTGGCTTAATTTTCAGAAGGGCAGACTGACTGCAAATGTGCTGGGTAATTAACATCCCAACAGTCCATTTAAGTAACTTAATAATGTTATCCCTGATTTACTGAGTAGGCCTCTTGCTCACAAATCAATGGCACAGCCAGAAGGAGATCTCAGAGCACGAAACTCCCCTTCCGGCACTCTCATCGTTAAACAATGAGTCAAGTTTAAACCTCTACAGATATTATGTGGATAGATCCAGTAACCTCCAGCAGCAGGTGGGGTCAAAACACAGGCATGCCCTCACCAGGGACTTCCTAAGTAATATCAGATCTGCCCACACCTTCGTTCCCTGTGCAACTTCCCAGATTTTGACTGTCTCACAGAGAGAGTAAAATCCAGCCTCAACCCAGTAGTGGCAGTAACATGAGCTCCCCACAGGGCCAAAATTTTTGATCACACACTCAGAAATATCTATGTGAACAATCCCCCTTTTAATGTTATTCCTGTATAAATTATGCACTGCTGCTTTCCAGCCAAATTTTTTTTATCAGCAAAAGTTATTTGGTAACGTTTTTGTTTTCATACTGAGTTTTGATTAAAGAGGAGGAAAAAAAAGAGCTTCATTTCATTTTCACGGTATCTCTCGGCAGAGCAAGTACTCCTGTTTCTACTGTGGGATTTTGTTTTTCTCTATACTATGTCTTGACAAATAGCCCTCTCTGATTACTGTGCTTGCACAAGATTTCATTATGGTTTTGATAACATGCCACAATCTTTAAGTTTCTGTTAGAAATAAAGAGTCTGTCCCTGAACAGCAATCATAAGAGAGTGGGGAATATTGAGTGTTAGAGTTTCCATATTTTGTGAGCTGCCAAAATAAATTGTTTAGGGCAGAGAAGCCTGTATTAGTAGCAGATCTCCAGCTTCACTAAGGCAAGATACAGCACTGATGATTAGGCTAGTTTGTGGGAACTTATTTTTAGTTCTATTGTTATGATTTCAGTCTTCAGAGCCCAAATTCCCAGGTGGTATGAGTTGATCTACTTGTATTGTCTTCTGCACAACTGTGAGTTCTTCACTAGTTTATGATTATATTCATAGCCCCTGTCTGTCTAAGCATCTGGTGCTGATGAGACAAGTCTCTTCTGGACATATCCAAAATTTTCATTTTACCACTGCCCAACATGAGCAGTGTTTTGATTATTTTCAGTGCTTCTTGGGGTTTTTCTGATCCCTGCTATGGTAATTCTGTATCTGACTGTAGAAGTTGTATCAGTCAAAGGGGAGTCAAGTTAGTTTTAAACTTTGGCTGGCTGCAAAAGAGGAGTAATACACCAGAGATCAAAGGGAAATATTTTGCAAGGATTTCATCCAAGGGAACTCCTCTTGGATGAAAATGTTCCTAGGGCCACACAGACTGAAAAAAGTCTCTCCAGAGGCCAGAACTGCCCATTTTCTGAATCTCTGTGTTAACAACTTCCAATTCTCTGTTTGAGCAAACTTCTCTGGTGGTTCCTGTTTCACTGTATTGTTTATTATCTGTCTACTTGGGAAATCATATGTAGGTAGTGTTTCCCACCACATTAATTTTGTCCTACATGTATCTTAAAAAGTAACACTGAACTGATCCCAGAGTCTGAGATACAAGGTTATGTGAAGTTGTGTTTCTGGGAAGTTACTGATTTAGGGTAAATGTCTTGGTGACATTTGTCCAGTCAGTGGAGTTTCACTAGAAGTGAATTGAATTGAGACTATTTTATATAATCTCAGCAGATTCCTGTAGCTCCTCCACGCCCCTGCCCTTCATCCCTTAACAGAGAATTTCAAGGCATCAGAGAAAAGGACAGTGTAGTCTGTCTGTAGCTATGCTCAAACGCTGTATAAAATGAGATTGAGTTAGTATATTGTTAGTACATTGGAACCTTAATTCTAGATTGTGGCCAGACTGTGTACTCAGCTACCTTCTCTCACAAACCAGAGAGTCCCTGAAGGACTTTAGCTTGCTGAAATCATTCCCAATTAGTCATGGTGATTCCCATTCTTTGCATACTGGACTGATGAGTAAAGAACTTGCCCAGGAAATAGCATCCCACAGGCAATGTCCTGTTCATTATTTTACTGAATCTACAGGAAGGCAAGGNAGATTTCACATTGTCATTGATGTAAAGGATGCAGGATAAAGCAATCAAGTGAAATCCACTGTCTGCTATGTATTGTCTTAATAAGCAATAGCTTGGTGATTAACTACAGAGATGTGTGTCCTCCTGCTATTTTCAAATTACATTTTAAAAGATCCTTGCTTATTTCAAAGGAGTATACTGAGGTAATTTTTATCTGGATTCATATTCTGAGATAATTTTTTCTGAACTTTAATTCAAATTTTCTAATATGTTTGAGGGGAGGGAAAATAATAAATCACAAAATAAAGGAAATAAGGGAACTAGGAGGGATCTCTGGAGGTCATCTAGTACAATGCATTGATTAAAGAAGGACTAAAACAGTAGTTCAGACCAGCTGAGGCCAAGTCTCACTGAATCTTGAAACCCTACAAGGATAGACCTTCCACCTGGATGTAGATTCCAGTCTTGCACTGCTCTGCTGTTGAAGAACTCCTAATGTCCAAGATGAACTTCCCAAGCTGCAGCACTTTGCTCTTGCCCTTTTTTAAAATCATCTGCTACTCCTGAGATTAGTTTGGTCCCATTGTCTTTACAACTGTCTTATGATATATGTTATGATGTTTGTGGGTGACCCGAGCTCTTGTTATTTAGCATTTCTCCTGATTATCAAAGTCCAGTACCAGATAAAGGAATAAGACTCGCAGCTTCTCAGTTTTTCTTGCAGTTTATTAAGTTCTTATCACAACTTCAGCATGTCACCCAAACCTGGGTTTAACACACAAGAGCGTGTGCTGCGAGAAGCGAAAAGCGTGTGCTGCAAAGCGTTGGAATGCCCCCAGTGGTGACTGTATCTAAGTTTNACTGTCCTTCAAAGGTTTGTAGGTTGCTGCTAAATCACCCCTTTGCCTCCACATCACTGCTGAAAGGAGGGATAACTTCCTGCCTTCCTCTGGCCACACTCACCCCCAATATGATCATTTTGCAGTTTCCTACGCCTGTGATCAGAGCACCCTGATGGCCATTAGTCTAATATTCCCTAGATGCCAAAGGTCTTTTACAGCAAGGCTGCTGTTCAGATAATTGACTCACTGACTTATGTTTGTCCCAGGTACAAACCTTTGCATTTATCCTTGCTGAATTTTGTGAGACTTCTGTTAACTTAATCCTCAAGTTTGTCAGGGTCCCTTTGGCTTGAAACTCTAGCTGTAGAGTTAACCTTAATTAACCTTCTCTGGTTAATTAAGTATTGTCCACACATGTGATAAGCATGGTTTCTGTCCTGCAAAAAGACACCAAATAGTATCAGTCCTATTATCAGCTCCCAGGCTGCTCGGCTTGTTGCTGGCTGCAAATTTGATATTGAGACACTAATTAGAATGAGGTGCTTTGACCAGTATTCAACCCATCCTGAAGACAGTTTGTCTAGCACATTTTTCCTCAGCCTACACATGAAAATACTGTGCAGGATGGTGTCAACAGTTTTACAGAAGTCAGAGTGTATTACGTGTTATCTGCACAGACACTCGTTTCTCAATCAAAAGTAGTTGGGCTGGTGGTGTCTGATCTACTGATGTTCACTGTTCCTGATTACCTTCCTGTCCTTCATGCTTGTGAAGGAATAATGCTGATGTGGGGGTGGTGGCAGTGGAGAGGATGGAAAGCTCCTCTGATGGAATGGGTGTCAGTCAAATGATATACAGAAATATTTTACCACTCACTTCAAATGCTTAAGTATGACTGTTCATCAAACCAATGCTGGTTTTGATAATACCAAAAAATTTAGCTCCTGAGACTCTTCTTCTCCTTAGCAGAGTTTCATTGCTGCTGAAGGTTTCATTTGTCTTGACTTAGAAAGAACATAAGGATGTAAGGAGATATGAACATTTATAACTATGTAAAAATTTAGTTTTAGCAAATATAGTTTGTTCTTGGCACCAAACGAAGCTGTCTTTTACAATACCTGGTCTTTCCTCTATCAAGCCCTTTTCTCTCATTCTGTTTGTCATGCTCCTTGATAAACTATTTCAAATATCATTGTTATTAAATATCACTCCTGGACACAAGTCAAGATGAATAGGTCATTTCACATCTCCCACAGTTGTTTTTTTAGGGTTTCCATAAACTCAGCTAGACATCAATGTATCAGTTACATTTGAGCCATATGCTCAAGACTTTCTTTAAAGCATTAGGACTAGCATCTCATATTTTATGCTGCTCAGTATATTATAGTGTAATGTAAAAAATAAATATGAAAGACAAAATTAAAAGGATTTGGGGTTTGGTCAGACTGAAACCTTTCAATTGACCCCAAATTAATTTCATCTTGCAATTTCCCTTAAGAGAATTTTGAAATTTTCAAGTGGGGAAAAAAGCCAAGGCTTTAAATCCTTTGTGAAAAAGATTTTCATTCCCTGTAGAGCTGTAAAATTCAAGTAACAAACATGTACATGTTTTATCCCCTCCTAAATCACATGTCAGCTTCCTGCAGGCGAATGCCAGCAGTTCCTGTCAAAGGTATAAGGTATAAAACTGCTCTGGTAGGAGCTGAGCTTCAGAGACTTCCTGGCTAACATGGGAATTGTAAAAAAATCTAAAATAGATTGGGAAGGAAGGCTGCATTCATGTGAAACATGGAAGCTCTGCTCTAAGATCAGAGGTGATTTTTAAAGGGTCAGGATACTCTGGTTTGTTAGAATGGCTTTAGGCTTTTCTTTGGAGAGATACAGATAGAAGAAGAGAGTGTTAAGGTAATAAAAATTAATCCTGTTACAGGATTCTTCAGATGGAGCTTTCTTAAAACTTTGAGAAGAAATATGTGTTCTCACTGGAGCTCACACAAGAACTATGGTCAGAGGATAATGGATAAAGTGAGAAATTATAATTTTCCAGGAAAAAAGTCCAAGCTATTTGAGAGAAGAAACTGAAGCCACAGTGATAATAAATAACTAAACAATATTTGGTTGTCTGTGCCAAGCTGTCTGAGAATGTCCTTGATTTAGATGAGTGTAAATCAGATGTGCAGAATGAGGAAGATTTGCTTTAGAAGTAGTCCTTAAAACAGACAGAGACATTCTTAAATTAAGTAAATGAAGGTTATATTCAGTGTTTCACTCATAATCACAGCAGATGGAAATAATAGGTAAACACCACCCTATCTGTTATATCTTCTGGCCTGTGTTAGATTTTCCTCTGCAGATTAGCCTCTTATTATTTTGATTTTTAGGAAGCTAAAGGTTCCAAAGAAGTGTACAAAATGATGAATATTATTTTAGAGATTATTCCCTGTAGTCTATAAAATATTTTTATCAGTTAGGGCGTTTTTCTGATCTTAATCCTAAGGGCTTGTTTGCCTTAAAATATAGCATCTGCACTAAGTATGAACTGATTTTGTATAATACTTTAAATCTTCTGTAACTGGGGTTTTTTTAGCTGCAGACCTGGATTTTCATTCATTTCATCTGGCATATACATATGTCCAGCCTAGGTATGCAAGGTGAAGTGTGTTACCTACACTTGCTGTGGAACAAGATCATCCATGGATGAAGTGGTTGATCTTCCACACCCTGGCTTGCCCCACTGCAACTTCACCAGTGACTTGAGCCCATTTCTGTGAAAAATTAATGGGAGCCACTGAGATCAAAGGAAGAAATCAAATGTTTGTGTATACTCCTGTTTAACTCACAGACTTTAAAACTGGTTTTAATTAAATTCATATAAATTTCCTTATAGCCATAACTTATTTTTATTTACTGTAATAACAGTATTTAATAATTAATATTTAATAGCAATTACATAAGTGTTATTTTTTATGTACATTTCTATACATACTTTTTCTCTGGGTGGATATTCCTTTTCCTCACCTAGATTCTTCAGAAATCTTGCAAATTTCTTTGTGTTCTCAGCACCGGAACTGGGAGCCTGATTAACCCGTAGCCCTTGATAGTTCATTGCAGCGCAATCCTGATGCTAAAGTCCATTTATGTTAAATCAGTTACATGAAGATGAGGAGACAGAAAGAGGTAATTCCTGAAGTTGCATTAATGAAACAATATTTTCCAGCATTGCTGATTTTTTTTGGATCAGCAAAATGTATTCTATCTGCATAGAGCTGCAGAAGGAGGCTTCTCACATTACAAAATTAACAACATTATTAATAGTTTGATAGTAAAAAACTTGCAGATACAATTAATTGTTGATATATGAACCATCATAAATATACAGAAAGCATTGTTGATAATACCTACAAGATTTAATAATATCTACTTCTATCAAACTTGCAATATAAGTTTAGATCTTTCTGTCTTTTGCAGCCAGTAACTTGTAATTTGAGAATTTTCAAATAAAGACAAAATTACATGCAATCTAGTTTGAATAGGAGCTATGGCCTGTAGGTGGTCATGGCCATCAGATGGTCAGGCTGTTTAGGAAATGTTTAGCAGTCAGAAAATACAAGGTCTGAAAATTAAGATCTTCATGACCAATTAAAATACACAGTTGTCACATTTAATTCCAATACAATCAAGAAAAAAGATTATTATCTCCCCAGCTGAGGTGTTTTTAACATATTTTGGACACACACAGTGTTTCCAATACCTCTCAGACTCATATCTAATCTGCATCATCTTTCCCAGGTTCCTGTCAGAATTGTTGAATTCTGGTTAATTATCAACACTTGTATGATTTTCTTCCCTGTGTTATGAATTTTTGTTTATTTTTCAGTTTTCTCCTCTTTTATTCTATCATGTCTCTCTAGACATTAAAAAAATTACAAATCTTCCCCATTAACCCCTGGAGTGTATACCCATTTTAACAGTGTGAGAAAACCTGTTGACTTTTGAATGCCTTACGTGCTCTGAGCAGGGCATGTGCTCAACTGTGATGCTGAACTGAGGTTTTAGTGGTAATCTCTAGATAAATTCCTCCTTCTTGGAGCTGCTGTCCTGGAAGAAGACATTTCTGCCACCAAATGCACCTCACCCCTTCTTCTTTGGTTCTGGCCAGAGGTTCCCCTTTTTGCAGCCTTTGTGCAGCTTTGCTGAGAGAGCTGATGCTCCTGTCCCAACGTTGAGCAGTGCCTGTAGGAACAGCTCAGTCCAACATCAAAAACTGCTGAAGCTGATAGTGGAAACTACCACCCCAGACCAGCTGCCTCAGGATGGGGCTGCCTACCATGCCCCAGCTCCCTTTCCTCAGGAACTAATGTAGAGGTGAAACTGGGAAAAGGCCTAACACTTACAGAGCTCAATATAAAAGTGATTTAAGGTACAATGTGCAGCATGCCAGGAAACACTTCATTATGCTTGTAGGTGTTACCTAGAGAGCACTGGTGTGTTTAGCATTTTAGATTGTCTACCCTATATCACATGACCTGAGGTTTATGCTGCACATGCTTAAGTCAGAAAAGGTGTTATAAGTAGAAAAATGAGGAAGGAATTAAAGAACAAACAGATTGGTTGGTGTGTTTGGGTTCATAAATAGCTTCTCCAAAGTAATATCTTTCTAGAAGATGAATCAGAAAAACACTATTTGCTTCTCTGTGAGCCAACAGAGCAAAAGTGATTCATTCAACGTGACTGAAACATTAGACATGTGTAGGATGGTCAGAAAACATCCTGCTCGTATATACTCAGTATCACACCACCATTGGCAGAACTAAAATGAAAAAGTAAAGTTTGTTTATTTTGGGCACAACTCATTTTATGTTTTCCAACAGTTCTTCCTACTGTAAGCGAACCTGCATTCATTTAGGGCCAGGCACATCACTGTAAATTATTTCCCACAACACAAGAGATGGAACAAATTAATATGGAAAGGTTTTATTTTTAAAACAACAACAAATGGCCACAATCAACAACAAAAAGATCTCATTATACACTGGAATGATGAATAAGTTGAACACACATAGGATCCTCTTCCAAGAAAGGAAGGTCAAATAGTTAAAGGAATTTTGAAACTTTGACTGTGATCTATGCGATTACTCAATATTTCTCTCATCGGTTGTTATAAACGTATATATAAGGATGAAAAGCTCATTTAAGGCAGGAAAGATAGCCTGTTGGAAATGGTATAGCCTTTGAATTTAGGAGTAGTGCTGTCTAAATAACTAATCTTTCCACTCTCTGTCTAAACTTAGGAAAAAATTGTTTCAGGTCAACCCAAAATGACTTTTTTTGTTAGTTTTGCCAGAATGAAAATGAAAGAAAAGATATTTCAATTCCAATCAAATTAAACAAACTGCTTGATTTAAAATACTTCATTTGTCTTGTAATTTTTTTTTGTTCCTTTCAATTTTACATTAGATTTAAGTAGGCTTACTCTCAAAATGTGTCAAAGTGAAAAATCTGAACTCTTTTTTTCTAAAAAGAGGTGGAAAAAATCTTATTTCAACCCCAGATTTTGTGACTTATATTATTTTTTAGCCTTATATCACAGGCTCTCTACATCAGGAAGATCTTTTACAAGCTTTTGATGTCCTAGGAACATGGCAAAAATCAAATCTGATGACTAAAGGTAAATAGTCTAACATTTGCAAAAAGACAAGGAATTAGGCAGGTATATGTAATAAGTAGTTAATAACAAGACCCAACAATATCTTTCAATTGAGAAGCTTTTTTTAAAGAACATGTCAGTATTGGTTTGAACTGTGAATCCTTTGAAGTCATCAACTTTAGGATGCCTGTAGTGTACTGCAGTCAGTATGAACAGAACACATTAATAATTGTGGAGGATGAATCACTTCTTTTTAGATCTACCTCTGTTAAGGGAGCTCCTTGGATACATTTGATTTCTCTCTGTCTTTCTGCAATTTTCATGATGTAAAAAATTAGCAGAAACAAGGAACGTGTCTGGGAAACAGGCAGGGCTGCCCTGCCAAGATGATGCTAACTTGTTTCTAATCCAGTGGCAAACCATTCTCTTCTAAAAGAGGGAGAGGGGGGAACATTTCTCTCAGAGAGACAGAGAGAGGAAAAAAAAAAATTATGAATATTTTGCAGAAGGTGAGGTTGGAGGTCCTGATGCAAATCCTGAACAAATTACAGAGAATACTGCTGCAGTAAGCATAGCCCCTGGCCTGGCCTGCCAGCACTCTGCAGTTCCAGCTTTACTGTTGCTAAACACCTTGGCAGAAAAATAGTCAGAATGTGTTGCGTTTATTCAAGAAAAACAAGAAGTGATCCAAGTTATTTTGTGAGACAATGTGAGTGGACCTGAGGTTTCTATGCCAGGTCACTCTTTGTGCTCAGAAAAGCTCAGCGGAGGAGGGTTGCTAAAGGGAAAGCCTATGAAAGGGTGGGAAAGGCAGAGTGGTCTGTAAGAAATGAAGGTTATGACACAAAGCTCATGAATACAGGAGTACCAGTGGTATGGACAGAGCTCACAGCTCTTATTATCTGCAGCACCAGTAACATGCAGTGATTCTGTGCATGATGTAGTATGGCCTGGGGAGAGTTTTTGTTCTGTTTTGTTATTTTAGCTTAGTTTTGTTTCTAATTCACTATCTCAAATTACCTGTAAGAGACAGCCTGACCACCATTTCCCTCTGAGAGAGGGAGACCTTTTCCAGAGGACTCTCCAAAGGCTTATACCCCTGCAGGTGCAGCTCTTGGGAGACATCTCATCATGGTATGAAAATAGCAAGGAGCTGCATGTATCCATTACTTCTTTACTCCATTCTCTGTGGCCAAACTTTTTCTCCATCTGTTGGGTGTTGCCTATGTAATTTTTGGAAGGATGGGTTAAGCATTTGCTCATAATAACATCAGCATGACTGATTCCTAGCTTGGATGGAGCTCATATTCTACCAAAGCCTAAAATATTAAGTAACGATTTTTACTTTATATAGCACTTAGAATGTAAATGAAGTGAAAGAAAGCAAGTGAGAAAGAAGGGGAAAGGTTGCAGTAGTGGAAGGATCTTTACTGTAGCAGGCTATTTACTAACCAAAATCTGGATCCACATGAGTAAGTGCCTTCTACAAGCTTAAGTATTGAGTAATTAAGGATTCTTGAGAACTTCAGGCTTAAAATGGATGGTTTTCTAGTAAAGATGAAGTAGTTAATCCAGAAACTTCTGGCTCAATCGCAGGATTCTCCTGGCAAGGTGCTGTGATCTGTGGGAAACCAGATTAATTCTTCAAAATGTTTCCTCATGTTTCTCAAATGTATCTGTCTGACTACTCCAGCTCAGTTTACAAACAGTTAACGAGCAGTTAGCAAATTTTTCACAGGGTGTCAGTAAAAGGCTAATCAGTCCTTGTAGTAACAGTAGGATTCTATGACAGCTTCTATTGATGGACTCTCTCTAACATGACTTGTAAATCCTTTGTTTAAGGAGCCTGAATATAAAGTGTTACAATGACAATAATAATCTGAATGTGCAACCAATTCTCCCTCCCGCGCTGCCAGCAATGTTGATAATGAGCTAACAGAAGCGCTGTTATTATTGCAATGAAGCCTGCAGGGAGCAAAGCCCTAAAGGCTTTTATTAGCAACACCAAGACATGCTGCTCTTTCATTCCTGTATTGGGTTTTCTGTGGCCAGGTTTTGGTAGCAGCGGGGGGGCTGTAGGCTTTCTTTGGGAAGTTGCTGGAAGTTTCCCTTGTGTCCAGCAGATCCAATGTCAGCTGAATCCAGGCCGTACCTGATGGTGGCCGAGGCCAGGCCAATCAGGAGTGATAGTAACACCTCTGTGATAACAGATTTAAGAAGGAAGAAAAAAAAGGTTAGAGGATTAGATGAAGATGGTCACCAGAGAAGAGCAGAGTGAGAACATGTGAACAGCAATGCACACACCAGGGTCAGTGGGGAAGGAGGGGCAGGAGGTGCTCCAGGTGCTGGAGCTGAGGTTCCCCTGCAGTCTGTGGTGCAGACCATGGTGGAGCAGCTGTGCCCCTGCAGCCCATGGAGAACCACAGGGGAGCAGAGATCCACCTGCAGCCCATGGAGGAGCCCACGCCAGAGCAGGTGGATGCTGGAAGGAGGCTGTCACTCCGTGAGAGGCCCATGTTGGAGCAGGGTCCTGGCAGGGACCTGCTGACTGACTCATGGGGAGAGAAGCCCACATTGAAGCAGGATTTCCTGGCAGGACTTGTGGCCTGGGGGGGACCCACGCTGGAGCAAGGGTCCTGAAGGACTGAAGGACTGAACCCTGTGGAAAAGTGACCCATGTGGCAGCAGTGTGTGAACAACTGTTACCTGTGGGATGGACTCACACTGGAGAAATCTGTGAAGGACTGTCTCCCATGAGTGCAATCCCATGGGAAGCAGGGGAAGGATCCTCTCTCTGAGCAGCAGCAGCAGCAGAAACAACAACTGACTGTAACCCCTATTCCCCATCTTCCTGCACCGCTGGACGGGGGGAGGTAGAAGTTGGAAGGAGGGGGCCGAGGGGAAGGTGTCTTTGACATTTATTTTACTTCTCATTCTTAAACTCTGATCCTGTTAGTAATAAATTCAATTAATATCCCCACTTGGAGTCTGCTTTGCCTGTGACTGTGATCACTGAGGGATCTCTTATGGTCCTCATGAAACCCTTTGTTATATTTTCTCTCCTCTGCCCTTTTGCAGGGGGCAGCGAGAGCTTGGCTTTAGTGGGTACCTGGCATCCAGCCAGGGTTAAACCACTATAGTTCAAAACTAAAAGGAACACCTTTCCTATTTCTGTATTGGAACAGCCATTGTTTGCATTGCAATACATTGCACAGTATGTACCCTACTATTAGCCAGCTCTAAGTATTCCTTTGAGTTTTATACAGGTAGTTTACCCTTTTTAAAATTTATTTTACAAAATAGGATATGTAAACTTGGGGACTTCAAATAAGGCAACTTGGCATGCTCTTGTCTTTCTGAACATGTAAAATCCTTTGGAAGATTTGTGTGTTTACATCACTGGAAAATAAAATCTTACATGCCAGGTAAAGCAATGGTATCACAACAGCCTCACTATCAAGCTGACCCCTACTTTGGAGTAACTATTTTGAAAGCAAAGGAGAGTCTTATTCAGTGTTTGACCTATATGTTGAGGCAGCAAGCAGGAAACTCAAGTAGAAAGGTAGGGTTCAGAAGTCTTGGATTTTCTTTTTGGAATATATTACTAATGTAAAATATCTGTTTGGATCCTTTATTCAATTCATAAATGCCGTAAATTATACAAAAGTAATTCAAATTCTTGTTTGCTATAAGTTTAGATTCAGAATGAAGATATGTGGTAAACACTCTTTAAATGATGTCTTGTGCATGATCTTTCAAAAAAAACCTGAAGCTGTATCCAGTACAGTACCTCAGAGTCACAGTTCCCCTTGGCTTGCATGGAAGCTGTTAATTGCCCAACACCTCTGAAAATAAGGTCTGAACTGTCTCCATCCAACAGATAACTAAATATATACAGTACCAAATGTGAAGGGGTCATGAAAACCTTGGGCTCTCAAAGTGAAAGTCACAGTAGCTTATCTGTGTGCCTCTGTTGCACACCTTAAAAACAAACTATATAAAGTTTAAAAACAAGTTTGGGGTGGGTGGAGGCCTTGCTGCTGGCTTTTTAGGTGCTGTTGAAGTAGAGTCAACAGAGCAACACAAGCGATCTTCAAGAAGCCAAAGTGTTATTAATTACCATTATATTTATGTGTTAATACTGGTAATCTTAAGTAACTGTTTGTGAGAATGTTTCAGCCTGGCTGAATCCAGAAGTATTGTGTAGATGCAGTAACTGTCAAGAATATGAGCTGTGGAACAACAAAAGCCACCTGCATTGCTCATGAAGGTCTGGAACCAAAGTACCGGAAAGACGGGATTACATGCCAAGAAAAGAAAAATCTATTCTGTATGTTCTACATATGGACCAAGGCATGATGCCCATAAAGATGAAAAGCTGCCACTAATTTTAGTGGGATGTTTCTATGACTAATGGGCCGTGTCAGTTATAGGTCTTCTGGATATACCATAGTGCCTGCTTGAGGCTGAAGGAGGGTTGTTTGATTCCCAGATGGACACCTTGGAAAACTGGCATTCCCACGAGCCACTGTGTACCTTAAAAATGGTGCTGTAGCAATAGTGATGAAAATAAAACACAGTCAGACCCTGCACTTTCATGGCTGGAGGCAGCAATCAGCAAATCGTCATTTTGCCAGAGCTGACTTCATTTGCTCTTTGGCAAACCTGTGCAGCAAATCTGAAATCCAGGTATTATTTTCAGTCAAAATTCCAGCAACTGACATCTCTTGCTACTTTTCAAATAGCCCCTAGTGACTCGGTAACACTAAAGGACTTTGCCATATTTGCAGGAGCACAGCCACTAAAAATAGTCAAGCATGTGCCTACAAGATGGCTTAGTCTGCACAGGGTTATAAAACATACACTGGACATGTGATTTGCTCTGCTGTCGTATTTTCTGAGTTGTGAGCAGCAAGCTGCCAAAATAGAATTTGTTTGGTGATTTTTTCAGAGCTGTAAGCTTAAAACTGGTTTTTCTGTTCTTAATTTATGTCATGGAGTCTCAACAGCAATTTAATTTGAAGCCTCAGAGTGAGGGAAAGCCAGCTACTGATGTCTGCAGGCTGGTTGAATGTGTGCTGGCAGAGGACTGGAGTCAGAAGCTGCACTGGTAACTGCTTCAAAGAAGTGGCTGCTCAATCCTCACAGTCTGAGCACTTTTTTTCAGCAGGTGACATAAAAACCGGAGCAGAAGTCTAGAAATGCAGATGCTGTACCTGAGAATTACATGGCCAGCTTGGTATAAACAAATAAACATACTACTGCAGTGATTGAAAAAGCCATAAGAACATTTTCACCTTCAGAGAAATAGTTCATTTCTTTTCAGGTTTGTATCTGAAAATGTGGAAAGGGGCTCAAATACTTTGAAATTTAGAAATTTAAAGGATACCTTTAGTCTGAAAGAATGTACTCCTCAATCTGGTTATGATGGTATGTAATGGTGGTTTTTTAAACATACCAAACCATGACTAGAAGGAAAAAATACCCAAAGATTTCCTAACAAAAAATGTCATCACAAGAGATGCAATCTAATATCAGTTTCACTCATATGCTTCTAAAAACTGAGATATCTCTTCAAACAGTGTTAAGCCTTGCAATCTTCTGACTGTTCTCCAGTCTTTATCCACTGAAAGAGGAACCATTTCTACCTCTTCATATATTGTTTGGAAATGGCTGTTTCCAAATCCAAAGAAGGCCATAAATCTATTGACAAAAGAGCACTGTATTAATGTGGTCCCTGTAATTCCAGGCATTAATGCATCATTTTTTTACATATAAGAAATTGGCAAGGATGATCAGTTTATTTTTAATGCAGTTTCTTGAATTCTACCATATAAATCAGTTTTGACAGAAGCTTGTCACAAATATCACTGCCACAAACATTTGCCATGGAGAATTTCAACCCAAACATCAATGTGGGAGACCTGGGAACAAAAAACCAGAAATGAAACCCAAATCCTATTTGCTAAATAGGATTAATATACTAGTACTGAACCTGATTCCTCTGCTACTTGCAAGAGTTTCTGGTGAAGCTCCTTGCCCTGCTCCACAGCAGCTCTGGCAGTGCCACCTGGTGCTGGCTGCATCATGGTCACCACTGCCAGGGCAGGAATCGTGCTCAGAAACAGCACAACCAGCTCTTGGCTGGGGCAAATTGTTGTGTTACTCTGGAAGTCAAGAAACATTTCCAAAAAAAGATAGCTGATGAACTCACCTACGTTGTTGAGCATTTAAAGGTTTCCTTGTCATGGTTATGTGTGCATCAGTTTACTTTTTCTCTGTATTTTCATTCCAGTCCTTTTCTTCCCTTCCACCTCATGAAACTTCCCAACAGACCAGAAACTCCTCAAAATGTTCCACATCAAAATCAGAACCTTTGCTCTTTCTGCAAGCATGTCAGCACACCACAGTGTATTATTCTACTTGCATTTTTCATGGCTGTGGTTTTGGAAAAAAAAATAAAGTAAGTAGAAGATCATCTAGTTCAAATGCCCCCATGGCAGGAGGAATTCCATCAAGCTCCATAGACTTATAGGGATGTAGCTGAAGCGGCAGAGAAGCTGGGGGCCTCTGCTTTAGTTTCAGCTTGCAAGGCTTTGCTCTTGCTGGAGTTTCTTACTCTGTGCATTTATTTTTTTCACCCAATGTATTGTAGGCATGAATTGCAGCCAGTTCTTTACTGTCAGGAAAGACACAGGAAAACCTAAGGAGCTACTGCTAAAGCCCTAAAGGCTATTGATTCAATTTCCATTTGTAGCACTTACATATGCAAGCAGCTACAGGGTACAGGTGGTTCAGACAACCCTACTTTCAGCATGCTCTGAGAGGACACGAATGATATCATGGCTATTAATTGTTTCTATTTCTTACTTATTCATGTGCCTGACCCACAGGCTCTTTTCTTCCCACCATACCCAATTTATGTACGTATAACATATTCATGAAAACCCAAAGTCTATAATTTTCTGCCAACCAGTCCACATTGAGTAAATACAAAAAAGAGACTATAGTACAGTGTGGGAAGTGTGGTATCACAAATATGTGGAAAAGTAAGGGCTCACCTCATAATTCATGTGTGAGGGAACGAATATGACATAGCTAAGAGTTTTCATTGTTAATTTTTTGCAAGCAGATTTTAATTGTTAACAGGCAGGAGCTGTGGCTATGTGTGGTCCCTCTCCCATCTTCTACTTTTGGTGGTTGGAGGGTGTTGGTGAGGAATGCTGAGTTTGAGCAGACCTTGATGCTCTCGAATCACCCCCACAAACAGCTACAGAGATGGAGCTGTTAAATGAGCTAAAGTTGCCTGCTCCCTTCCAGCTGCAGCCATAGACCTGATGTCTCTCAAAAGTGTCCCTGTCTCCTCGGAGCCAACAAAAATGTCTGATTAGACCAGAGCCCACTTCTCTGGTGTGTTATGGCAAATTTCATGGCTTATCAGCTACGAACCTAGTCCTACTCCTGTTAACGAGGGAGCTGCCCACATTGTCTATGATGAAGAGAATCGGAATAGATGTTGTTGATTAAAAAAGCCTGCTATGATTCTGGTTTAAGTGTCTTGTACAGTGAGTTTTCCAATCAAACTTCAGCATTGTAATGTACTATAGGCATTGTAATTGCAGTTACAGATGTTTCTGACTTTCAGAAAAGATTTCCTTATGTCTTGTAATGTTGCCTACTCAATGTGAAAAACAAACCCTTTACTAATTTTTTTTTTTTTGTGCATGGGGGGCAGAAATGTCCTTCAGTTTCAGCTTAAGACTTCTTTTTTAATTTGTTTTGCATTGAGTTCAAAACAGTTTAAGTTTTTTTATTATTTTTTTTTGGAAAAGAATATAGGATTAAAAAGATATTTTTTCACTCACTCTGACAAGGCATCATAAGGCAGTGGTGATGGCTGGGAATTCTAACAGTATTTTCTAACCCGTAGATAAAGCTATAATGAGGTTTTCTCTTCAGTGGCTACCTCCGATTTTTGAAGAGTCTAATTAGCTCTTACCTGGCCAATAAGCACATGAATATCTTTGAGAAAGCTGGCAAAGCAGTGGCTGTCACATTGAAATACGCTTATGAACACATTCCTAGTTCTTGTGGTTTTATGGTTTTAAGCAATGTGCCTGCTGAATTCTGTTATATTCTTGTAAATTATAGGAAAAAAAAAGCAAAATACTTTAATTTCTTAATGTCAAAAAGATATAATAATCAAAATGTAATCTGATGTGATGTGGCACTATGAAACCAGTCTTCCAGAAAATTGATTCCAGCAAGCAGTAGTCCTGGGAATGGTTTCCACCCACTCTTCCGTTCTCCAGCTCATGTCAAAGCCTTTTTAAGATTTAAATGGAGAAATTATCAAACACAGGGATTCTTTTCCCCCTCACTTCTTTACTCTCATCTTCTCATCTCTTTCTCATTTAATGAAATTAAATGCATAATTGAGGAAAAAAAAAAGGGTGAAGAAATACAAAAGTAAATAAGATGTCTCCCTGTTGTACACTTCGGAGATTTTAATGGAAACTCAAAAAACTTTCCCTTTTCAATTTTCATCACTTGAGTGATGAATATATTAAAAGTTCTGAACAGCAGCAGCGTGGCTGTAACTCACATGCTTTCTTTTGCAGTGTGGGTCTTGCCTGAACGAAAAGAAAGAAGCAAACAGGTGAATACCTTTTTCTACCTTAGTTGGAAAGTCTCCATTTAGATAATATTATGTCCATGGTCTATGTTTTTTTAGGACCTAAAAGTAGAGCCTGACAGAGAGCAACTGTCTCTTGAAAGGCTGCAGATGTGTAGTCACCAAAGATATAACTACATTAAGCTGAGATTCTTCCTTTACTAAGGAGAAAAGAAGGGCAAAGGTGCGTGAAGAGAAAGTTTATACATTCTTCCTTTAGTTCATTGTGTTTATAAAGAAAGGCAGAGCTTTGCAGAGTGTGAGTTTTGGAGATATTCTGAGAACAGTTATTTTACATGCTGATCCAAATGCCTGCAATTATGGTATATGCTACACATTTCAATTTCATCAGCATTCATAGCCCAGCTAGATATAATCCACAGGACTCAAAAACAGCTGAGTGGAACCAGGACTGCTTCTTGACATAATTCAGAGATGTTTTTTAAAGGGTGAAGTACCGTCATCTTTATGACTGAAATGTACAGGTGGTTCAATCTCTCTCTCTCTACGTATATTATGGGCAGAAAGCTCAGGAGGAGTACATTTATATGTGAGTATTAAAATATATCCTTTTCAATGTTACTGGAATACATTTCCACATCCACTTGAATGTATTGCCACATATGTGAGAAATGATATGAGGGAATCTGTGTGAGTAACTAATCCCTCATATTTAAAACCATGTACAGAAATCTTAATTATATTTGCAGTATTTATACTTCATATAATCCTTACTGAGAGTATTAGGCATTTACTTGTCAGGGAAAACATTTAACAATGAGAAAATAAAAAATTTACACAATCAACTATGGCAGACCAAAGTTTAAATGCTTAATATTATCTGTCCTATTTGGCCTGAATTTTGGTTGAGGCACAATGATATGTAGAGGAAAAAAAATAGAGGCCATTGTAGTTAGACATGAAGCTAGATTCCCTTACGAACAGTTACAAATAACTTGTATCAGCATATATTCTGGATAGAAGTCTGGGTACCACATTATCTGAAAAGTCACTTGCTTCAAACTCATTTAATTTATACAGTACTGAACCTGGGTGCAAGAGAATCAGAACAGCATGAACGGCACCATCATTGTGTTTCCCTTTCTTCTTCTTCTGCAGTCAGTATCTGTGTAAAACGCTGTCTTGCCCCAGTTTGAGGACTTCTCTATGCTCCACAGCCACCAAATAGCACAGAGGCTCCAAACTTACCAGGTGTCAGTCAAGGACAGTGACCAAAGTGGCTGAACACCATTACCTGTGACGAGTTTTCCTTGCTCTGCAGGCACGAAGCAGAGGAAAATGATAATCCAAGAGGAGGCATGGCCCTTGCAGACCTCATCTGCCATGGCGTGGGTCTGCAAATGGACTTCAGCTCCCCCGGCAGCTCCGTTGGACTTTGGACCTCTGCAAAGCTCCGCGGTGTGTGACACCAGCGGGGTGTGACCGCCCTGCTCTGTCGGGTCAGAGCTGCTGGAGAGTCAGCGTTGGGTTCTGAGGGTGCCCGTCCACCCCCACCCATGGGAGCTCAGGTGGGTCTCTTGGGGACCACACCTGGTGTGCTAAGCAAGGTGCGGGCTTCTCCCTGGACACTCCGCTGTTCCTTGTCCGTCCCTGCGGAGACACGGAGCACTCGGGCACGGCGGGAAGGAGCACAGCAGGGTAATAGGAAAAAGCTCGTCGTCCGAGCAGCTTCCTTGTGCCGGTAGGCAGGAGGCGCCATTATACAGCTTGTGAGGGGGAAGGAGCGAGGAGAGGGGAGCGGGGCGAGGGGCTCCTGCGGATGTCGAGCTCCCGCCGGGACCCCCCTGCCCCGTCCCAGGGCAGCGCCGCCGGCAGCCGCAGCCTCTTCTGTGCTCTCACGCTCCGGTCACCACCTCCAGCTCCAAGGAGCAGATGTTTCCCAGCTCCTGGACGCGGAGGAGGCTACAGCGTAGCGCAGCCTCTCCCGGTGTCTTCCAGGTGCGCCCCGGCCGTGGCACCCTCAGCCCCGGGCCCCGCTCCGCGGCGGGGGCATCCACGGGGACCCCTCGGCAGAGGATTCAAACGTATCAGCAACCTATTGATCATGTGCATGAGAAAAGCACCTGAAAGTACAGCATAAGCTACCTAATGTATGCTTTTAGTATTTCAAGTCCTATAGTACAGCGCAGAGGATAATTGTGATGTTCGCAAAGGTCTTACCCGCTGGCAAAACGGAACCGAATGTGGCACAGCTGAACTGAGGTGGGATTCTGTCCACTACGCTCCAGGACTCCAGCTGCTCTCCCCTCCTGAAAAGCTTGTCTGTGTTTCTGGAGGTAAATGTATTAACTGGGAAACATGCCTTTTCCTTCTCAAAATAACAACAGCAACGCCCCCCCACCCCCCAAATAACAACAACACCGTCACCACAAGTAAAGAAACAAACACAACAAT
>WEIV01001421.1:111115-126287 GCA_013390005.1 Calyptomena viridis
AAGAAAAGAAAAGAAAAGAAAAGAAAAGAAAAGAAAAGAAAAGAAAAGAAAAGAAAAGAAAAGAAAAGAAAAGAAAAGAAAAGAAAAGAAAAGAAAAGAAAAGAAGAAAAAAGACTGGTATTTTCTGCAAAACTTTGTTTAGAAAGAGAAGTAATTTTCAACTGAAAATACTTCAGCAGCAATAATAAAATAGTAACTTTAGCAAGTAGTTAAACCATACAAATAAATTTACTCACCTGCATAGCATGATTTCCTTGTCTGAGTAAAGTGTATGAACTGCTGTTGTGTCAGTAGGATGGATTCCTTGTAAAGAACAGATTTATTTCAGTGGATTAATCCTAAGGAAAACTGGGTATAAGATCAGGATAGGTGTCTGGCTTCGGTGATTCCTGATTTACATCATTAACCAGCGGAACCGAACTCTGACATTTCTCCTTAAACATGCTTAGTATTAAATGAAACCGGCTTGTTTGACCTAACGCTGTTTGCTGCTCCACGGAGATAATATTAAACTCTGCCCTAACATGTATGTACATTAACCCCGATGATCCTAAAGGAAGGCTGAACTTGTGCATATATCAGAGGGCAGAATTTACGCCTGTACTTAAAATAACAAGAAATTTCAATTATATAACTGGCACATGATGTCTTTTAAATTGATTTCTGAATAAAAGCAAGAGCTTTACTGGTTTTAGCATTCGGCCAAGCCAACTGGAAAGAATGTGCAAACTTTACCTTTTGCCTACTCCATCTGCCTGTGCCTCGAGAGTTGCCTTTGCATAAATCTTAGTCGGGTATTTGTTATCTACTCTCCAGCCACACTGTAATTTTTATTTTCCTTTCAACCACAGCAACCATGGAGTCTAATAAGAACTGGCATTATGTTGAGATTTTGTAAAATAATACCGGTTTTAAGGCTTATGTTTTGGAACGACTCTAAAACCCAGCCAAAACCATGCTCTGAAGAAGCTCGGGAAGGCCCAGCGAGGATGTGAGGAGTTCAGGGGTGCAGGACAGGTCACCCCTTCTCCTGCCTGGTAGCAAAGCTCTTCGGTGTGAAGGACTCGAGGACTCGCAGGGGGGATTTTTTTCCTCAGTGAAGTTTCTATCTGGCCGATGGCTGCGGCTCAAAGCTCCTCGAGGGGTTCTGGGAGGCTGCGGGCTCTCCGCTGGCCCCCGGGGGGAGCTGCAGGATGCCGCAAGGCTCCGCTCTCCGGGCCGGGCACCGGGAGCAGGACGAGGATGGGGACGGTGCGGGTAAATCACCTCTGTGACTAAACAGCCCACGGTGGGAAAAGAGCAATCCAAAAACCGACGACGAGTTGAAGCCTTTTTTATCCACCTACAGCTGAGAAAGTGTTTGATAAGCAACACCTAAAACATGTTAGGAAGGAGACAGTTTGTTTGCTTGAGTGTGACTTTCTTGGCAGCAGGATTTCTCCCTAATTTATAACCATTATGTAAACTTCTGACTTCCAGATTCACACTGTGAAAATATTCAAGATGAACTAATCAGGGTGGAAATCTGAAATTGTTTCTGCATGGTTTATATCCCCCATCTGGCAGTGCAGAACAAACAATATGATCCTGATGGTGTTTACACGAGTTACCTTGTTGGAGGAAATGATTGTACTTAGAAAATTGTCCTTGCTGAAGAAATTTAACAACTTGCTGGCCTAAACAGGGCTTTATATCTTTTTAATCTCTTCTTTTTCCTTCTCCCCCCTCCCCCTTTTATGTGTTTGAGGAGGGGGAAGTTATTAACTGTGAATTAGAGCTTTCACACCACATCTGTCTTTTAACTACAAGCTGAACGTAGGTTAAATGTTCGAAAGTTAATGTTAGTCCCTCTGCTTACTTACTATCGAGAGCTGCACTGGTGAGGGTACTCAGAAACCCTTGTTATTATTCTTACTACCTTTTAAGACATTCAGCATAGCCCTTTCTTCCCCTAAAAAACTTGGCTGTCAGCAGTTTCAAGTGGCTCTGTAAATGCAGTGTGCACGGTTGAAAAGCATAAACGTGCCCCATGATTTTCATTTCGCTGCACCCTAAGTGGAGTTTCACTATAACAAAGTTTATTATGGCCAGTTTTCATGGTATTTGATTGGATTTGCAGTTCTGTCACTCACCAAGGTTTTCTTTTAGGGAGAGTTAGAGAATAGAAGGTATAGCTTGACAAATGCTAGTAATGATAATAAGACAAATTTGTCTTCATGAACTCTGGACTTTTCAGCAACTTTAGAAGAGAAGTTTTGTCTCAGTCATTGCCTTGCAGTGCAGAATATTTTACATGTGTGTAGCAGAGTCTGAATCTGCATCCAGAAGTGTTCCAGAAAAAATATAAGCACATAATGTTACACCATGAGAATTCATAACCCTAAAAGGTAATTGTTTTTATAAAATATGGTCATTTAAATTAGAGTTGTTGCACAAAGTTAGCATGGGGAAGACAATATGTCTTTTTTTAAACCTAAAATAAGTGAGGTCTTGTGTAGTGAACCATTTAAATTTTTTGGCTCTAGTTTGTATTATTCTGTAGTTTTCAGTTGGCCTTCTAGTGATCACTGTGAATTAATGGGATATGACTCTGTCATGTGAGCTTTCCAAAAAAATGATGGAATTACATTAAATTTATTTTACTATGAATTCCATCTATATTCTCCCAGAAAAATTCCTGGACACAAATAATTTTAAAAACAACAAAACTAGTTTGTCTTTCAAGGTTGAAAATTATTTTTCAAACACTTAAATTCATAATTAAAAAGTGGGTTTTCTTTCATCCTAATATAAAGAGCCAAGATAATGCATACTTTGCATTAAAATTTTGGACGTTTTTATACATTTATTTCTTAGTCCAAATGAAATTTATATGCTAAATGATTTACATTAAAGTTGTTTCATGTTTCTTGGTTTGAATGTTTAAGATGATTTGAAGGAAAACAACATATCCAATATCCCAAAGTGACTCTGCATTAAGACCTGGTTACTAAATAAAGTATATATTTAAATTGGAATTTTTTTCTACTTTTTTTTTTAATGAAAGAAGTGTTCTGTGTTGGAAGGAGCTGCAGCTACAGAAAGCATTAAAAGAAGCAGATACTATACCAAAGCAAAAATGCCATTGACTCTTAAGGAAACAGAATTAGGGTCAAATTATACAAAGAAAAAGAGGATATTTTAAACATAGGAAAGAAAAACTTCTTTCCTGAATGCATTGTAGTTTTAGAGAAATCCTAAGGGTGTTTGAACATGACAAAGTCTTAGGAACTGGGAGACGTGCAAGAACGTTGTGAACATTTGAAAAAAATGTATCCAGTTAATTTAAAAGATTGGATTACATATTACTCAATAAAATGCAAGGAAGTAAAAAGAAAAGATTTTTTTTTTTGGAAGTACTTTTCGCCTTGTTTATAGGTCTAATGTGAAGAATGCAGATTTTTCTTTTTAAGAAGAAAATTATTATTTTTCAGACTGATGAACAGCGAAATTTTGAAAGTTTTAAGGACTATTTTAAAATGCACAGTTACATGAATGCGTTTATCATTACTTACAGAAAATGTAAATTCTAAGGAAAAAAATGTGGAGAATGTTGAATAATATCTAAAATAATAGGGTAGAATGAGTGTTAATTTCAAATCCTTTACATGATGAAAAAAAAAAAAGAAAAAAGTGAAGGTAAACTGCTGTTTAACAGCTTCCCACTGTTATATAAACTTTCAAACAACCATGAAATGTAGGTCTCTGGACATCACTTAAAAGAACCACAAATAAACAGAGGGTCGTACCACACTTCTGTTCCCTAATGTGTAACTAAAAGGTTTAGCTAAGAACAGAAAGTGTCTAAAACTCCTTTTTGTTTATCTACTGCCTTGTGTACCATAAACACAAATAAGCAAAGCAAGGCTGGAGTGGGGAGGTAG
Source organism: Calyptomena viridis (assembly GCA_013390005.1). Lineage (NCBI taxonomy): Eukaryota > Metazoa > Chordata > Aves > Passeriformes > Eurylaimidae > Calyptomena > Calyptomena viridis. The sequence continues at coordinate 115,039 of WEIV01001421.1, forward strand.
GATGCTGCCTGCCTGTGAATAAGGCACAGAGGAGGTAAAAATGCTGTTAATGTCTCCAGAGGGTCATCTTACCTTTGTGCATACAGCAAGCTGGGACATTTATGTAGCAAAGAATCACCTACTTAAAATATAAGGATGCTGTACTTAACACTCCTGTGCCAGAACCTCTCTGGGGACTTGTATATCTTTCATGGAAATTTGCTGAAGTGTAACTGTTTAGCAATTACTTGGGATTTAGAATAATGGTGTCCTTTTAACAGGGTAAAACACAAACAGAGCTGTTATATCTAATGTTCCTCCAGCCTGCAAGGCTGCATCCTCTTCAGAAGTAGCAGTGATCATGACTAGAAATTTGTAGAGGTCCTAAAGCACACAAAATTCCTCTGAAATGGAGGGTGGCCCCATATAAGCTGGAATTTCCTCCTGGGAGAAAGCATTGGTACCTGGATTGTTACTGGTGCTACATGTACTGAGTCAGGGAGAAGAGTTGGCTCCGGGGAAGAAACTCTGCTCTGGGTGATGGCACAAACCCACTACCAGAAAAAAATAATCCTCTCTTAGCTGCATGTGTAAACTAAGAGTTATGCAAGTTATCCAGTAGTACACCCAGGCAGAAGTATTTTTTTTCTCCAAAGATAATACTTGCATTGCTTTTATCCCTTGACATCAAAACAGTAAAAAATAAAACAATATAAATTAAAAAATATATAAATAAAACCTGCAAAAGTAATTTTATTTGAGTCTTGCTCTAAAACTACCCTGGCTTTCTGAATCCTCTCCCCCACCAAAATTCTCTCTTTTGGGGATTTCATTCCTTTGACTTAGCAAAGAAAGTGTCTAGCCAACACGATGACGAGCAGCAGAGTAAATTCAACAGATGACTGAATGTAACATGTTTAGGAAAAAAGTGGGGCCTTGGTTCAGACAGAGTAATTAATATCTATTGGGGTATAAGCTTCCTTGAAGTATTCATTATGTGAAATCAGGTACTTACATGTACAGCAATTAAGTTGACATATATATGTGTGTATTATTTATTTATTTGTATAATGTGTGTGTGATAAATTACCAGTATGTAGACAGATTTTAAAACCTGTTCCTAATCTCAGTGTTGGTCATGTAACCTAAGAAGGAATGAAGGTGTAAGCTTGAGCAATGATGGTTATACAATACCACAACTAGAGCAGAACATAGTACAAATGTCATTACAGCACAGGGCTGCACATAACATTCTGACCACTTGCAGGTTTCCTTTGGATGGTAAAACAAGGGGTGGGTGTGTGTGTAGCAGGGATTAATCAAAGGATCCGTATGCTCCCTTTGTTCCCATTTACAGGAACAGTTCATGGCAGGACCTCACTTGTGGCATTTCTAGGGCGATGTGGTAGGTGGGTGAGTATGTAAAGGGTTACAAGAGTGAAGTCAATAACATGTGAGTGACCCAATAATAATGCAATTTGCAGAAGGAGTAGATACAGGAACAGAAAGGAAAAAATATATTCTCCATCTGGGCAGTTATTGAACATTTTTGACCGTGAAACACGCAAAATGGGGTGGAGCAGAGATTTTCCTGGCTTGCCTTCCACATCAATCAGTTTGTTGGGAATTGTGCACAGCAAACACAGTTGTGCCACTCTGAAAAAGACAATGGATCAGAGAAACAGCAACAACATTTTTCCAAAATGACTGGTGGTTCTGGGGTCTCATTGGACATACTTTGAAGCTGTCACACTTTCAGGAAGCATTGAAGCCCTATTCTCTGAAACTCAGGCCCTCTCAGTCAACTGAGGGCAAAATACATTGTGTTTAGGAAGGCTCTGAGTGAGGGACACGAAAATCTTCATTCAAGATAATTGTGTTCAGGGGATTTCTGTCACTGGAGTAAACAACTGTGGGAATTCAAATCCTCCGTTCTTATTATTGATGTAACTGATTTTCAACCAAAATGGAGAAATGGCACATCATTGCGAAACAGCCAAAAAAAAATTAAATTATACATATCCTCTACAAATGAAAAGCATTTCAAGGAATGTGCCTTGACACATCTTTGCTTTATAAATAATAGCACACAAAGCCCCTTTTTAAAGTCATGCACATGTTTTTTGAATAACGTATACAGGTTATAAAATACTGGAGTTTTGTCACTGAAATGACTTTGTGTTGACTGTTGAACAGTATGTGAAAGGCTGAGGGACAAAAATGGTACTTTTCTGTTTTCAAATTCCCTAAAAGGGTTTTTGTGTGTTCTCAACACTATAATGGACTTTCGCTTTCTTGAAATTCGGGCTATTTTTTCTGATTTTTTAAAAAATACACCACTGTGAGAATGTTCATGTGTAATTTAGAAGACCATATTAGCTCAGGATTAGCACTACAGGTTGTTGAATTTTTCAGCTGAAGATTTTTTCATAGAAAAGTAAATTTCATCAACATTTTTTAATTGTTAAAAGAGAAGCCAGGAAACAAAATTGTTTCTACATAACAAAGTTCTTTTTCAAAAAGAAAAGCCCCAATTCTCTGCTTTGTTTTTTCTTCACTTTTTTTTTTTTTTTTTTTTTAAGTTGAAAGCAGTCAAAACTCAGTTTTGTATTCAACTGACAAAAAGGGAGAAATAGTTTCTCTTTCAAAAATGTCATCAATACATTTAATTATTTCTGAAAGCTAAAGGCTCTGAGTGCTGGAATATTTCTCTTTTCCTTTCTTTCCTTTTACATACTTTTTTTTGTGTGTGTGTATATGCCTTTACAAGGCTGCAAATTGTGATTAATCTCCCAATCTATCACCAGGATTGAATTATATTTTGTACTGTGCTGCAAGACTAATTAATTTAATAGTCTTATGTAAGTGCAGTCTAGCTGTAGCATTTTTGAGCCTCCTCTCATAGTGGTTTTGAGACTCCGAACAGAATCCAAAACTTTTCAGGTTCATGTTCTGGGCAATCCTGAGAACATGCCAGCTCTGGCTGCTGTGGTCTGTGCACACTTAGCTTTGACAGACATTATTTGGGTCATTCAAGCAGAAGGACAATCATGCATATTCTTTCCATGCCCATCCTCTCAACCTCATATAAATGCCCCATTCCTAAGAAACCCTTTTTCAAATATCTTCCTATGCGATTAACCTGAATAGATTTTTCAGCTTACTGTCTTCTCCTCATGGTCCAGATGCCTTCAATTCTCCTTTGAGTTTTGAGAATGGTTGGACTAGAAGAAACAATAGAGCCTATGGTTTATAATATTCCTGTAGTTCCTATTTGATGCCTCAAGTCAGAAAGGCTTAAAATAGCAGATTGACTTGTGGAAGATTCTTCCTCATCAACTCAGATAATTGAGATAACTGAGAGAGGTAGGAAGGAATTGAGCCCAGAATATACTTTTATCTTACTATTCGTATATAAACAATGTAAAAATAATGAATTAGAAGTAGAAAAGTTCTTTACTCAGGGAAGGAATTAAATTCCTCTTTTCATGCACCAACGTTCATGTGCACATCGGACCGTATTTTTGTAACACAGATTTTCTCCATATTCTGATATATACCTTCATAATGACAGACCTGGTTTTGTATATATTTTGATTTGTATTTTCTAACATTGCTGTTGGCTTCTTGCCCACTGTGGTTTTTGAACTGCCAGTTTGGACTGTAAAAATTTTTAATTTTTTTTCTTCTGATTTACATAGCATGAGCTTTTACTCAGTAAGAAATCCTGGCCTGGGTTTTTCCACAGCCCTGAAACTCATGGAGCAAAGAGCAAGTTCATTAAGTGAAGACAAAAACAGAGCTTCCAGACCCGTTCAATGGATTTCTTCATCCATAGTCTCCCCTTGAAGTTCAAGAGCTACCCATGATATGAGTTGGATCGTGAAGGTATCCTACTCTAACTTGGAAGGATTCCTAATTTCCCTTAAAGTTAAATTAGCTCCATACCATGGTCATGGTGAGACCACTGTCACTTAAAGCAGTGGGATACCATTGCCCGGGTTATCTCAGCGGCATCAGTCAACAGCTTTACAATTTTGACATTTGGGAGAAACAGTTGCAGGATTTTAATGAAAGCAGACACTTACCACCCCCAAGTAGCCAAGTAGGCTAAAAATATCCCTTGTTTTGGTATTCCTAGGTTCCCTGAGGTTAGTGATATGTTTAATTTGCTGTCCATTTGAATACAGGAACTCTCTTGACAGGTTTTTGACGGTGGAGAGTTTTGTTAACGGGAAGGTTTGAATCAAGTAACATTCCCACTCAGTTCCCTTCTCTAGCTGTCCTCAACAGTACGTTGCTCCCTTTTTGTCCATAGAATGAGGGGCAACCAAGATTCCAAAAATCTGACAGGTTCTCTGTTGTTCTTTATTTTCAAATTAGAACCATTCCTCAACAATTTTTTTCCTATTAATTTATTCTGCCTTAACAAAAAGCAAACAAACAAAAGAATCCCAAACAAAACAGCAACAAAACCCCACAACAAAACCCCAGAACTCAAGAACACTCTACAGCACTTGCTGTTGTGAAATTTTCTTTTTGAATTCCCTTACATTCTTTCCTTACCAATTATGTCTTCATGCCCTTCTCTTGGTAAAGTGTTCAGAAGCTCATGGTGAATGACAGCCAACTGTGGTTAAGTTTATGACAGAGTACGGGCCCTCCTTGCTTGTTCTGTGTTAAGAGCTATGCTGGCAGCAGCCACCCTGCTGAAGATGTGATTGGTCTGAGACAAGCAGCTCCTGGGAAGTCAGTGTAGGCCATCTGAACATCAACTTTGATCTAGTAGATTGCACATTGAGCAGTCTAGAGGAAGGGTTACATGGAGAAGAAAAAAGTGCTATTCTGATATTAAACTTGTTTCCCTTGCGTGATTCATCTTACCTTTTATATGGAAAATGCATACCTTAAACATTCTTTTCTTATTCCTACCTCAGTTGTTGCAGAGCCACATTTGCTACAAATGGTCCAGCTGAATAACTTTTTGGGTTAATTAAAACATTCCTTTTTCCTTTGGCAAAACCAAAGCTTACTTCTTCAGTGGAATAAGCTCCAGGTGAGTGTCCTCAAATTGGTCTACAGGTACAGTTTATTTTGAGGAGGTTGAACATCAGAGAAGCTGGGTGGAGACCAACCCTCAAAGACTTACCTGAGAGGGAATGTGGAGAACTGATCTATGTTTGGGAAATAACTAGAGGAATGACCCCTCTTGATTAGTCATTATCATGGTCTTAGAGATGCTCTAAGACACCTGCTACCCCCAATATTGCTGGTGAGACAGATAGAGGAGCCCAGCATGAGCATATAAACAAATGATAGCATGAAAGAAAATGGCCTCAAGTTGCGTCAGGGGGGGTTTAGTCTGGATATTAGGAAAACATTTCTTCACTGAAAGTGTGATGAGACATTGGAATAGGCTGCCCAAGGAAGTAGTGGAATCACCGTTCCTGGAAGTCTTCAAAAAGCTTGTAGATGTGACCCTTGGGGATGGGTTTTAGTGGTGAACACAGTGGCGCTGGATTAATGCTTGGACTTGATGATCTCAGATGTCTTTTACAGTCTAAAAAGTGCTATGATTCTATGTGGCAGAAAAGAATTAGCACAGAACAGGGAAGATGTAGAAAGCAAAGGCATCAATAGTCCCTGAACCAAATACAAGGTTTTGCAGTCTGACAAATGCCACCATGGCTTTGCTGGTTGCTTTGCACAGCACTGCCCTAAGCAGTGAGTGTGCGCCTGACAGGTATTTCCGTACTCCACTCCACTGCTCAGCCAGGCTGTGCCCTAGAGAGAGGATCTGCACATGGTTTGGAGATTCTTGGAGGTATCTTAAGTTGGGCTGAGCTACCTCAGACAATCACACAGCACTGAAGTATATTTGTGTAGAAGCCGTATGACGAGTACAGATCAACTACTATTTGCAGTGAGGAATGTATGTGCAAGGTCTTGAAATTCCCAGTGTTAACATTCCCATGTAGTCTCCCAGCCAACTACAAAATATTCTGGAGTTTTAAGTGCTTTTAAAAACCCACAACTTTGTATGTTTTTAGAGTGGAGCTTTAAGTGGGGGAAAAACCCTTCTGGACATTTCTGCTACTCTTTTCTTTTACAGATTTCCTTTCACTTGGTAGGGTCTCTGAGGTGAAGCATCCAAAATACAATGGTCCTGTGCTGAGGTGTCTTAGCTATACAGGCTAGGTTTATACTACAGAGCAAACAGTGCCAGTGCCTGTTCTCTGACCACAGGGCCAGCTGGCACTGTCTTGACATTTACGTATTATTAACTGTTCTTTGTTTCCAAAATATGGACTCTTTCAAGCTGCCTGTTCTGAGTGGTCATTCTTACATATTCTGCACTGTGCCAGGAAATTGTTTGGGGAATGCTAGGTGATTTTAGCAAAACCATGTCAGGGGCCATTCTTACAGTTTTAACATGTAAGTGATTGAGTTGCAGTGCCCAGAATATTCCTTGGCACTAGCTAATTTATTAGCATAGGTATAGTCATAAAAAGGGACTATTGTGTCCATAACTGGCAATATGAGGCCTTCTTGCTTGCAGGCCAGAACTTATTTTTGGCAGCAAACTTACTCCACAAATTCATGTCTGTTCTGTTCCTGTGTATTAGAATCACTTTTAAGACAAAGATTAAAACAAGAGGGCAAATTAACAGGCTGTTTATCCATCTTCAGTATTCAAATATTCTGAGTAAGAAATCGGAGGCTGCCCATTCCATTATTTGAGGTTTGATTTATGTTCTGAAGTTGAGTTGATCTGCACTATTTCATTTTTCATTTTAAAATAGACCCAAGGACCCTGACCCTCTTAAAAAGAAAGAACATTAGCTTTGTGGTATTGCTGTACAAAAAGTAAACAGCCAGTTTTATGAGGAAAATGTCTTCGGGAAGCATAATTCTTGCATGCCAAAGCCTGAATGTGGGATGCAGTGTGTGACAAAGACGCAAAATGAGGGACACACAAAAACTATTCATCCAGTAAATTTAATACGTGGTGGGACCCAGTTCTGTAGTATAAATAAGTTTTGCTGTAACCTCAAAATAATGATTCTTTATTTCTGATATAAATGGTTGTCAACAAAAAAATTGTGGTACGACCACATTTGTGTGGAACGCAGGAATCTGAGTCTAAAACTAGATGTTGGAAAGAAATATCTAAATATATGTTATATACCTATTTAGTTCTTGTTATTGTTCATGAAAGTCTTAGTTTAGCTGTGGCAACTGATTCTTTTTTTTATTTTGTACTGACTCCTCATTAATACAAACTGGGTATCAACCTGAAATCAACCTGCCAAAGTGGAAATGAGGGACATGTGTGGCTGTTCTGATTTCCACCAGTTAAGAGTCTGGACATATTTTATTAAGTTTTCCTCTCCACCCCTCCATTTTTTTTTTAACTTTTTTTCCTTCTCCTGGTAATACATATCAGCGCTTTAAATTCTCAGCAGCAATTTCTAAATAAAAGCTAGTAAACAAATTATTTTATGCAAATCTTGTGTAACAGTGTCATTCAATGTTATGAATACTACTTTACCTCGTTGCTTGGCTAAAGCAAGCCAATCAATTGGAAGACTTATTTTCTGTCTGAAACCATGGTGTAAATTGGAACTTGTAAGGAAGTGCTAATGCATCCTCTGCTGTGAGATAAGAGTGAAAGTGTGGTTAGTCGTGTAGCTAACAAGCAAATTCTGTTGCTGTTTTTACTAAGTTTATGGATTAAAGTCCATTAGATGTGATAGTAATGACCTGCTTCTAATCCAGACAGATTTTATAGCTGTTAGCACCTTTGACTTTAGTGAAACAATTCCTGGATCAATCTGATGCAAATGAGAAGAATATCAGGCCCCAAATGCTGCAGTTCTAATGAAACCCTTCTCCCTGATCCTGTCTCTGACCTCCCATACTTTATCTTCCAAAGATCAGCTTTGTGGTGTTAATTATGGGGTAAGTAAGCAGTTACTTCCTAGAGCAAATCAGCAAAAGTCCAGGTTTGCTCTAGAGGTCCCAAAGATCAGAGCTCTGTGTTTCTTCAGGTTTCAATTTACCAGGCTCAAAACACTTAAAAGCACAAGAAGGAGAGGCTGGGGAGTGATCGGTTTACAAGTGACCTGGGAGTTCACAGTCTCCATCTCGTGAAATTACAGCCCATATAATAGGTCTTGTGCAGACAAAACCGCAACAAATTAACTCTAGCATCTTTGTTTGGAGGAGAAAAACACCTCTGCTTTATCAGCAATTCCCAGGTTGCCCTTCACTGTAGTGCCATGCTCTTTCTTCCCAGGAGAAATGTTTTGGACATGAACACGCTTTACTATTCTTCCAAGTAGGCACACAGCATTTAACAGCAGCGTGACTCGGTTTGAGTCAAAACTCGTGCCCCAGCCCTTCAAACAGTGACGTGCTCCAAGGACGTCTCTTACATGTGTAGTTACACTGAATCTCATCACTCTCCAGCTGTTACAACTCAACTGAGTTCCCACCAAGTTTTCATGGTCACGAAATTCTTCTGTGACCGGTATGAATTTAATGACATGTAGAAGTGTTTGAAAGGCTTAGTATGTGGCAAGCAGTGTGTTTTGTCTTCACAAATCATTCAGTGTGCTCGATGTTATCTTATAGGTGGGTCTGGGAATGGGTATGTGAACATATTCTATTGACCTACACCAAAATCATAAGTGGCCATATACAGGGGAAATTAATAAAGACAGGTCAGAAGCATTAGCCTGTAACAAAAAGAATGTGCTTAAAAATGAAAGAGTGTTATCTGCCAAATGGCAACATTTTTCTTAAGATATTTTCAGAAAATATTTTCTCAAGTTATGTTCATTTTTGCTACCCCATAGTTATCTTGCAGATGTCAAGAGTGAAAATGATTTTATGATTTCACTGTGAGAACTGCCACCTTTGTAAAACCAGGCAATTTTAATTCTGGGTATTGAAAATTTGCTGTTAGTTCCAGCACTGAATCCCATTGCTTCTTTTCAAAAAGCTTGTACTTGTAGCTAGGGTGTACTGCAGCAATCCTGACATTAAACTGCAAGCCCAGATTTAAGGTGGTTAAATTCACCTCTCCAAGAAAAATACATTCAGAGGTGTACATAATCTGTAGTAAGGAATTTAAACACAGACCCTGGAGATAGAAGCACATTGCCATCTCTGAGATTAGCAGTTGTTTCTAGGCCCTCACCTACTTGTGCAATATCCTTGGCAGGGTTCCAGAGGATAACTTCTTTCCATATAAAAATACCATATGAATAACATCAGGAATTTGTTTTGGTGGGGATCTGTGCTTAAGATGAAATGTTGCCTGGTGCTTCTGTGTGTTTGGGGAATAAAAACTAGTTCTATTTAGAAAACCATTAGGCCCCAGAAGGACCCAGAAGGGTATAATTGTTGCAGTATTTATGCTCTCCAGAGGTACACTGATCTGTAAAAGCAGCAAGATGGCCAGAAGGCAGAAATGCACAGAGGAGAAATAAGTTGTCCTTTATAGGCAGTTGCCAAGAAACCAAGAACCAGAAATATCTCAGAAATACTGACCATGACTGGTCATTGCACTGTGTAGGTGCAGTAAATGTGTTTAGTTCAAACCAATCAGTTATTACAACTGTATGATAATGTGCACTCCAGACATTTCAACAGAGTAGTTTGACAGTCATTTACGTAGGTTTTGTGACTTCTCAGTATCTGCACATGTGGAGACTGAAGAGCATGTGTGCTTTCAAAAGTCCCAAAGCCACTGGAGGAAAGGTTAAGGCATGCATGACAGCCATCTGCTTCTATAGAGGCAGCTTTTGCCTGCCTACTGGTGAAGTTTAATGCTGAGGTAGGGGAGAGAAACTTTGGTAATGAAACCAGGACATGATATTTCTGATATGACAGTCATACAGTGACTGAGCTAATTAGGAGTAGGGCATGGATGGCAGAGTTCACTTTTGGGCAAAGATCAAGATTGCTTGGGAAATCGAGTGACAATCAGTGCAGCAAATGACACACGTGATATGTTGGAGACAAATGGAACAGAGTCAGAAAAATTTATAGAAAATTATATTCTCACTCTCTACTACTTACAACATGTGCTTAAACCTACATCCTACTTGCTACTGTGTGAGGCCTAGTTAGCAGGCAATGGTGAACAGTCCTCCCTCCAGCTGAGTACAGACCTGCAGGCCACCCTCATGCTCTTTGGTGCCTTGAGAGGCCATTTCTGCAAACACTGACTGGTGCCCAGATGCTGAGAGAAGGTTAGAGACACTTTCTCAAACTGCCCTTGTTCATTTCAGCTTGTGAAACAGACCTGAACATCATATGCTGGCTCGCCTTGGACCTTAGGAGCTCCAAAGACTTAAAAACCTGCCATCAAGGCAATTGCAATCTTGTTTCAGGGCTGTAAATTTTTGCACTGTTGGTAAGTTCAGATCCAAAATGCTGACCTGAGCTTGACATGCAATATAAATGTATCCTATGATGGGTTTATAACATCCTGAAGTCTGTTGTGGTTGTGGATCCAGACTGCAGACTTTTTAGCTGTATCCTAAGGTTTCATTTTTACNAGTGGGTGCGTATTAGATGCTATTTTCTAACCAGTTGCATGGCACATGCACTTGATGTTACACTTGTCTTTGAAAAATCCTGAAAAGGCTGAGCTGCAGTCTGTGCTTCAGCAAGAAGCATCAAGAAACACAATGAGAAAAGGAGTGAATGAAAGCAAATAAGTACATCATAATCCATTATAAAATACCATATTTCTGCCTAATGCATCCTGCAGTATTATCATGGTTTTGGATACTGTGGCTGTTACTACTAGAAACTCATCTCTCTAAAATAATTAAAACTAGTATTGTCTAAACTATCCTTTTAGCATCTCACTCCAGCTACAGCAATATGTAGAGCTGAAAGAGATGTCCTGGATTGAGTCCTGGCCTAGAAAACTGTGTTATACAGTCCCTGTTACAAAGCTGTGAGACCCTTCTAAAAGTATTCAGGTTTCAGCCTTCCTCCCTGCCAGTGTAGTACTATTTGAAATACAGTGCTATACTTTTTTCCTTAGTTCCAAAGTTACCTTTTTTTAGTTTTCCTCTTATTTCCAAAATTACCACTGCCAGACTGCATTTATTCCCAGCAAGTTTCTATCCATTCATTCCATCACCCCTAGCTCTTCTGCTTGCTGCTGATCTTCTTACATTGCTTGCAATCCACAGACATATCCCTTCACAACTGCATCATTTCCATGTGCTCTTTTAAGTCTTAAA